>JADDOH010001602.1:0-367132 GCA_016648135.1 Agrypnia vestita | reverse complement strand
TTTTGTCCAAAGCGTTACAGACAGAATTGCCAGAGCTCTCAAGAAAAGAGACATTAAGACAGTTTTTGGTGCCAACTTCAAAATTAAAGATATGTTGAGATCAGCAAAGGATCGAGATCGCTTAGAAACGGACGGTGTGTATAGACTCGATTGTCAAGACTGCGATAAAGTATACGTGGGGCAAACGGCGCGTACCATTTCCAAAAGGGTCAACGAGCACAAACGGGCATGCAAACTCGGTCATCCAGAAAAATCAGCACTGGCTGAGCATTTTCTGGATACCGGCCATCATTTTGCATTCGAACCGAAAATCCTTGGAAAGCCTAAGAGTCACCATGCGCGTCTTATCAAGGAAGCACTAGAAATCTACAAGCATCCGATAAACATTAATAGAGATGATGGTCTCAAATTAAAAACTTCTTGGTATCCGGCGCTTCAAAGTCATTCTCGTCGCAGACTCCGCAGAGATAGTGATCAGACAACGGATGAATCATACATACAACACAATACAAACACATCATGACTTCGGCACGGTATTACAAGCCGATACTTAACCACAACACCAACATTCAAGACAACACATCAGCCCTGATGATGGACCCTGCAATGGGATCCGAAACGTCGGCCCGAAAGGTCGTAACAACACGGCATAATACCCCAGTTAACACAAACTTGAAAATACAATTACAAGTATGCTTGCGTTCTCCCCCACCTTGGTGGAAATATTCGCATTCGTATTCACCGAATATTAGGCGTAACATTCGTATTCGTGAAGGTAGTATTCGTTGCATCAAGGTTATTATATTTACAAATATGTTCAAGTTTCCCCACCTTGGTGGAAATATTCGCATTCGTATTCACCGAATAGTAGGCCTGATATTCGTATTCGTGAAAGTAGTATTCGTTGCATCACTCTCAATAATAAAATCATATAGATAAATAATTACGGTAACTCATAAAAATATGATATTACTTATATTATACGAATAAAACAAAACAATCTGTCATATAAGTAAATAACGTGATCACGGAAGACCGAAGGTTAACTACCCCTGAACAAACCCTTTCCCCTGAATACGTACGTCTGATAATCACTATAAAATGCAACCATGTATTATTAAAAAAGCGTAGCAATATATCGAATTCACCGAATAGTAGGCCCGATATTCGTATTCGTGGAAGTAGTATTCGTTGCGTCACTCTCAATAATAAAATCATATAGATAAATAATTACGGTAACTCATTAAAATATGATATTACTTATATTAAACGAATAAAACAAAACAATCTATCATATAAGTAAATAACGCGATTACGGAAGACCAAGGGTTAACTACCCCTGAACAAACCGTGAACTGCCCACAATAATGGAATATGTTGTAAAAACCATTTCAAATAACTTATATTGAATGTATAAAAACATTGTCATATGAACAACTATCACGGCTACGGAAGACCGAAGGTCAACTACCCCTGATCTAACCGCAAACGACCCACAATAATGGAATATGTTGTAAAAAAACATTTCAAATATCTAATATTGAATGAATAAAAACAATGTCATATGAATAACTATCGCGATTAAGGAAGACCGAAGGTTAACTACCCCTGAACAAACCCTTCCCCATAAATACGTACGTCTGACAATCACTATAAAATGCACCATGTATTATTAAAAGTCGTAGCAATATATCGAAAGATAATTATTATTACAGTCATGTTTGAGTTCGATAGATGGCGGTAGTATAACAATTTTTATTCATATGCCAGGCTGACCTGTAAATAATATCTTGTATTCGAAGCAGAAAACCCTTTCTAGAATTAATAAATGCGGCTTAATCTAAATAGATACAATATATACAATTCGAAATACGTCTTTATAAGAACTTGATAGGAACAAATCGTGTTTAAAACGATTGCACAATGATATGCAATACAAACATATACCTTGTCCAATAATCTCACATCCGTGTTTTAATAAAATAAATATAAAATCCAGATTCATTTTTAAAATATATTATTTGTAGGAAACTTCTCGCACGATCTGAATTTATATCACACTGACAATCGAGATATCAAAACCACATAAATACTCCGATCTCAATTATCCCCAAAATAATACAAATCATATAGAAATCCGTGTATTCAATCGCCAGTATAGATAACATAGCATTCTTTTGCATAAAGATACATCCGCCCTGAAGAATCTCTCGTACATTCCGAACCTCGCGACATTAGATATACATAATTATTCCGAATTTCAAATCCCACAAACAAACACGAAACACCCTTCGTCAGTAAAATATTCCATTTTAAAGCCTTTATATCTTTGGTAATATATGAATATCAAATTTGAATGATTTTCCATATGAACAGCGACAGAATTAAATATTTCATAAGCGTTATGCAATAATTCACCCGCTGGAATTATCACAGCCGCAATATTACGATTTCTTGTATATTAAATCTGATGCGCGCATAGTAATAATTATCCCTAGGCCCAAAATACGTAACAAAACAATCCACAACATGTATCAATATTTGTTACGATCCAGAAAGTTCTAAATTGAATACACGAAAAAGGCAATAGAAATAAATAATATTGGAAATGCTTATCTGTTCACTGTTCCAATTCTCCTTTGAATTACTATCGAACTCCGGCTCCTTCCTCGGTCCCTTTAAATCATCCTCCTTATCTCGGACTCAACCCGACCAAGCCTCGGCCGACCTCCAAGCTGAAAACTCAAGTGCCCCTCTCCAATTTGTATCGCTAAAAACTAGTCCCTATCTCCCGCCATCTTTGATTCCAACTTGCGTGTAAAAGTCAAGTCTAACTCTCAGAACCATTCTCATTGGTCAGATTCGGTGCTAACGGCGCATCTGTGATTGGTCCATCTCGTTAAAACAAAATAACATAAAGCCTGCTTTACACGCCCGCGTGCAGAAACAATAAAGCTCGCCCGCACCTACTTATCCGGCAAATATTTAATTATAGAGTATTTAACGGGTTGTGAAGCTTCTCTTTATTATAAACTTTAGCAGATAGATATTTTCGTATAATTTTTCAGCAATGTCTATTTGAATAGGCCAATATCGTTACAGTTTCCCCCTGGGGCGGCGCGGTACGATCGCATGAGCAGGAACGCGTCGCCACAAACATAGGCAGCTATTAGACCCCTTCGTTCCTTCGTTTGGCATCATTTGGTATACCCTTAGAAAATTCATCCGCGAGCCAGGTGTTGCAAGTAGCCATGGTAAGACGCACTAGCTAAATTGACTAAGTCCTACGCACAGGCATGTTAGAAAGTTAATAAGAAACCAAAGATCCGTATCTACATCATTCAAACAGCAAGTAAGGCTCAAATACCCACAATTAATCGAAAGTAACTTGAACGTCTCATACGATCGCGCCCGTTATTCAACTAGATCTTAAAATCTTCAACATTGTATAAGCAATCCTGCTTATAGCTATGTTTCCCCCGTTCTGAAAGAATTTGATTTCATGTTAGAATTTCACCCCCACGTAAGCGTTCATCAACACGGTATACCATTGTACACCCTTCCCCCATCCAAAATTGGTCCGTTTTATCCCCACTTCCTCTCTCAAAACGCGTTCGCTGCAAGTTATTAAAATAGCACGCCTTACGACAATAATCTACTCCCCGTAATAAAGAAGTAGTTTAGCAATCCCGATGTTCGGTTAACATAAATATGAGAAATCGAAAGAAAAGGTGACCGCATCTATTTTATTCAACTGATTGGGAAGATCCGAATTACCATTATCAATCGAACGTCCCATCGTTGTGCCTGTCAATCACTCGACCCGATTCCGCTTTCAACAGATCAAAAGAGACACCACTTCCCCCGCTCCGTCACTCCTCGTTCCCCTTTATAGATGGTACATCCCTAGTGCTCACCAGCTCGTTACATTGTAGCACTTCCCCCGGCGTATACTTCCCCTAACACCTTCTGACTAGCACCAATACCCGAATATACACGACGACAAGGACACTATACAAACAAATTCGAACGCGAACCGCGATAAGTTTTTAAAATTCCAGAATTGTGTTAAACTATGATTTTGATGTTCATCTTATTCGTGTGAGCCAAACAACCGGATTCCTAGTATATAGAACCACACATTGATCTCAATATCCCCCTGTACACGGGTACTTAAAATGATGATGATGCTTCGCTATTACCCCCTTCCCCAAAGCTATATGTGGCACGCATCCAAAATCTTCCAAAGATTAGTTTGTAAAATCATATCCCCCTATAACAACTGCAGATCGCGTATCAACAAAAGGTATATTCCTATTATGATTGTTCTCAACTAACTACACGACCAACTCTCAAAGGAGATATCTAAAGACGATGCACATCCATTAAAGAAGCGCGCCACGTACATAATTGTTGAAAAAAGTAATCGACAATTTGAATCTACATTACACTATTGTTCCCATAGTGAACACGCACCCGCATCTCCCCTCTCTGTTGATAAAATACTAAAACTGCTGGCACTACACTTGTACGAATTTAGCACCCTTCCCCCTGTCTATAAGACTCTATTTCCATGTCCAACCAACCTAACATTCGCTATCCGCCAGAAAATATGTAAGTCCAAAGCTAGCTCACATAACCGTCCTGCAGATTATAACGCTTCGCCTTTCACCACGTTGACAGGATTATCCGAATTCCGACTATTTGCAAAACAATTCAATGTACTTGACCCGATACGTAAGCGTTGAAGAAGCGGTTCTTATATCAAGTACATCGAGATATCATCAACCTCAATAGACATATATATCATAACCCTAATCCAGGTCCAAACCTTTTACAGCCCTCTCTAAACGTCTTGCTTATAATTCTTATGTAGTCACAAATCTAGGAATTGTAAAAGACGCTTGATGATACCGTTTTGAAAGCCTGGGCTAATGTTACTACCCCCTAAAGAAACAAAGATTTTTCGCGAGGCAAAAGAAAACGAAGAAGGGTGACAAATACATACATACAAACACACACGCATGTACATGTGTACATGCATACATGCGGTTACAACTTCACATCATGCATGCATCGAATATAAGTCCGTAATATACATCATGAAATAGCCAAGATTGTAAGTTGTAGATCGTAAATCGTAAATCGTAAATCGTAAAACGTAAAACGTAAAACGTAAAACGTAAAACGTAAAACGTAAAACGTAAATCGTAAATCGTAAATCGTAAATCGTAAATCGTAAATCGTAAATCGTAAATCGTAAATCGTAAATTTTAAATTGAAGTTCAGCTGAAGTTGAGCTGAAGTTGAAGTTGAAATTGAAAATGATCAAACATGCCAAAGATAGGTATAACGAAGGAGAATGAAGTGATTCAAATCATAACCGCCTGTAAAACTAGAGGCGACGAAGGAGCCGGAACCGATCTCTCTATACCGTGTCAAACATTATTTGGAACTAGTTCTTAACCGGAAAGGAATCCAACTTTCGAAATGTAACATGTCCAAAAAAAGATTTTATCTGTCCCGAACTACAACCGCGCGCATATAATATAAAAATCCCTGAAGTGAAACTCGCACAGATGTCACTACTATCCCGTCAGAAGATTTTTCAAAGTACTTAAAATTATAGAAAACTTCTTTTTTCTTCAAGGCATACAAGATGTTCTAGAATTATCAACCTTCACGTTATATACTTTCAATATTTAAAAGGAAATATTTCCTAACACACCGTTTCTTTAAAAGATTGCTTAATTACCCATGGTAGCTATCACTTATAATATCTATAAGATGTATATGGCGCGTGTATACTCAATATCATCAATATCAAGGTCAAATGCCTATCGCCGCTACTATTGAGAACCGGTTTATTATATACTCGGCCGAGCGCGATTCCAACTGGACCGCGTAAGCCATTACCGCTTGTCCACTACAAGACTTTAAATAGATATTTTAACGCTCTTGTTTTTGAATAAATACGTGATTTATATAGACCGTGCGAACACTAAATGATTTTTGATAGAGCGCGCGTAAAGACATGCTTAAGCGTGGAAAGAAAAATGCCATTATAATTAAAACCAAATATATATTTTTTCTTTTACAATATTAACTAATCTAATAAAATGAATACGAATCTCACTCTTGAAACATATCTCCTGGTCTAACGGGACCACTGTAACGTAACCTACCTGTACACCTAAGCTACATACCTAACTATAAAGTTTAATAATATAAGTTTTACGAAAAGCCCAAAGCTTGAGACTTTAAGCTACCGAATTGAGCTTTTTACGAATTTTGTGACTTTTAAGCACACACTTTATGCTTTAAGCTACTAGATGAAAACTTAAGTCGAACTTAGAACTTCGGAAGTATATTTACATGAAAGCTAATATTATTTTTTTTTTTGTTAAGAATTTATATTTTCAAAATTGGCCAGTCGTGATCTATCTAGTGGTTAGGAAAATTCCCCCTCCGTTGTGTCCGTAGCTATCCAAAATTCTTTTGATACGTGGTGAGATTCGTATTCTTATTAACGCGACTAGACTAGTATAGAACGAATTCTTACCTAACTATGGAAATAACAAACGCACGTAACTAATCCGTACTCGAAAATAACATTACAGATTTATTTACTAAAGATGATAGATCGCCTAACCGTTATCGACTCGAAATCCACGTACAATCTTCGAACACTTATAGACGAAATGCCAGAGACATAAAACATATTTCCGAAATTACTTTGGCCCTTCTAGAAACCGTTCCAGAATTCTACAGTTTCGCCTATACGAGAGATAGCCGATATCGTCCACGTCCTGAGTCAGCCTAAAAGCCAACTATATGCGGCGTAGCTGAGGAATAAACGCTAGTAGCAAAACTTCCTTACATAGTACAGTCATAACTATAGTACCACCGGGTTTAAAATACTGAAATATAAGACAATACAATCTTTGTAGGAAACTTCTCGCACGATCTGAACCCATATCACACTGACAATCGTGATATCAAAACCACATAATTACCCGATCTCAATTATTTCCAAAATAATACAAATCATATAGAAATCCGTGCATTCAATCGCCAGTACAGATAACATAAAATTCCTTTGCATATTTGAAAGTTACATAAGTATTAGGAAAGAACGCCCGCTGGATTATCACAGCCGCAAAACTATGAATTATCATTTATTAAATCTGATGAGCGCATAGTAATATAAGGTTCCAAATATAATACACATAAAAGGCAATAGAAATAAATAATATTGGAAATGCTTATCTGTTCACTGTTCCTATTCTCCTTTGAATTATTATCAACCTCCGGCTTTTCCTCGGTCCAGTTAAATTATCTTCCTTATTTCGGACTCTCCTCGACAAAGCCTCGGCCGACCTCCAAGCTGAAAACTCAAGTGCCGCTCTCTAATTTGTATCGCCTAAAAATAGTCCCTATCTCCCGCCATCTTTGATTCCAACTTGCGTGTAAAAGTCGAAGTCCAACATCTAAGGACGCGTTTCATTGGCCAGATTCGTTACGCGGACAACCGCTTTTGATTGGCTCGCTTCGCCAAACTAAAATAACATAAAGCCTGCTTTACACGCCCGCGTGCAGAAATAATAAAGGCTAATAAGAAATAATAAAGGCCCGCACCTACTTATCCGGCAAATATTTAATTATAGAGTATTTATGAATTGTGGGGCTTCTCCTTATCATGAGCTTTTAGCAGATAGATATTTTCGTATAATTTTTCAGCAATGTCTATTTGAATAGGCCAATATCGTTACAACTGGGTATTTGTATGATATTATATTTGCTCTTCAGTTGTTAATGTTTATCGCAGTCTGATGTAGCATTAAAAATGAAAGCCAAAAAATCAGAATACCTGCCCGAGTATAAGATAGTTAGTAAAAAATAACTTAATTTTAACTTAGTTTGACTATGTTTTCTTTATATTGAACTTTTATTTTTTTAACTAAGAGATTCATTTATATCACATAGATACTAAATTAATTTTAAGATAATCGGGAAAATGTTTTTTCCAATTCATTACCAGAAATTTACCAAAAAATAGGTAGGTACTTGTCCAAACATCTAAGATTTTTTTTTGTATGCTTGTGTGTATGTTTGGCAAAAAAAGTAGGTAAAAATTCACAGTCAAAATTTAGCTCGATTGGATGCCGTGAAATGCGTTAATTTTCTCTTCCAAGATTTTCCCACATTTAAGACCGGTGCACGGTGATCAATTTTGAGCATTTAGTTGGAAATTAGTTTTTATGAATTTTACACAAGTAGAAAATGATATTTTATATTATATAATACATAGTAATGGTTGAAAGTGTATCTTTAGAGTTTTTTATTCTATGGTTAATGATATACGACACCTGAGAAACAGTAGATATATTTCATCAAATTAACATTTCATTAAATTAATTAACATATACTGTTTTAATTATATTTTTTCTGTGAATAGTAAAACAAATACAAAAAACCAGCAAAGCATGTTTACTTAACAAATGTTTATTGAAAATAAATTAAATTACAACATAAAATAAAAATATAATAAAAATTCAATTATTATTAAAGTCTAAAGTAGCGTCATCAAATTGCAGTCTTCTTTTGGAATCAATTATTTTTGGAATATGTAATATCAATAAAACATCTTTGGGGAGAAGGCTTTCTTTTTTAAATGGGAGTTTCCTAATACTTGAAATTATGGTATCTGAAGAAACTAATAAAATATTACGCAAATCTTCATTGATGTTGGGTCTAGAAATTTTTCGAGTATTGTGCTCTGTATATTTTCTATATTCTTTGTGCCTCACTTCTTGAGCATCTTCTGATAACTGGCCTGTAGGGAGTATCATTGTTTCAATAACATCAGTACCATGAATAAGAATCTTATGGATTGATTCTTCTTATGAACAGTTCAAACAGTTCGCGTCGTGTCAGTATTTTTCGGCTTTCTGCATAAAATTAATATCTTTATAATAATAATAAATAAATAAATAATAATAATTTATAAAATAATGCATATAATCATATGCAAAAATATGCAATTGTTACTAAATACGTTATTTAGTGAAAAATTGTTGCTATCAATTAATAATAGTTTCGGTGAAAAAAAAGATACGTCTTTTTAAAAAAAAATGTTAAGTATTATGTAAAATCATGGAAAAATACGTTTGTGACAGCATATTTCATTGTATCATAAACATAATAAAAATATTTTTAATATTGTTTATGTCATAAATCTTATCTTCCACAATGTTTTCCATATTTCACACCTTTCGTTATATGTTTGCTAAAGTTTCAAATTTCCGACTACACTCGACGCTGTTTCAAACGTTAGGTACTGACTGAAATCACGACCCGGCAGCGTGTGTAAAATCTAAGCGATACTCAATTTATTTTTTTCATAAATAATTTTCCTTTAACCTAACATGTACTTTGTTAAATAAATAGATTTAAAAAAATTTCATGACCGTAAAATTAATCCTCGTTTCTAACTAACGTTCATACAAATTGATCACCGTGCGGCGCTGGAGTTAATATAAAAGATTTAAATGTAAAAAGGTACGTAGGTACAACACGAGTATTATTTAATTTGGGTTTAACTAGTTTAAGATATTTTGCGTCATCGTTTGAAGGATTAAAAGCAAATTTAATTCACAAAATAATTGATATGTGGATGAGTTAAAATACCCCTTCAATAGAGGGATGTAAAATGTTTAATCTCAGATTATTATCTAGGTTTCTTTATTTAAAGCTGCGGGATGAGTACACGGTAAGGGTCAAAAAATAAATGAATTATTTTTGCTTGAATGTTTTATTTATTTTTATCATCGATGTAAGAAAGACAAAAATACGTTTTTTTAGTAAGTCTCTACGAAATTCTAAATAAAAACCATACCTTTCATTGATGAGAAGTTTAAGAATTTCCTCTGAAACCGAAGGAATACAGAACAAGAAGTACAAAAACTTCTTTCAGTTTTCTTGAAAGGAAAAAAACACCGCGATAATCAATACAAAAAACTGACCAGGGCTGTAGAAAATAATTTATTGAAAAATATTCAAAGAAAATATGATTTTCTAAATATCTCGCTTATTTTTCGGATAATGCTGCCATTCAGACCAATCATAAATTTTTTATTTTTTCCATGAATTAAAAAAAAAACTTTTGATTAGAAAAAAATGTGTTTCTTTAGTTGCTCCTTTTAGATGTGATGGGAAAGTCGTATTTACAATCGAAATTCATTTATATAAAAAATAATTTTGAAATTCTGAATGTGATGATTTCGGGAATGTATATGTATTCGTAAGAGCTGGTCTCAACTCTGTCAGTCAACCTGTGAACTATGCATATTTTCAATATTTAAATTCACAAATCCTGTATAGCTTCTATAATTCCTCAGTCTTTTGAAATAAAAATGTCTTGAATAATATTCTTAATCAGAAGTAAAGCTCATGTCAAGCTTTTTAATTTTCATTGGACTTTTTTATTTCACTTCACGTCATATAATAATCTATTTACATATTTATAATCTATCTAATTTTAATACAATAATATTTATTATTCTCTGGTGTACCAAAACAACATTTTATTAATAACTAGCTGTTACTACGCGACATTGCACGTTGAGGATTGAGGATTAAGTAAAAAATAAGTTCATGGAGGGTGGAAGGAAAACAAAGACCCCATTGTTTTGCAAAGCCTCTAATTAAAACAATGTTTCCATTAAATCAATACTGGGTTAGATGATCTGTAATGGAAATGTTGACTTTGTTTCCCACCGGGTCCTAAAGAATAAGTATGTGAAATTAGAGTTAGATCGGTCAAAGAATAAGTATGTGAAATTAGAGTTAGATCGGTCAAAGAATAAGTATGTGAAATTAGAGTTAGATCGGTCAAACAATACAGATTTGCATGGAAAATATGTCACTGGAAGGGGGGAAGATAAAGAAGGAGGGTTAAATGTTGGCTACGATATAGATTTGCATGGAAAATATGTCACTGGAAGGGGGAAAGGTGAAGTGGGAGGAGAAATGGTCAACTACGTTACCCGCCGGGTCATAAAGAAAAAATATGAAAAATTTGGGTCAAATCGGTCAAACGATGTAGATTTGTACAGAAAATACATCAGGAGAGGGGGTGGAGTAAAGGGGGAGAGGGAAATGTTTGCAATGTTACTTGCCGGGTTCTATAAATGTTTGTTATCTGCAGGGTCCTAATTAATAAATATGCAAAATTTGAGTTAGATCGGTCGAACCAATACAGATTTGCATGGAAAATATATCAGGGTGAGAGAGAGGCGTAAAGTGGGAGGGAGGAAATGTCATTTTTGTTATTTGCATTTTAATAAGTATACAATTTTTGAGTCAGATGCAACGTTGTGCCAACTTTCTGAGATTAGCAATTTTGTACAAACGAGCATTAACATTTTTATTTATATAGATAATTAATCAGTTTTTTTTGTACAATTACATCACATCAAGTATTGGCAATATTTTTACACGAATCATTATTTCAGAAATTACAATTAAAATGTACTTCCTCTTCCAAAGAAATTGAACAAATATATTCTTGTGTTAATAATACGACTTAGAAAATAGATACAATTTATTAACATCGTGAGTGATTGTTTTGGCTTAAAGTCAGAAACAAAGCTTAAGTAACAAACATACCTACTTGAAACATTACTGAAATGTTGATTTACCTTCTCTTTTACATTTTCTCCTGTCTGAGCTACCTTTACCGCTCGTTAATGTAACTGGAATATCAAATTTAATTAATTCATAAAGCATGGATTACACGCCACTCCGGAAAATAGACGGCCTGTTGGTGAATAAACTAAAGCGATAACAAAATAAACATTACATATATTTCGTACGCGATATTCTTGGTATAACACGTTAATCAACAAATGCTTGAGTAGATCAATACATAAAAATTAGACGGATTAAAAAATAATTCTTTGTATTACTTCTTAATGAGCGTAATATATAAGTTTAATTCAATACTCCTTTAAATGAAATTTAATATACATATATGTAGAATAGTGTTTTTCTTTAAATAAAAAAAGATGTAGTTACACTAATTCGTATTTAAAATCGTAAAACTGACTGTGTTTATTCTTCAAAATATCTTGTTTTCTGACACAAAAAATAATCCTATCATCTTGAAAGTATCCACTAAGGGTTTAAAGATGGTTAATGGAATATATAATGCAATTTTGATGTGTATTCTGTTTCAATTTCGGAAACGTAAAATTCTGTCGGTTTTATTACTCCCTTGAGAGCGGTGACAACCGCATTATTTCACTATTTCAGAAGCTAAAGGTAAATATCACCAAATGTTACCTGTGGCAACATGTGTAAACACCAAACATTGAGTTTGGATCTAATGAATTTAATTTGCACGATCACAATTCTGAAACAGACAAACTAGGTCATCACGAGAGTATTATTTTATAATCTAATTCTTAATCTTAATCCGAGGTTGAAGATAAATTCAAGTGTAATTCGAAATATATAAGTAATAATACTATTTAAAAAAAGCAAACCTTGAACTTTTTGAAGGCTTTTCTCTATTAATATTGATTGAAATATCGAAATTTTCAACTCATGTTGTTGTAACCCACTAAAGCGTCGGCGTCGTGACTAGATCTGAAATGCCCTGTTATACATAGTCATATAATGAAAACAAATACACGGATCACAAGACGTCAAATAAAACGCATTAACGGCGTCACTGGAAAAACCCACCCCTCCAAAACACCTGATGCAGAATTTTTCACAAGAGTTTTAAAAATAAATTTAAAAAAAAGGAATAAAAAAGATTCTGTATGTTTTTATTCTGCTTTTGCTATTCAAAAATGCATACATATTTTTTAATTCCTTGTGATGAATTTATTTTAAAACTTTTTTAATGGGATCACTGTTAGCAAATTGGGTCCTTGTCGAGGACCTACTCGTTATAAGAGCGCCACATTGAAATGATACGTTCCTTACTATAAAGCTAATGTCATCATTATAACTTTACTTAGTATCTACCAAACTACGGGCGTTTTTAAAATCTACTCGCTTTTTTAATTGGTGCTACAGCACTAACTCTTTGACTTACCTAAGTTAATTATTTTCAACGCGCATCAAATTATCCTCTATATTTAAAAACAAAACGGTATTTTTAAGAATATAATAAAACGAATTAACTTAATTTATCACCACCTAATTTTTGCTGACCATTGTTTCCGAAACCAACCAGTTTCGGAAACAACGTTCCTTCGTCAGGGTATACTTGATACTAATTAAACATTACAAAATTATGAACAATTATACCTCAGTGTCAAGTTTCCAAATGGGGGTAAATAGTGGGGGGTGTGAAAGAAACGGGTGAAAGGGAACGTATTCAAGATAGGACTGTAAGTAAGAGTTTTACTATTTTATATATTTTATATTGTTATTAATTTTTAATTAAATTTAATACTTCATCTGTGGATCAGGGATTCTGCTTCCTCGAAACATAAGTAGTAAAATATAAACATATTATTCAACTTACTTAAAGGTAACAAAGGTAATGTTTTTTTAACTAATTTAATCATCAACATAGATAATCTCTACAGTGTTAACGCCAAATCGTTGTCTGTCCGTAATTTGCTGGAACGACAACTTTAGATAATTAGAGTATGACACGCAATCAGCGCACGGCACATGTTTCCCGGTAACGCAAGAGTCTTATTATTAATCTTTTTCCCCTGATTTTTTACGGGTGTATGGCCACTATAAAGTAAAACTCATTGACTAATTAGAAATTGCTAAGAGAATAATATAGCTTTGAAATCAATATATACAGGGTTATTTGTAAAACATTAATAACCTCGCAGGACTATACTCCTACCTTGATTTTGAGTCGAAAATGTTCAAGCTATTATGACCTAATATCAATAGTTAAGGAGATATATAGTTTTTGTATATACAGGGAGGAAACCCTGTATATACAAAAAGAAACCCGTGTTTCCCTATCCGCCAAGTTTCATTCACGACCAGATACTACCATCCCCTGGTGGTTATGGTGGCGGATAGCCCTTGGTGTCCCATTGAAAATGTGCGAGTTTGGTGGGGGTGGCTGAGCGTGGGTGGGAGTGGGTAACGAAAATGTGCATTCTAGCACATTGTTTTGTTATGGGAAGGCCGCAAATGCTTCGGATTGTTTCAAAATAGGCGCGCTGACTGTGTCGGTGAGTCTAGAAGGTTCCGAAAAAAACTGCTCTAGAAAGTTCTGGAAGGAGAAGGTTCTAGAAAATTCCCGAAAATTCTATAAGGTTCTAAACTGAGTGGCGGAATGTGTCGGTGTGTCTAGAAGGTTCCTGTACATTCGAATTTCTTGAAAGTTCTGTAAGGAGAATTTTCTAGAAGGTTCGCGAAAGTTCTATGACGATCCGAAAAGTATTTTAAAAATCTACGCGTGCGAAGCCGCGCGGGCACAGCTAGTTGTTAATTATTTTTACAAAGTTGTAATGCCATGGCGTAATTCAAATTTATGATCTTCGTTTATTCCTCATGGCTGAGTGGGGGCTTTGCGCGTGTTACTACCCCACGATAAGAATAAACACCTTGATATATTCTCTGGCAATAGTAAGGAAAAACGAGGAATATATCATATTACCTTGCACCCACTCAACTCCCGTAGATTTTGTTTAATTAACAATTTGTCTCACAATACATTTTTTTTAAATATCCCTCAATTATTTCACATACAACACGTCTCGCCTGGTTGCATTCCTGAAGTGACTTGTCATGGTACGAGAGTAATTAGCCCTCCACAGTCAACTAATTTTAAAAATGTGTCGGTTGTATTACCTTTCAAGGGCGCACACCACTGAGTAATAATTTTAAGCAATGTAGTTGTGACAACGTAAAAATGGATAAAAAGTGAAAGAACTTGTTAGTTAAATGTAACGAAATGCTTAAAAATCTGCACTATACAGGGTGTAACAGAGCTAGTCCACAATACTTTACAGGTGGATTTCTGCCTTGATTGTTAGTCGAAAATGTTCAAGCAACCATGACTTAATATCAATAATATGCAATATCAAAGTTTGCATTTTTTTCAATATTTATGACATATTTTTTACAAAATGTTGAAAAATCATTTCAGTAACATATTTCAATTACGAAAAATTCTTTCGTTTCTATAAAAAATTGAATAAAATAATAAGAACCATAATAATTTCCAATCGGAATTGGAAGGTTTTTGTAATTTTTTAAATTGCATTAAAGGGAATGAATTTTTACATTAAATATAAGTTACTGATATTCTAACGTTTTGCAAAAAATAAGCCAGAAATATTGAAAAAAATGCATATTTTAATGTCGCATATCTCCTTAACTATTGATATTAGGTCACGGTTGCTTGCACATTTTCGACTCAAAATCGTAGCAGAAATTTACCTGTAACATTTGAAGACTAGCTCTGTTTCACCTTATATAAATAATGTTTACTGAAAATTGACGAAAAACGAGATCATTTTCTCTCTCAAAAATATCAAATTTATGATAAAACTAGCACTAACCCATCAAGAATGACGGAAAATTGGTTCTCCTCTTTGCTAAGCGATAATATATTTTGATAGTAAGTATTGTTCTGACGATCCATGGAGAGGCGGCCTTAGCAACACATATTGAACAGCTGGTTTGGGTTTGCAGGCCCGGGGTTCAAACCCCATCTCCGGCCGTTTAATTTGTTTATTTTAGCCGTGAGTTCGAACAAAATTACAGACGTTACACGAAGTTATGAACAAACAGACAGACGAACGGACATACAACGAAATTAAAATGTTTAATTTACGAACTTGTTTGTTAAATGTAGTGCAATACTAAAAATCTGCACTGCATGAATTATGCTTATCGAAGGTTGAGGAAAAACGATTTCATTTTCTCACTTAAATACATTAATTTATGATGAAATTCAAAAATTTAAAAGAAAAAACATTCGCTTACGCTCGCAATACCAAACTATCTCATAAACTAATAATCTCATTCACATAATCAAATAATTTTTCAACCTTGATTTACACGGAAAACAAAAAGTTCGCAATGCAACCCCGTGTACTTCGTAATAGTCCAGGGGCCAGAGGTACTTGAATATGCAAAATCCTAA
This sequence comes from Agrypnia vestita, assembly GCA_016648135.1. Taxonomy (NCBI): domain Eukaryota; kingdom Metazoa; phylum Arthropoda; class Insecta; order Trichoptera; family Phryganeidae; genus Agrypnia; species Agrypnia vestita. The sequence goes on along the minus strand of JADDOH010001602.1, from coordinate 350,988 downwards.
TAATAATGTCTATCACGATGGTGATTGATGTCACTTGTAGAGTCCGATTGGAAATACAGATATGAACGAAGAGCCTCATGAATGCTGTTTTTAAACGGATAAAGAAGCACCCATCTATGCATCGCGTCTTCATTTTTGGTTATACCAGTCAAGCCTCCAGTAACTGCTGAAGATCGATTTTGAGACCACTCTAGTGCTTAGTCGGGGCTCACCGCATTAAATGTACCTTCCTTTCGTTTTATTTCTTAATGATTGGCAAACATTTTTGCTACTACCTGCGATACCTGCATCATCTTGTTCTGCAATGGAAGTAGACATATCTGGCTGTTTATGCAATGCTAATTCTCGTTGTCTTATTTTTATTCACTTACATAACTCTTCTAGATATATATATAAGTTTCTTATTTTAGTGTAATAGGTGTAAACCGAAGAAATAAAATAAAATAAAAATAACTCGCCATACAACATCGACGCCATGAATATGGCGTCGATGTTATATGGCGGTATAGTGCTGCGAACACTGGATTATTTTGTAACTTTTTACTAATGTCATCTTTTCTTCAATCTGCTGCTTTTTGAATACTTATAAATGATTGTGGTTTCGGTTCCTTAACCAAGTCACCTGCTTTATCACAAAACAAGCACGATAACTCGTTCGATCTTTTTCTTTTCACATTTGTCACTTGTAGCGATATTGCTCACGTATTTTAATAAAACAGTTATTAATTTATCACTTAAAAGCGACAAAACTCAAATGCTATTTTACAAACACGAAAAATATACGTTACTCACAATGGTTTTTATCCCAATGTTGCACAAAAACATTAAAGGGCTAGGTACGCTATGCACTCTGGCACTTGGGGGCGGGCTATTTAATTAGGGGAAAAGGGAAAGGAACCGATAAAGCTGCTGACAACATCCATTTTTTGTTATTTCGTGTCTTAGGTATAAGAAGCTGATAGCATAGTTGCTGGTCCTCATATTTTGCATTGTCAAGTACCTTTGGCGCCTGGGCTATTTCATTTAATTTGATTTTTGTCATTAAATTATTTTTTTAACTACAATTTATGATCTTTAATCAATTATTTATATTTTAATTTTATTTCACAACCCAACTAATGACACAAATATAATCATTAAAATAGCTCGATAGCATGTACTCAATCGATTTACTTGCTGCGTAGAGGGGAGGGGGGTATTAAAAAAAATTGGACTACCTGGGTTTCTGGCAACATTCATATTGTTAATCTATAGGCTTTTCTGAACTAGAATCAATTGTCAGAATGCGGTCCTCGGATTTTGCATACTCAAGTACCTCTGGCCCCTGGACTATAATACCTTTTGTCAGCAATTATTCCACAATTTGCTCTGACCTTGAAGGGTGAATGAATCATCAAGATATTTTTTAACGATTTTTTGACATAGAGTATTCAGAAAAGCTTAAAAATTCGATCAATGTTAAAACATCCTAAAAGATATCGTTAGTTACCAGGTTTCGTGCAAATTGGAAGTCCTAAGTTAAATTTAAAATTTTGTAAAATTAGGTCTAAATTATTTTCTTACTTGAGTCATCTAGATTCAAAACTTCTTATCTGCACAGTATAATTTGAAAAAATACCGCGAGTTCCATTTTACTTAGAATATAAATGCGCATATCTTATATTTAAAGTAGAAAATCCGTTTTCCTGAAGCAGCAAAAACTCTCTAGTTGTATGATCTGAGGTGTATAATTTTGATTGACATATTTGTGAATCATCGCAATTATTTTTAATTCACAAACAGATGAACGCTATATGTTTATTATTGATTGATACAGCAGTAAATGTGTGGTGCAACATGATTATTTTGATTTACACTAATTAAACTTTGTTATATACACAGGTTGAGTTTTATTTATTTATATAAATGCTATAGTTTACAGTACACGAGATGAATTGCTACTCTTAAAACTATATCAGTGTTAAATATATCTCAACATGTGTGTATTGCAATGTTTAATTTAGTATAAATTAAATATGCCGTTTGTTCTATATTTTTAAATGATAAAAAAAATTGGCGAATAAAGCAACGGTCCTTTAACTAGGGTAAAACGTAGACAAAATAATATTTTGTATCCTTACAAATGAACCATAGGCCTTGAAACACGTTGATTATTCAATAAATAGTGGTTTTGTAAAAGGTATTTTCTTTTTACTAGCAAATTAAATAGTTAAACTGTCTTCGGAGAGTACATTTTTATCGCTTTTCTTTCAGGTGAACCCATTTTTCAGGCGTTCAACCGTGAAATATAAATTAATGTTTATAAGAACTCAAACCAAGGGCGAAGTCGGATACTTAAACTAGTTAACTAAAATATTTAATTTAAAGATCCACCTTCAATATTTTTCACATTTTAATTTAAAAATTAAGTTTATTTTAAAGTTGACCTTCAAATAAGCCAAACTATGAATTTATTTAGGTGAAATCGATAGTATTACATGTTAACTCTAGACGTTTATGAATTATAACGAAATTTGGTAGAGAAATGTATTTAAACAATTCAATTTAGTACAGAAAAGGTATTGAAAAAATTATCCTTTAAACTCCTAGACATTTTTTTTTGCTCTTGAACTTCTTCATAGTGACCAATACTGTTATGCCAAGAGCGTATAATAAGAAAAGACTTCCTGTTTCATTTTTTGATAATAAACTTTCCAACTTTAATTACTGTTTATTAATATTTCTCACAAATTAAATAAGATAAATAAGAACAAGTCTCTTTTGCAAACGTTGCGTCATGGTTTTATAGTTTGATACAAAATGACACAAAGTAGTTTTGTGTTTTATCTCGCTCACACCATGGAGAATAATAAAATAAAGTAATAAAACGTTAACGTTCGCAAAGGAACAAATATTTATTTATATAAAAGAGAGGACAAACAAACGAAAGGAATAAAGGAATACGTAAATAAGGAGGACCTTTGTGCTGAAACAAAGATATTTCTTAATAAAAAAGGGGAAATTAAAGATGCAGTGGCATGTTTTCATTTATTTTCTCTTTGAGTGTGAACCTAAGTTCTAAATCTTGTGCATTAATTTAAAGCTATTAAACTCTTGTGCATGAATTTAAATTCATGCACAAGATTCAAAACTTAGATTCACTTAGTTTGACTGCCTTAACTCACATTATGAATATTTGGAATAAGTTAAAGTTAAAGTTAAAGTTATTTTATTTCTTAACACAATATTACCAGATAATTTTCAATAATGGTCAATTCCAAATATTATTTATTTCTTACTTGTAATTCTAGATCATACTCTTGAGAGTGCTCGATATGATGCGATTTCATCATCAAATTATTTTTCATAATTTAGTCATATTGAATGTCAAATTATTTTAAAACCTGCAACATGCATAAATTTCAAAGGTGGACAAATCAAAACAGGTTTATTTAATCAACCAAGCGCATCATCGCAAATGTAGACGATATCTTGCTCAATCCCATATATTGTGAAGGTTAATGGAAAAAATATATATTTTGATGGCCTTAAAAGCGATAAATATAATTTTAAAATCTGTGTACCAATTTGTTAATAATTCTGTCATATGTGTGAAAAATATTGTAATAAAATCCTGTCTATCTTATGACCACCTGTTATAAGTCTATGTGTTAAAAAAATCGTATATTTTATACTAGCTGTATATTTTACTGAGAGGCACACCTCGAGGTTTCGATGAAGTCTTATTCAGCGTCATCAGGACAGCGTCTTTCGACTTTCACCTACACCGTGATAGAACGCTCTTCTAATGAATGAAAATGAATCCAATGAATAAGATTTCAGCAAAACGTCGACATTTGTTTCTCAGTAAAATCTACGGTTCATGTAAAATATCCGTTTTATTTAATATATAAATACGTCCAACGACCGCAATAATAACCTTAACTGTTTTATACCTGTTATAAATGTTAGACTTAACAGGATTTGACTTATCTGGATTACTAGGATTTAGGCTTCTAAAAAAATAACTCTGATGAGAGAAATGCACCAAGATATTTGTTGAGTTATCTGTAGTTGTTCCGGTATAAATTCACCAGCATTTTTGATCAAGCTACTTTCTGAGATAACGCAAGTCAAAATAATGTCTTTCTGCCTCTACTTTCTTCTGTTTTCCCAGCATTACGAGTCGTTTCTCATAACAAAAAAGGGGTCCAAGATTTTCATTTATTTAATAGTTATTATTAATTCCCTTGATTTACTCTGCGTCTTATGTCTTATTAAACCCAGAATATTTTTATCATGTGTTGATACAGCCACGCCTAAAATATCTGCAGCATTTTAATTGTGGCTTCTTTTAACACCTAGACCACGACCTTGTAGAACAATATGTGTACAACCTAACATTTTATTGATCTCTAAAGAGTGTTTAGATTTGTCTCGAATTCAAAGACATTTTATTTTCTCAAAGGGGCTTCATGCCACTAAGACTTGCTTTGTGAAATTTGTACTCTTTATTGTTTTACTGTGTAGTGGCAGAATGCCACTTGAAAAAACACAAATTTGAACCAGAGATCATTTGGATTATTTTGAATTTAAATATGTAGTATTATGTACAAATAAATTAAAGTTTATAAGTATTCATGTTAAATAATGAATAGAATTGGAACTGTGACTACGGAATACCAAAGATATGGTTAGTGATCCACTTAACTCTCTCCTTAATCCTATTTATTTTAATTTGGAAACAAATTTTGATGTGCGATCAAAGGTCTTTGTCAAGTATATAAAATATTCCAGACATTTTTCTCCGCTATCGAGAATATGATAGATAATTGATGTTTTATTTAGTATAGGATTTATATACACGCTTTATAAATTTAATCAAATCATCGAAATTCGGTATATATTAAATATTGATTAAAGGAACTAAGCATTCCTCTCTCCGTATCATTCATAATGTGTTATTTCGTGGTTACCGCTTAGGCATACGGCTAGAGGTCCGAATTCATTGTACAAACTCAACAATCGTAACAATTGCAACCTAGATTTAAATTCTTAGTTACGCACAAATGAATTGGCATAGATGAAATTTGAACAAAATTTAATTTCTTGACATAACCATATAAACTCGGTTCAAGAGAGCAATAGATGTAACAAATAGTTTGTTATCCTTCCAATATTTCAGGCACTGGTTCCTTTTTGTGATTGTGGTGGGACTGTAGTTTAATGTTGCGATAATTGTGTAGAATTTAAATATGTACTGTCTATTTTTTACGCAAAAAGTCACTAGATATGAGTAAATCGGAGTACTGTTCATAAATTTACTGGTACTAAATGTTTCTAGAATATTCCGCACACTTATTATTACACTGTTTCTTAATTCATACAAATTAACTATAGTCATAACTGATTCATTGTATCGAATATTCTGTTCAATTTCGGGCACTTTCTTTATTAAGTAACGCTGGAATATTATCGCTCCGTAGCTAACTGTTTCTGTTCTGGTTTAACGCTCTTGTGTTTATAGGTAAATTCTTTAGAAATTTTACGATTACAGCATAATTATTTCAAAAGACTTGTGGAGCTTTCAAGTGTGCGACTTTCGTTCGTTTCCACAGCCGCTAGAAGAGCTTGGACATCAAATCTGAAAATCTTTCCTTAATTATCATTTAAGCTGGTGTCATCAGCTTTGAAGCGAGCAAACCTATCAACTTATCATAAAAATATAAGTTCCTTTGCCGAAAATATTGTTGGTGTCACGAAAAAGTATTAGTCTTATTTATTTCTAATCTGTTACAGTAATTGTTACAGTATAAAAATATGATTATGTTAGCTTGCACCAAACCCAGATGGTTCAGCCCATATTTTTATTATAAACTTTAATCTAATACATATTAACATGAAAAAAACAATATTTGTGAAAACAACTATATAAATATTTATTATGAGTTATTTATAAAAAAATAATAAGATTGGTTGAACACCTAACACGATAGTAAAGTTTGAAGGTAGCGAAAAACTTTTAATCCATTACAACATTAAATAAATTTGTATGAAATAACAATTTCTTCTTTGGGTACCTATTTGCCCAACTCCGCAAAAAGGAAACCCTCGAAAACATGATATGCGTTCTTCGTGGGATCAGCTGGTATAGTACACCAGACGTTCACTTATTATAATTCAATGTAATTTTTAACAAAAACATTCTTGTTTTTTACTATCCAGGTCCTAGGTTATTAAACTAATCACCTTGTAGGTAGATATTAATTGAAATACCATGAATTGTGGTAAATATCGTAATGCAAATTGTAGGAAATTTCAATTAACTATCTTTGATCGTGACTTGCATTAAAGGGTATATTCATATCTGTACATAACGCCTTTACTACATGATTAACTGCTTCAAAAAAGATCCCGAAGAAATGAAACGACAATGTTGAGAAAAACGTCAGCAAACTTGTCGTTCCTGACCAAAGGAATATAGGTAGCGATTGATTGTAATAGAACAACTTGTATTTCAATATATTGAGTCACTCATCCATAACGATGGATGATATGCAGCAGATGTAACTACAGTATAAGTGTAGGAAGGATGAAGTTTAAATCCATGACGGGAGAGTCCTGTGTGATCCAAAAATGCCATCAAAATTTAGAGGAAAAGTATACCAGACAATTGGCAGGCCCGCCTTCCTCTACGGCTCCGAATGCTGAATCGTGTACGGGACCTACAATAGGCAGCTAGAAAGAATGTAAATACGCATGCTGAGATGGTCATCATGTGGAGTGTCCCTTAAGTTTGTGGAAGTCTGCGCATCACAGATATCAATAGCATGTTGAGATGATATGGCCACGGTGAACGCAAAACACTCGATCATATTGTTAAACAGGCGATCTCCGTGAATCTTCCTCAAATTGCATCCAAAGGAAGACCAAAAAATACGTGGGTGGTACAAAGGAATAGTCATATGCAGAGGCCGGATTGGGTGACGTTATCCAGAACTGAAGAACGTACAACCTAAAAATGAGGAGAGCTGACCCCAAATTCGGCGTAAGATGGGAGACAGTTGAGAGGAAGCCAGGGAGAAGAAGAAGAAATAGAACAACTCTTACGAGAAGATAAATTAAAGGCAAAGATTGTCATTGTTTTGTTACTGGTGAAATATAGCGAAGTTAAGAAATCATGAAATCGTGAATCCGACAAGAAAGATAAATCAAGTTCACTAAACAAATATATTACCTTAACTCTCTGAACTGTCGTAAATTGTATGAACAACTAACTGAAAGTGGAAATTAATGATTTTCCGGAAAGATTAAGAAACAACTAACAAAAATTGAATTAAACGAACAATAATTGTTCTTTCTGCTAAGTAAAACATCATACAATTTAAGTTATTGATTCAGTCAAGACGCGCACTTAAAAATATGTGTGTAAAATGTTTGTTAAGATTCATTATGAAGTAGAAAGATCTCCGCGATCTGAGGAACATTTTGTAACTTGTTGAAGTAAGCCCTGGGCCCTGACTATACCAGGAACATGAAGTAAATATTTTTGTTGATTAAAAGTCTGTGATTCTTTTATTATGTTGCCAGAGTTTTAAATATTAAGTGGAATTTATGAATAGTGAAATAATAATTTAGGTAGGAAATAAATTTTAATTCGAAAATAATTCAATTAATATGTGGAGTTTTAGATAATATTGAAAAATATTGAAACTTGATTTAGATTCATTAGAATTTTTTAAATAGCTAATGTTATTTTTAATTCCCGATTCAGAGGATTATTCATAGAAATGTAATTGAAAAATGTAATTAATGGGTTTAACATGATTAATTAACACTTTTCAATGGAAGTACATTACAAATGGTGTAATAATGTTTGAGAATGTATTATAAGTGTTTTAGTTAATTTTTATATAAAATATTTTTTTTTCCAAATTTTCAAATAACAATAGCTAAAATGTACTTCTAATGGTTTTCTGAATGTTATTTTGTTATAACCATAAATACTGTTAATCTTGTCAGCTGAAATTTAATTTCTATTGAATATATTGTATTGTTACAGATTTAATATCATTGATATTTTATTATGGTCTTATTTATATTATCATTGATATATTTTCTGTAAAATTGGTGTTGAAATTTTTAAAATAAAATTATTTAAAGGAACTTTTATTATCAATTCGATAAAATTGATACTTTACCTTTAATAATATTTAATGAATATATTAAAGTAATCTTAATTATTCTGTAGATATTTTCAAGTTTCCTGTCTCACACTCATTCGTATTCAGTTAAATTGTGTTTTTATGCTTTAGAGATGATTTTCATTTTTCATCTTTATTCTGTATTCTACTATTCTAAGCTGAGACCCTTGAGAATTCCTAAAATACCTTGTTCGTTTACGTGAAAAAGATTTATCACGAAAAGTTCATCTTTTCCTTTTATATTTCGAATACACATTTTAATAAAATAATATTTGGTAATTGCTTGGGGATCTTAATTCCCAGTTCTTCATTTATTTGTTATTACATGATATTTATTTAACGTGGACTTTGGTTGAAAAATAAATATGGGCAAACCAATATATGTATAAGATAAAATACATTTCTTAAAATAAATATTTATATAATCTTTATTGACTTTTTTTATGATTGAATACTACTTGAATAGTGCTTTTTATTGTTTATTTAAATTTTCAAATCAGTAACACATCAAATTGAAAAATCAGAAATTGAAATTTTTTATATATACTAACAAATATTTGAATTTCAAGCCACAGCAACACAACAGTGAAAGTAATTAATAAATTGGTTAAGTACATGTAGTTAAAAAATATTATGCTGTTTGATTAGACCAGTATTTTATTTTTAAAATATTGAACAATATTTTTTTCCATCTCCGATAAAATAATTGACTCCTTACATATGAAATTGGCGTTTTGCCGTACTGGCAAATTTGATCTCAAATATCTTCTCTTTGGTTAGGAATTCCAAATCCAAATTTATACAGCTATTTACTCATGTATTTGTGTTTTGAAAATTATAATTCATTTGTTTTTTCCTCAATTTTTTTTTTCGTTGCGTCACTCAGTTTACAAAATGAAAAACTTGAAATATCGCGTTATTTACGAGTACGAGTTCCACTGTGGCACCAGTGCTGCAGAAACGGCTCGAAGGATTAATGATGTGTATGGCGACGGTGCCGCAAAAGAAAACACAGTGCGTTTTTGGTTCCAACGTTTTCGTTCTGGAAATTTCGACCTGCAGAACAAGCCCCGTGGACGGCCGGAGACCAAAGTTGATAATGAAGAATTGAAGGCTATTGTGGAAGCGGATCCATCGCAAACCACATCCGAGTTAGCTGCAGGCTGCGGTGTTAGTGATAAAACTGTTTTAATCCACTTGAAGCAAATTGGTAAGGTGAAAAAGCTTGAAAGGTGGGTACCTCACGAATTGAGTGAAGCAAATCAACAAACGCGCGTTGACTGCTGCGTTGCATTACTCAACCGGCACAATAATGAAGGGATTTTAAATCGAATCATTACCTGTGATGAAAAGTGGATCCTGTACGATAATCGGAAGCGCTCATGCAATGGCTGAACCCTGCCGAACCAGCCAAACCATGCCCCAAGCGAAAATTGACTCCAAAAAAGTTACTTGTGAGCGTTTGGTGGACTAGTGCTGGTGTCGTTCACTACAGCTTTCTTAAATCTGGCCAGACGATTACGGCAGATGTCTATTGTCAGCAACTGCAAACCATGATGGAAAAGCTAGCTGCTAAACAACCGAGGCTGGTTAATCGCTCTAGGCCACTGCTGCTTCATGATAACGCTAGACCACACACTGCACAACAGATGGCTACCAAATTAGAGGAGCTTCAATTGGAATGTCTAAGACATCCACCGTACTCTCCGGACCTTGCCCCAACAGATTACCATTTTTTTCGAAATTTGGATAACTTCTTGCAAAGGAAAAAATTCAACTCCGATGGGGCAGTCCAAACCGCCTTCAAAGATTTTATTGATTCTCGTCCGAATGGTTTTTTTAGTAAAGGGGTCGATGAACTACCTATGAGATGGCAAAATTGCATTGATAGCAATGGTACATACTTTGATTAAATAAATATATTATAATAAAAAAAAATCGGCTTTATGTTCCTCCCATACTAAACGCCAATTTCATATGTAAGGACCTAATATATGGATATTATAATCAATGTAAAATGAAAACATGTATATGTTACGCAGATATGTTTTTGTATTTTGACCGCTAGTGAGGTTAGGTTGGGCTGTCATATTTTTATCAAAAACTAACTTTTTCAAAAATAATATTATTTAGTGTACTGTATAATAAATATTTTTTCCTCTAATAAACGAATTACTTATTATTAGATATTTAAATATATGATACTATAACGAGATGATAGAATTAAGTAGAATTATGCACTATCAAAATCTCTCGAACACATCATAACACTCCAGAACGATGTGAAATTAACTGAAACATTATCGTTAGCACTGGAAATTTTAAGAAATTTCTGGAAATTTTAATAATGTTATCGAAGTATTGCGAAACCAAAATGTTTGGTATAAAAAGGCTAGCGCACACGCGGCAAATCGAGTTATTGTTGACGTTTCACAATTAGTCAGCGTGATTAATCGCGCGATAGATATTTCGGGTAAAGTACCTTAACAAACCTACCTTGTACAGAAGTATTAAGTATACCCTGACGAAGGATTGTTGTTTCCGAAACCGGTTGGTTTTTACCAAAAATTAAGTGGTGATTAACTAAGTTCATAAATTTTATTTTATTAATAATGAACAATCGAAAAATTATGTCAAAATATAATAGTATAAAAAATGCCTTTTTCGCAACATTGTTTGGGTGAAAAGTTTAGAATATATTGATTTTTCACTGATACACTTACAAACTGAATTCAACAATATATGGTAGGCAATATTTTTCATTATTTAACCAATTCCTAAGGTGATGGGAAGGAGAGGGAGAAAGAGTAGTAGATGGATTAAAATACGTGTTTATAATTTAAAAATATATATATTTATATTAGGTCCTTACATATGAAATTGGCGTTTAGTATGGGAGGAACATAAAGCCGATTTTTTTTTATTATAATATATTGATTTAATCAAAGTATGTACCATTGCTATCTATGCACTTTTGCCATCTCATAGGTAGTTCATCGATCCCTTTACTAAAAAAACCATTCGGACGGGAATCAATAAAATCTTTGAAGGCGGTTTGGACTGCCCCATCGGAGTTGAATTTTTTCCTTTGCAAGAAGTTATCCAAATTTCGAAAAAAATGGTAATCTGTTGGGGCAAGGTCCGGAGAGTACGGTGGATGTCTTAGACATTCCAATTGAAGCTCCTCTAATTTGGTAGCCGTCTGTTGTGCAGTGTGTGGTCTAGCGTTATCATGAAGCAGCAGTGGCCTAGAGCGATTAACCAGCCTCGGTTGTTTAGCAGCTAGCTTTTCCATCATGGTTTGCAGTTGCTGACAATAGACATCTGCCGTAATCGTCTGGCCAGATTTAAGAAAGCTGTAGTGAACGATACCAGCACTAGTCCACCAAACGCTCACAAGTAACTTTTTTGGAGTCAATTTTCGCTTGGGGCATGGTTTGGCTGGTTCGGCAGGGTTCAGCCATTGCGATGAGCGCTTCCGATTATCGTACAGGATCCACTTTTCATCACAGGTAATGATTCGATTTAAAATCCCTTCATTATTGTGCCGGTTGAGTAATGCAACGCAGCAGTCAACGCGCGTTTGTTGATTTGCTTCACTCAATTCGTGAGGTACCCACCTTTCAAGCTTTTTCACCTTACCAATTTGCTTCAAGTGGATTAAAACAGTTTTATCACTAACACCGCAGCCTGCAGCTAACTCGGATGTGGTTTGCGATGGATCCGCTTCCACAATAGCCTTCAATTCTTCATTATCAACTTTGGTCTCCGGCCATCCACGGGGCTTGTTCTGCAGGTCGAAATTTCCAGAACGAAAACGTTGGAACCAAAAACGCACTGTGTTTTCTTTTGCGGCACCGTCGCCATACACATCATTAATCCTTCGAGCCGTTTCTGCAGCACTGGTGCCACGGTGGAACTCGTACTCGTAAATAACGCGATATTTCAAGTTTTTCATTTTGTAAACTGAGTGACGCAACGAAAAAAAAAATTGAGGAAAAAACAAATGAATTATAATTTTCAAAACACAAATACATGAGTAAATAGCTGTATAAATTTGGATTTGGAATTCCTAACCAAAGAGAAGATATTTGAGATCAAATTTGCCAGTACGGCAAAACGCCGATTTCATATGTAAGGACCTAATACCATAGTCTATAGTTTGATTTGGTTGCAGTGATTGTGGTATTAAAAAATCACGTATAAGTAGTACTGTTTAATTATAATAAAATTTTGAGAAACTGATTGCCTTTTGATATTAAATTAACCAAGTATTTCCTTCCACTCTGAAATCTATTTACTTTATTCATGAAATTAAAATGACCTAAAACTCATTTTTAGTTACGTGATGAGGAAAATCAAGTATTATAGTAAACTTTAAATTTAACTGCGCACAAATGGTGGGTATGAAATGAAAGGGTTGTGGATGTAAAACGATCGAACCCCTGGAGACTCGTGGACGTGCTAACAATCATTACACTTTAAATAAAACAAAAGCTATTTTACAAAAAATTTCAAATACGTTGAAATTTTCTTTTTCATGTATTTGAACTTAACCTTAAAAAATTAATATTTTAGAAATTTTTTTTTTTTAAGGGATCCGTGTGTCTTAATGAAAATAATTCTGATCTTTATTTTCATTCCAAGCCTGACGTAACTCTTGATTCAGGTTTCAAGTCATCAACATTGCAATGCAGTATATTTTTACTTGAAAGCATTCACCTCATCATTCGTTAAATAGTCAAATAAAATAAATAGTTGCTTTAAATTTTCTAAAACTAAACTAATAAAACGTTAAGATAAATTAAGGAAGTCTCACAGAGACAAAGCAATTAATACGAGAGACGTGTGTGTAAGTCTTTTTATACGATGTTCCAGGGCTTATGACCTGTATGAACTAGCTTAAGTGACAATATAAAATATATAGATATCATTACCAGCCGCGAAAATCTAAGTATACTTACTAGTTCATGAAAATATACTACAGATGTCTCTAGCATGTTATTTTAAACGAAACATTCTTTGATTTGAACATATATAGAACATTATACAATTTTATGTGTGGATGTTCTTACGATGGAATTTGTAAACTTTGTATTGTGTAGAGTGATCACTGAAGCTAGCTCATACAGGTTGTAAGCCCTGGGCCATCATATAAAAAGAACACACACTTTCCACATATGCATAGTTTCGTCTCTGTGAGACTTCTATAATTCATCGTAACATATGTACGTGGACAAAATCCAGTAACTGTGTTCTTAGAACATAACTACATATAAAAATATTGTTAAATTAAACGTCTTTAAATATTATTAATTTTCATTTTGATGTCAATGCAAAATTATATTTTGAGTTATAATTTTGTTTTGAAATATAAAGTTATAATGAAAAAAATATTTACAATACAAAATTATATTATACAATTGAATCGAATTGATTTTTTATTACTTTTGGTTGTATAAGAAAATGGTTAAATTTTTATAATTCGTTAATCTGGATGGGTGGGAATATGAGTATTATACTATCATTAGTGACACATGCTGTTTTCTTGAAAGAGTTTTATTGATGTGAGAATTTCTGCAGATGGTGGCTTAATATAAAAAATTCATAAAAATAATTATTTAGCAATTATTGGACATATTTTTTAACCTTCATCACCCGCTGTCGGGTAAGTTCATTTTCAGTTCATTATACCCTTCGCGATCATATATTTGATTATAAATAAATGGATTCGTATTTCCTCAAGGAAGGCAGGCGTTATTGGTACGAGGTACAGTAGGTAAATATATAGTATCTGCGAGTATGTTGTAGCAAGACTACCTAGTACTAAACCTGTACCTACTAAATTCTGATAATAATGACGTCACGCAACGGCGCTCAGTCAACCAGAATCACAAACTGTTAGGCACGCAATCCAGGGTCATACTTCCGTGACATTGATTGCATTTACTTTACTTATTGTACAATGCGTTTGTTATCCGAAATGTTTTTATGCGTGTAATATATTCCATCAATAAATATAAAAAATATATATGCGTATAAAAAATCTATATATTTGAAAGATGTTAACACTTCACCTAACGATGAGAGATTCAGTCCTTCTCGAAAGATAAGCTGCAGTACACAAAATTATAATTTAACTCACGTAGAAATATTAAAGTTTATCCTTTTCATTTAATTAAATGACCACCACAGATTGTGAATGTTAGAGAAAATAAAATAAGAAAATTTTGTCGTCCTAGTCCAAAACTAAATTAAAATTACAATTTGAAATGTTGTTTTAGTGTTGTCGAGATCTGATTTTTTTCTTCAACTCAATTCAATTTGACGATCATTATTTTTAGGAAAAAATATATTCATTTATACAATCAACATTTACAGGTTGGAACCATCGCCCGAAGCTTCACATTATCCTTTTTACCTTATTCAAACATACGCTAGCCATGTTTTACGTGGTTTGAAAATTAAATATGCTTTTGTTGTGTTCTCAATTTCCGTTTATTTGCTTTATAACCGTGCCGGAACAGGAATGACGTATTGTTTTAATAATTAAAAATGAGTGGAAGTTATGCGGATTGGACACGAAATTTTAATTGCTAAATATTTTCACAATTTAACAAAAGTCTTGTAATTAAAAATTCCGACTTGTTTTGCAATTTCTGTGGGAGATTTTTGAAAATCTGCTGTCCAAAATTTTTATCAGTAAATGATTATATCAAATGCCCGTAGGTGATGTGTAAAAATTTGTTATGAAACATTGACTGATAATCAAATATGTACAGTTGCCGGCAAGCTTCTTGAAATATTTTGGCGTAGTGGGGGAATGCGCAGAAGACAAAATTTGGGTCTCTTTGGTGAAATGGTACATGTACAAACTTCCCCCCACTACGCCGTAAAATTTCAAGATGTTTGCTGGCTACTATAACTTATTATAAATTTTAAATGGCTAATTTAATAATAATAATAATCTATATCTATAAAACTCAATGTCTGTCTGTCTGTCTGTCTGTTCTCTATCAAAATCCACATCGTTTGTCCGATTCGATTCAAATTTTGCATACTTATGCTTTAGGATCCGATGGGTAACATAGGCAACATTCACTCCCTATTCTCATACCCCTTTCCCTCCCCCTGACATATTTTCGATGCAAATCTGTACCGTTTGACCGATCGGACTCTAAATTTGAAAACTTATTCTTTAGGACTCGGCGGGTAACATAGGCAACATTTCCCCCCTATTTTCGTACCCCTTCCCCACCCCTGAGATATTTTCGAATATGTACCGTTTTGACCGATCGAACTCAAAATTAGGAAGAATATTCTTTAAGGCTCGGCGGGTAACAAAGGCAACATTTTCCCCTTTTTCTCATATCCCTTCCCCTCCCCCTGACATATTTCCTACGCAAATATGTACCGTTTGACCGATCGGACTTAAAACTTGAAAAATTATTCTTTAGGACTCGGCGGGGAACATAGGTGATATTTCCCCCTATTATTTTACCCCTTCCTCTCCCCCTGACATATTTTCGATGCAAATCTATACCGTTCGAATCGAAACTTTGTTTACCCTCACAAATTTATTTTAAACTTAATCCTTAACCCGTGCAACGCCGGGTATGAACAGCTAGTAATTAATAAGACAAAACGTGCGTTTAAAAAATGTTTAATTTAATTTGAGTTAGCTAAAAAAAAATTGTGTTTTTATTTTCTTAAATGTGATAATGGAGTACTTACTCAAAACAAAAAAAGGATGAAATCTGTTCCTCCTTAGAATAGACCCGAATAAGTACCAATGTAAATATTTCAAAGTCTTGTATCCCATGTTTGTCCTAACCGTACGTATATATGATAATAAGTTTAGGATGGGGATATGGAACGGAAACATCATCCTCTCTCATGGAATGGATAACCCCCCCCCTCCGCCCTCTCTACCATCTTTCCCTTAATCCTCACTATATTCTACTCTAAATCGAATACATCAACCTCGCATGCAATCGCTTCCCTAAGCCCATCCGATTTACCCTAAATTAATATAGTAAGCTACAATTTATTCACAAACTGAAATGTCATGTTTTTATTTGAAAGGTGGTCGTTTAGAAATTACACATTATATAATTACAAATGGAAAAAAATTCACACGGAATAAATTATACAAGAAAAAATTACACTTTCAAAATTTCTAAATTGAACCAAACGTAACTCATGTATTTTAATAAATTTTAAATTGAACATTTAAATAAAAAAACTTTTTTCGAATGGAGGTATATTTAAGTGTATCTTTAAATATTTTTTTTAAACTCTTTTTTACGTTGACCTTTTTATTGCATTTGTACCATATGACTTCTTATTCTGATATGTACAATACATAGTATTCTAGGTTAATCAAGTGAATTCATATAATTGGCTTAATATTCATATTACATAATATGTTTTATTTCTTAGTGTCAAATAAACTGTTTGAATTCTAAATAAAATAAAATATAAAGTACATTAAGATTGAAGATTATTTTCCGAACCCCGCATTTTGAAACAGCTTCGTGAGATTCAAACCTGATTTTTATCGCCGGGGAGTGATCTTACTGATCGTTTAGCCAGCATCCCGGATATTTCTATAGGCATATTCTTTTAACATTTTCATTCTCGATTAAAGATACATAGCCGAGAATATTAGCAAATTCTCTTATATAAATTATTGTCATATACATGTTTAGTCATGTGTTGTTACGGTGCCACATTGCCATGTTGATTTGAGTGGAATTTTTCTAATCACCATTCATTCGGTTTCAAAAATAATTACGTTCCTTTCTCGAATAGTTTTGTATATTTTGGCAAACTTAAATTATTAACCAATTATTTGTGATTTGTATATAAAAAAATACTTTTATAAGACCACATTTGAGTTTAATTATACACTACTAGTTTTAAGAACTACAGATTTTCTCATCTACACGTGATAATATAAAATATGTTTATATTTTCACCTGTAGATCACAGGATACAGCTAGTATATAGATTATATATATACTAACTGTAACCTTTCAAAAATAATGGAACATCATGGTTTGCGGCTTTGCTAATCCCTAGTATATACTTATAATATCTTTTGGCGGTCTACGGAGAGGCGATCGTAGCAACATACGTAGAGCGGCCAGTTTGGGTTTGCTGGCTTGGGGTTCATCCCCCATCTCCAGCCGTTTAATTTTTTTAATAATTAATTAATTTAAGCCGTGAATTCAATCTAAATTACGGACGTTAAACGAAGTTACGGGGACAGACATACAACTAAATTATTATGTTTGATAAATCAATCATGTCATTCCACAAAGTTAATGCCAAATTAATAAATAATACAATAATTTCTGATTAATTTAAATATAAATAATGAACAATTCAGTATAATGTATGCTCGTTCGACAGTAAAATGATTTTTCGGTATCATTATTAATAAAATTAATAAAAGTCATCAAAGGATTCAGGATCAAAAGTCCCTGAAACATGTTGATATTTGGCGCATTCATGATATTTTTGTATTGTAACGGAAGTTGCGCATGCGCAGCATGCGTTGCGTGTAGCGAGAAAGCGAGACCACGTAATGCGCGCCCAGCCATTAAGCTATAAAAATTTATTCACCTGAAATTAGTGTTTCATTAATATAAATGATGTATTGTCGACCATCTTGAATCACTGAAGAGGCTCAATTCAATAGCAAAAAAACGAATGATTGGTTATTGAATTGAAAATTCGAACTCTTTTAACTTGCAGCGTCTGCTTGTCTACTTGTCGTCTTGTCTGACAAAAAAACTTTGGATCGATTTTTAACTCATTTCCGTGATCCAATCGAGCTGAAACTTTGCGAGCAGACTCGTGGCGACGATCAAGAAGATCTATCAAATTTTAGTTAAAAAAAATTAATAATTTTTTGGATTTTTCAAATTTTGAATGGTTTTTTCATACAAATCATTAAGTTGTTTGAAAATATTTCAACGCGTCTGGTAGACGCGAAAGCTGGTAATAGTATAATTTTGGATTTTTGGAAATTTTTTATTACTCCCTTTCGTAGCGCCGCCCGACCGAAGTCCAACGCGTAGGTTAAGCGCCAAACTTGGTTTAATTATATTATTTATTTATTTTTAATTATATTATATTATATTATTATTAAACTGAAATTAATAAATAATAAAAACTTTGTTTTTATGGGTTCCTTTTTTACTTCCTTTCTTTTAAATCGTGGCGTCTGCTTGCTTGTTTTCTTGACGAAAAAACTTTGGATCGATTTTTTAACCTTTTCCCGCGATCCAATCAAGCTGAAACTTTGCAAGCTGACTTGTGGCAACGATCAAGAAGATCTATCAAATTTTCGTTAAAAAATAATAATAATTATAGTATAATTTTTGATTTTAGAAATTTTAATGGTTTTTTCAAATTAGAATCATTAGAAAAGTTTGATTACTACCAACGGCGCCGGCGGCCCGTTAACGTCACGGAATATTTAAAATTTGAATTATTCCGTGAATAATAGGTACTTCACTACGAATTTCAAAAATTTATGAGAATTGGTTCATAGATGACAGCACACTTCGGTTTTTTGAGAAGAAATCAAATAATAAAGAAATATTTTTAGAGATTATTGACATAGATATTTGTCTAGACATGTTTCATTTTCAGTCAATCAATTATTACATGATGGTAAACTTAATTTACAAAGAAAGGGAGTAAAATAAAAACTTGGTTTTTATGGGTTGGTTTTTTTGAATTGTGATTTTAGGTAATGTGTGCAATCGATTTGCCAAAAGGGGCTTCTCGTACACATTTCTTTTATTGTTATTTTCGATGATTTTTAAAAAAGGTTTTGTTTATCATCGTGCCAAGAACGATTAAAAGTGATTTTGGAGAAAATATATCGCGACGCAAATGTGCAGTGCGTGGGTTCCAGGGCCACATATGCCAATACAAATATATGTAGTTATAAATATGGTATTCAATATAAAGAATGTTGGAAACATTCATTTGGATAAATTATAGAAGTCTCACAGAGACGAAGCTATTTATATATGAGAAACGTCGATATAAGTCTCTTGTACGATGGATAGGGGCTTACAACCTGTATGAGCTGGCTTAATTGATAACTCTACACAATGAAACGTTCACCAATTCCATCGTAAAAACATTCAACACATTATCAAATTTAAAAAAATTATTTATATATGTTCGAAATCAAAGAATCTCTCGTATATTTTAATGATCTTTGCTAGAGGCATCTGTTATTTTTTCAGCTTAACTATTCAGTACACATAGATTTCGCAACTGGTAATGATACCTTTATATTTTATTTTTAGCAATATTCCTTTTCATGTAATGCAAATTTATATCGGTCATGAGAGATAAAATACATAATATCCGTTGAGTGTGTTTGACAATTTTTGTAGACCTTTTTTCATCTTAACTCAACTCGATTCTTAAATTGACAGAACTGGATGGGAAAGTCTGAAAATTGAGGCGTGTGTAAATATTTTCTTGTACATATGTACAAGTTTGTGCAAATTTGCGTCATTGTAATATATTGACGTCGAATTTGAAACGGTGATATTGAAAGTATAATTTGGGACAGGAAATTGTATTTTGACAGCAGCTTTCATGTAAAATGAAATATAATTTTTTTTTTCTGAGGTTGTGACATTGTAATATTGCAGTTCAAATACATTTTAATTTTAAACTCATAAAATGCTTTAATTACTTAAAATGAATTTTTATGGTCTTCAACACAAAACATAAATAAAAACTGGTGTAACAATTGTTACGTGCGTTTTAATAAAATAAAAATAACTTATTAGATAAATATAAAACTTGTATTTGTTATTTTAGAATGTGTTTTAGTTTTTAAGTTTTACGGTAATCGAAAATCATTTATAAAAACTAAGTTATCATTTTGATGCAATTTTATCGAAATGGATACTAAAAACTGTTTTATTTTAATAAATTTACCAGGCTTAAGAGTTTTGAATAGCTAACTATGGTTAGATTACCATCTGGTCATGAAATGCACTAACTAAAGAACTATCTTAAAAGTACTAACAAATAGTGAAAAATGCGGCATAAGGTGTCGCCAATGCGATATTAAAGCCGTACATCATTTGTTTAAGGGCAAATAATTGTAGCATAGAAAAATTTGTTCTCATAATGCATTACATTTACGGTGTCTCATATAAATATAAAATTATTAAAATAAACATCATACATTAATGGACGTAGTTATGCAGAAAGCGACCAACTCAAAAAACATAGAACTGAGAAAATGGCTTCCAAAAATTTGAATATACAAAAACCTGATATGTCGATATTTAATTCATTATTGCATATTTTTTTGAATATCGCTCATTATAAAAATATATTTATGATTTTTTTATGTACGAGGTGTGAAAAAAAATACGGTGAATGAATTTTCTTAGCAGCAACTGCTGACGCTACATTCATGTGAAGTATCGATCCCGGTAGCCTGTTTCTTTGATAATAATAGTGACAAGTGAGAACATGTTGCGACCTCTCAGGCCACTTCCAGAGCCCGGAAAGTAAGGTCATGTTTACCGTACCGATTTCTGACAATGCGTGTTTTGTTTCAAGTTGCAAAAGAGTGCCAAATAAGCACATAAAATGTTAAAATCAGTGTATTGCAGTAATGTGATGACTATAAAGACCGTTTGTAAGTGGTGTGAGTGATTTAAAAGTGGAAATGAGTATGTTCAAGACGAGCAAAACAGAGGAGAGCGTGCAAGAAGTCTCAAAAATGGGCACAAACATATTATTGACTATTCGACTAAAATAACACAATATCTATATATATTATTTTCTTTGCAAAAATTATCTGTACATAACAACAAAATAATAATCCATGAACAAAAATATAATACGAATTGTACGAATACGAACTGTAAACAACCTAAAAATATTTGTACATTAATCAACTCCACCTCTGAAACAAAATACATTGGTGTGATCATTGATCAACACCTAATAGATACATCATAAAAATTGTAAAAAGAATAAGGAAATGTATCTACATATTCATTAGACTAAGGAAAATTATTAAAATATGTATTACGCCATTGTTCACTCTCTGCTCACATACGGCGTTATCGGATGGGGAGGTTCTTATACAAAAAATCTCGTAAAATCATCAAAACAAGAAAAACAGTAAAAATATCAGAAAAGATCATTATTAAAGTAATACTGAAAGAATCTTTCTTTTCATCAAAAGATTTTTTAAAATTATTTCCAATGGTGGTATTTTCAAGCAAGTTTCCGTATTGAAAATATGTAAAGAAAAAACCTTACAGAAAACCAGGAATACTTTAAACTTATGAGAAATGGAAACCAAATCATAATGCTTAAATTTAAAACAACCCAAATACAGAAACAGTACATTTATAACTACCACAATAGTCTACCAATCGATATACGCCACATCAATAACCTTTCAGAACAAAATGTAAATAAAATATTAAAATCTTCCTAAAATCCAACTTAAATTCATAGGTAAATCGTTTAAACTTACAGTTTTTCAAAATACTTCAATATTATTCATTATCAAATTACCTTTTATTATGTTCATATACATATATATATAGGTTGTATATAGGTTCATATGTGATTCACATATGAACCTATATACAAACTAAGAACTGAGATTCCCTCATCAGACTCGAGAACTTCTCTTCACTGATGAGATCCACATGACTAACAAAGTATAAAAAATGTCAATTTAATACATTAACATAAGGTTCGTATTTGTACCTTATAATAAATAAATAAATAAATGTATATATATTTTCGCTCTCTGGGTTTTTAAGAAGTCAATATTATGAAACCGTGTCCATGAAATAAAACAGAATAAATCTCAGAAATTAAGTTAAGATAATCTCTCTGAGATAAAGATTTTGATTCGTAAATAGACTTAGGAGTCACACTACTGAAGATAATATATGAAGACCCCATGGCAAGTTGTTAACTAACATTCAAGTCATTTTGAGATTATTAGACATTTGCATTTCGCCTTTGAAAAAAATGTTTTATTGCTAATCAAAGATTAATTTTTATTGACTTATGTCACTAAAATATCAAAAAAGTATTTACAAAGTAAAAAAAATGCATTTTTGCACAAAAAATAAAAATATACTACTTTTCCCTAAAAAATGTAGTTAACAACCATTTTTTCATTCTGGAACTCATTTTTAATAGAATTACACCTTTTTAAAATTGGTAAAATACGAAAATCAAACAACCCTTCAAATGCTATCCGTTTTTACCATCCATTATCCAAAATTACAAAATACCTGGCATGTTAATTAATAATATAAAACATGGTATGTACCATTTAATATTATTGAAAATAATTCATAAGTATAGGTACGTATTATATAATAGTCTTCAAATAAAAACAAATACATGACAGTTCTGCCCGAGTACAATTTATATTAACCATCAATATTTCAATCAAATTAAAAGGCAAGATCGTTTTAATTTCAGAATGATAGCATGAACATGTTATTTTTGAAGATAACATGTTCTTCCCATTAGTAACTGATTTGATTTTTATGAAAAAGTGTAGTTAACATTTTCATCCCTATGATTTGAGCATGTTCTAATTATTTTTAAGTTCTGAACTTATTTCCAATAGAAAGAGCGTAAAATATTTAGTTTAGACGGCTTATTAACTCATTTTTGACAAAAATGTTAGTTAACAACTTCTTGCCTTCTGGTCTTCATATAGTATGAGAACGAATTGCGAACACGGCTTTTAATTTAAACTTTACCTACAATAATTTATTATTGGGTAAACAGAAAGTTTCAAAGATTTATTCTATTTTAACAGTTGCAGATTCAAATTCACCAAAAGATGAATGAAGCATAAACGGACTGATATTTGACGTTCAATAATTATGAGGTACGATACAATGGCAGTACTAGACTCTTACGGCATGCTGTATACAGCGTACGAATGCCGACTTGCCCTCAGATAGTCCTATGGGAACATAAACTCCACCTCAGATATTGTCCTGAGATGAAATTATCATCCTAAATCGCATACTGGGTGAAATTGATGTTTGTTGAAAAGTTTTTCTCACGATTTAAACAACATAAATACAATAATTTAGTTGTCTGTCTGTTACGTTAGTCCGTAACTTCCCAGAATTCATAGCTAAAAATGAAATTACACTGGACTGGAGAGTGACTCGAACCTCGAACGCGTAGACGGCAGCGCGGTTACTAGACGACATAGTATCTCCGTGGCCCGTCAAAAATATGATATATATAATACGTATTTTAAAAGCAGAACTTAGTTTAGAAGCGAACTATTAATTTACGCCTTCTTCGTGATTTTTTACAGGTATACGTTTAGTAATAACTAAATTTATTTATTGATATCTTTAAAATAAATTTGTTATTCTTTGAAATCTTGATAAATTGTGCCTGGTTTTTTTTATTTGTATTCTCGAACTGACCTCAAAAAAGGAAGTCATTCGTTGAAATATTTGACGATAAGATTTCCTTTCCCAAACAAAAGTTGAAAAATCTTTTCTTTAAACTAAAAATGTGGAAACTGGTCGCAATAAATTCTTCGTAAGAAAAATATTTTTTGTTTCTTTTGTTAAAATAAACTCGTATATCCGATTCCAGTCCCTATGGAATCATACCATTGTGATAAGTTTTCTATTCTAAGTACTTTCTTCCCTTCCTGTATATTAACCATTTATTATTTTCTACGAATGTTTATTTTTCAATTTTATTCGAACGAAAACGCAGTTTTTTAAATTTATATATTATAATTTTTTTTTAATTTATTATCATTTTGTCTTATACAAATCTTTGTTTAGACATCAACTAAATTATTTCTTCAAGAATTTTCTCTGAACCATTTTACTTAATAAATTCTAAAATACTTTTTAACATGCTAAACCGTCATCAAAATAAATTATTCTGAGACAGAATAATTCAAAAAAAGGATTTTTTCTTTTCGATTGTAGGTACTTTAAAAACATTATCTTGATAAATATAATAGTTTCATAATAAATTTTATTTTATTTCAAATAAAATATAATTAAAACAAAAAATCATCATATTGACAGATTCTAATTTTTTATAGAAAAAATAACCAAGTAATAATTGAGTCAATTGTCTCCAATTCATTCAATATAGCATTGATGGAACAACGCAATTTTTCATAATATTTGAAATGTTATTTTTGTCGATAACCAATTGTAAAAAAACAAATAAGAGTGAAAAGGCGACCGACCTTTTATTTACAAAGAGAACATCTCAATAAAAATGTATCGATATCTTTTCCAATAGCAGTAGAGCGGTTGCCATCAAGAAATATCAATCATCTCTTTTGTTAGCTTATTCCTGAACAAACTATCAGGGAAGACGTACAAAAAGATCTCGTTGGCAACCACCCAAGAAGTATACTT
Organism: Agrypnia vestita; assembly: GCA_016648135.1. Taxonomy (NCBI): domain Eukaryota; kingdom Metazoa; phylum Arthropoda; class Insecta; order Trichoptera; family Phryganeidae; genus Agrypnia; species Agrypnia vestita. The sequence goes on along the minus strand of JADDOH010001602.1, from coordinate 326,342 downwards.
ATGGACAAATACTTTAGCCACCGACATTGATTTCAGTTCATCGGTACCGTTTAATGTAACAATGGGATGGAATATCTATACCAAGTGATGAATGATCGAATAATATATGTAATATTTCAAATATTTCCTTTGTGCTCAGTCGTTTAAAATAATTATATTCCAACGCCAGACGTATTTCACTGTTTTATAATGTTTTCTACTGAATCCTGTACTACCCGTTTACAGCCTAGGGGACCAGTTTTTTCTGTCAGGGTGTTTCTTTGACCCAATCGACATTCAAGATTTGCACAGTACGTGATAGCTTAGCCGAAAAAAAGGATTTTAAAAAACTTGGAATTTCGGAAACGATGTGCCTCCCGAGATGTAATGGAGAAGGTACGGCCATGGAGGATTCAATAACTGACACATGTAACGATATTCCAAAAGCTCTATTACAAAAGCAAAAAAAAGATAATCAAGCCAATGGGTGGATTGAAAAGATCAAAATGGACCTGTAAGAAGCAATCCGTACCCAAATTACGACCAAAACCGCGAATATTACCTACTTACTTTTTTACAATTTTATTTTTTTAATTTTAATTTTTTTGACAGACACAATCCCAAAATATTGCTTAAAAGAAAAACACAAAATTATACGAAATAAAGCATGTAGCCATTTTAGACAAATGCCTTGTTTAACGATTGAACAATTCCCAAACCCAAAGTTTTCAGAAAAATATTATTGAAGGAATTCAACGTTAACTCTTGAATGTTATTATTATGTTGAAATTAAAATTCTTTTCAAATGGGATGTTAATAGATGGTGGGCGCTCTATTGCAACTGTGGTCATGGAATTCATTCCAGAAGGCCGTGAAATACGTTAAAATTAAATGTTTTGTTTACTTACCTATTTTTAATCAATTTGAAAATTTTATTATAGTCTGACAAAAAAAACAGTAGTGTGAATCCAAATGACATTAAGTTTTTTAAGGGATTTTACCACTCTGGGAGAGTAAAGTTAAAATATAAATTGGGTAATTTTTTATAAAGAGATGATTATTATTTTGTTATAGCCTCTTATTGAGGTGCATATCAAACTACTTTTTATTGTAAAATCTTTGAATCATGTCTATTTCCGTGAAACTCCTCCTCCTCCTCTATGAATGACATGAATCATTCCCCGATACACGTTTGAGTTTGTTTGAGACATAAAATAATATTATGTTAATGTAATAACAAATATAAGGAAATGAAATATGTACAATGTAGCTAACCCGATTTGGGAAAAAAACTTTTCAGGCGATGGTCTTCAACAAATGGTTCTCCTGATTACAAAATTCTTATTACGCTGTGTATATATAATTTATAAATAAGTACATGATTTTATTTTCTGTCTCATTAAATAACCGGGGAACGTTGCATGGCAGTCATGTAATAGACGCTCCACGAAATAGACATGACAAAGTAATTTTTTTCGAAAATATTCTAAAAAAATAATCTCAGATATGTACCAATTGTTTAGCCAGTTTTAAAAAAATATGTTCATCTTTGTGAAAAATTACCCAATTATTACTCCCTTTATATTAACTCGTGGCGTCTGCTTGCTTGCCGTCAACAAAAACTTTGCATCGATTTTTGACCCTTTTCCCGTGATCCAATCGAGCTGAAACTTGGCAAGCAGACTCGTGGCGACGATCAAGAAGATCTTTAAAATTTTCGTTAAAAAAAATAATAATTGTAGTATAATTTCGGATTTTTACAAATTTTATAGGTTTTTTCAAATTGAAATCATAAGAAAAGTTTGATTAGCAACGGCACGGCGACCCGATAACGTAGCGGAATATTTTTTAAATTTGAATTACTCCGTTGGTATAATAGGTACATCACTACGAATTTCGAAAATTTACAAAACAATTGGTTCACAGATGACAGCAAAATTTTGGGAAAAAATCAAATAATAATTTATTTCTTTTAAATTTCTGCTTAGTTTTGAAGAATTCTACATTACTCAAATCTGATTCTGACTAAATCATTTGACGCTGGAAATTGAAATGAAATTAAAATTGAATCTATCAAAATCTTGACATCTCAAAACATCTGACATTTTAGAAATATATTAAATTTCTGTAAGTTTAGTGTTATGTTATATGTTTTAATTCGCCTTTAATTATTTTTATATTTTACAAAGAAAGGGAATATATATATATGTTAGTATTAATTTCTTTGGGGGTAACCCGCGTCAAAATCTGGTCCTCAGAAGGACCATTCGTCAACCGACGTTTCGCCTGAATCACAACAGGCATCTTCAGGTTGTCTTGTTAATAAATTTCCATCACGAGGGGCAGTGCGAGCACGTACGTTCGTATCGGAAGCTTATTACCAAGTGAGTTCTGGTAAGTCAAAGTCTAAATTTGGGTACTGTGGTCATTATTGGCCTTAAAGATTCCCAAAAATCATATATATATATATATAGTAAAAACTTTGTTTTTATGGGTTACTTTTTTACCCTCATAATTTTATTTAAATTCATTTTTACCCTTAATTATGTCAAATAAAAAGCACTTAAATATCGAATACAGATTAATGTACCTCTGACTACACATATAAATTTACGATTTCTAGTGAAGACGAAAGCATCTCCCGGCTCTAAGATAATTATGATATACATTTCAATTTTTTGGGCGTGGAGGTACATATATAGCTAGAGCGCCACATATCCCCGTCATAAAACATATATTTTATTTTAGCCATGCTTTTCCGAGACTGTCGCAAGACAAATAACAGACAAAGAGCAGAGGGTAGATATCCCTAAGGTTATTACTGTCCAGTGACATTGACATTGACAGTGACAATGAAAATACCATTACTCTTCTAATTATATAATTGATGACATTTTTGGATAGATCGTTTTACAATATTTTTTCAAAGTAATTTTTTGACTGAAACAATCAAAAAATATTGTTTTAAAGGAATACGCAAAATTATACGAAATAAAGTACTATATAGATTGGAGTAAAATGCTTTGTTTCACGAGTGAACAATTTCCAAATCCAAAGTTTTCAGATGAAAGTTATTGAGGAGATTCAACGGTATGTTTGAATTAAAAAAATGGTTTATTTATTAATACATTTGAAATTAAAATTCTTTTTTAAGATATTTTTAATATGAAAAATATTTGTCTGAATCTAATCCAAGATCTGATATTTCTGCTCTTCAAACGAATTTCGATTCACAATTTTCTCTGCCGCTATTCATTTGTATACAGAAAACAGTGACTCGTCGGCTGTAGAAAAGAAACTTTTACAGATATACAATTCGATACGTGTTCAGATTTCGATATTGCTTCACATAACCCATACCTACGACATATTCTTTTAAATAGAATTCACTGAAAGAAATTTATTTTCCGGGTGAAACAATCGAAACATTTTATAGAAATCCGACGTTTTTATCTCATTGAATGTGAGACCTCTTTTCATTGGTTGAAACAAAATGACAATCGAATATGAGAATCGTTTCATGTTTTTGAGATGGATTTGAGAAGCATACTATTTTTTTCTTTTTCAAAAAGAACAAAATGATTTTGTGGCCACATTATTCAAATAATTAATTTAAAAAACATTATTTTCAGCATTTATTTATTAAAAATATTAATATATTTCAAGGCCAGGATACAATGTCTACTAACAAATTTAAAATCAGAAATCGAAGAATAGACAGTAAAAATTAAATATATAATTTTTTATTGCTGTAGTTTGATGTAAATTTGTGGTTATTCATAATGAATATAATTAAATAAATAAACTTTGATTATCACGATTAATTTTTTTGGTAAAACCAACCGGTTTCGGAAACAATGTTCCTTCGTCAGGGTATACTTAATACTAATTAAATTTTACAAAATTATAAACAATCATACTTCAGTGTCAAGTGTCCAAATGGGGGTAAATAGTGGGGGGTGCGAAAGAAACAGATGATAGGGTGAAAGGAATAACATATTCAAGATAGTACTTTAAGTTAGATTTTTACTATTTTATATTATTATTATTTTATTAAATTCAATACTTCTTCTATCGATCAGGGATTCTGCTTCCTTGAAACATAAGTAGTAAAATATAAACATATTATTCAACTCACTTATAGGTAACAAAGGTAATGTTTTTTAACTAATTTAATGATCAACAAAGATAATCTCTACAGTGTTAACGCCAAATCGTTGTCTGTCCTTAATTTGCTGGAACGACAACTTTAGATAATTAGAGTATGACAGGCAATCAGCGCACGGCACATGTTGCCCGGTAACGCAAGAGTCTTATCTTTTCCCCCTAATTTTATTTACTACTCGTGAAAAATAACGAAACATAATTTAAGTTTTATATTATATTTATTAACACAATAGAAAGCCTGTCAAATGACCAACGTAGGAAGCATAAATTATTGGCTCGCGTCTTAGCTAAGCCTCGCTCTTACAAAGTGTAGTGTATATAGTTTATTTTTGACGGGCCATGTAGAATCGATGGTGTAGATCAGTTTCCGCGTTGCCATCCGCGCGTCCAAGGTACGAATCTTCCTCGAGCCATGTAATTTTTAAACCATGAATTCCAAGAATTACGAAGTTAGAGGATAGACAGAAAACGAAATATATTTTGTATGGATATTTTTATATTTTTACTGGATTTAGTCCACAGAGAGATAATTATTAATTATTATATAATGTTTTGTAAGTCATCATTATAAGTGTATGAAATGTTATAATTAGGTGGATTCTGTATGCAGCACACAAATTCAAATGTTGCGATGTGGCGCGTCACAAAGTTGACGTTGTACAAGGTGAGCAATTTCCGTCAATTCACAATTTTCCGCTACCGAAAGGCAGCGGCGCTAGCGAAAGGCTACCCAGCAGACGCCCACAAAGCCGCGAGCGAGCGCTGAAAATCGGGGTATACGAACACCCTGCTATAGACGGAAAGGCAAATACTATTTTCCCCTTTGCTAAACTACTCGGCGAACAGAATACAATTAAACCACCAATATTGCTTATTGCTGTAATGAAAAAAAAAAATTATTTTATTTACAACAAAATGAATAGAAATGTGAAACTCTCAGTCATTTAAGCATGTAAAACATTCTACTATCTCAATTACAAAGCGGAACATTTTTGTGAAGCAGCAGAAACAGCGGAGAATTTGCCTCGTTTTGATTTTTCAAGGGACTCCAATCCCTATGTATACCATTTATGTACAGTAGCGGCTCTAAGTAACACAAAAAATTTTAAATTATTGAAATTATTCAAAATTGCTTTTTTAATAAATTAAAGTTTTAAATACGTAAGTAAAATAAAAAGTTTAAAAATAAATAAGGTGAAAATATTATTACAATTTTTTAAGGAAAACTCTGAGGGTTTTAATAATATTTTAATGAATCCAAAAATTACCTTTCTTTATAAGTGCTCTCACTCATCTTTATATAAGTAGGTACCTACCAAGAAAAACACATAAATAACCGAAAAATCACAAAGTGACGTGAAATCGACTAGATTCTTGCTATCTAAAGATTTATGCGATCGAAAAACTCACTCAAAGATGACACCAACTCCTACTGTTCAGTATTAAAGTTTTCTTGATTTCACAATAATTTTTTTATCTTAGAGGCTGGTGTTAGCTTTTTTGTTATTTATTTGTAAGAATGAGGCCTATTTCACTATTCCGCATCTTCTTTTGCTGTCTTTGGTCAAGCAAAAACTCCTGATACCTTGTTTTCTCTTGGACAACAACAATGTTGAATTTGTTTACATTTACAAGGAAAAATTGCAAACCTAACTCTGCTATGCTGTATAAAGTTATTTTTCTGATCAGCAGATAATTTTTTTATAGATTTGATTAGATTTTTCCACTTTAAAAGATAATAAATTTTCCATTTTAATAGCTGAATGACTCTTGTGTATAAAACTTAGGAAGAGACGATATTATCCGAACGTCTTTAAGCTTCTAAGCAATATCTAGAATTGATGGTTCTTTGATAGTATATCTACTAGTTTTGAGTTGTAATCTACTCCACTGATAACATTTCATAACATCTTCGTACATCGGCAGTGCGTAGTCCTTGATTTCTTCTACACTTTCGAATAGAGGGCACTGACAATTTTGTCTTCTAGTTTCCTTAATTTTTTTTTTAATTATTATAGAAAAATTAATGTTATAAATATTTAACGTACCCACAACTCTACTCTTATAATATTCCTATCGCACTAAAAGCAAACTAAACAATTACACTTCTATGTAGCGCGACACGCGCGCGACTATTTTCGACTACCCTCTCAAAGTTATAAAAACATAACTATTTGTAAACATTGGCGGGCTTATGACTCTGTCACTTAATAGCAACACAATAATATGCGTTTAGTTTACAAAATAATATTTCAGGTAGTTAAGGATGTCGTTGGTTAACACCACTATTTTATAAGGTGGTATGTATCAAACTTGGGACTGGATGCGCGGACTGTTACACGGAAAACAAATAATATTTCACAAATAGTAATTCAACTACTAAGATAATATATTCTTACTACAACAATTGGATTTGAGAGAAAAAAACATGTATATATTTTATACGATTCTTGATGAAAACAAAACTGATATAATATTGTAAAAGGTTCGTTGGTTGTGTAAATTGGGAAAGTGTTTACGATCGTTTAATATAAATGAACTAACATTCCTTCATTTGATATAAAGTTTACAATACACCATATATACTAGAAAGAAACCTACAAAATTCAACAGACAAGGAAAACATATAAAAGGAAATTAATTAACCGTAGAATCAAATATTATAATGTACTCAGAAATCGGAAAAGAGTATATCATATATATATAAGGTAATACAATATGGATATATTTTATATATGAACAAAGGAAATTTTACTTAGTCTTAATGAATTTCAAGTGCAAATTCAAGGTGTACTTTTATAAATTATTAAAGGAATAAATCACCTACATAAAAAAACAGAAAAACACCTACATAACTGGTGTACTAGACCAAACTCTCAACAGTGATTTTATGATATCAATTCACGGTAAACTGTTACCAGAGCTGACTGGTCGAATAAATTTATGCATCACTCAAAATATTCATTTTATTGTTCCATCATACGAGATTATTGATTACTTATTTATAAAAAGCATATTAAATACGATTTATTTTATTTTTTCATTCATATTTTATTGTAATAGCGTTAAAAGGTTGTAATTATAGCTTACAATTTCTGACAAATATTTAATAATTTTTCCATTCAATAATTTTCCATTTCAATAAATAAGAATATTTTAATATTATTTTAACAAAAAAAAAACTACTGACCCACCGGGCTCGCGGATTTGTAGGTTTTTTTCTATAAGAAAATATGTGTGTAATTAATTATCGAAATAAAAATAAAAATAATAACATTGAATATAGGATCGGAAACTGACTGACAAATTTTAACTGTATACTTGTCTACACCAATATAAACAGAAATGTGCAATTTCCGATGTTCTTTTCTATTGTGCAATTTAATCATTCCGGCATTTTGCGAATAAAGCGCATCGCAAGGTTGTCAATGTTTTTTTTCAATCGACTTAACTGTGAGTGCAGGAGGCAAACCAGCAAAGTTTCTAATGAATATTCAATGGATTCTGTGAAACGCGAGGTTCCAAGGATATTGATTATTCAGTTTGTATCGAGATATGAACCTTTCTGATAAAGTCATTAAATTTATAATTAAAAGTACTTTGCTTAGCGTGACTTTATCGTATAAATGAACTTTATACAAATATACCTCACATTCAAAGTAGACAAGTATCCTATGAGATAAATAGATAAATTCGTGAAATGATTTATGTAAAAACTTGAGAAACCTTTCGTGTCCCAGCAAAGGAGAATTTTGTAATCAGGACAGAGTATTTTTTTAAATTTTGATTTTGAAGACAACAACTGTAAAATATTCAGAATAACGTCATCATCATCATCATTCTTGGCACTACAACCCTTGGTGGGTCATGGCCTCCTCAATAATTTTCCTCCAGATATATCTTTGAGGACGTTGTCACTCCATCTTAGTTTTGGCCTTCCTTAGCTCCTTTGCCCTATTGCCCTTGAGTTTAGCAGGGACTTTGGTGCTTGATGCTCGGACATTCTCTCCACATGACCCAGCCACCGAAGTCATCCCAGTTTTATAAATTTTGTGAAGTTTGGCTCCTTAAACAGAGTATAGAGTTCATTGTTGTAACTCGTACTCGCGAAAATTTTTTGTAATAGTCAAAACAATAATTTTGAATACTCACATAAGTTCTGTCGGTTTATGCTTTTGTAAATATGTAATGTACCTTCCGCATATGAGGATTTTGTAATCACGACTCGATACCTGATAAAAGTTTGAATTTGAAGACAAGTGTAAAATGTTCACAGTAACGGATCCACTGAGATGTATTTATTTATATTTTTTCAGAAACAATAATTAAGAATAATTCAGACACAATAAAATAGAAAACAATAACAACAGCTAACAATAATTAACTACATAAATACAAAGAATGGGAACATAAAAGCCAATTATAGGTTTTCACTGGTAGTGACAAAATATCGTATTTTAAAAAACTATATATAATTTATATAATGGAAAATAATAAAAAATATTTTATTTGAAAAATGGATCTGAAAGCAGGCTGAAAGCATGTCGGGCTTGATTATTTTGAAATAAGTCTAAATTATACTTTTTGTTTGTGCATTAAATTTGTCGCCACAAGTATGAGTTTTGCTCTTATTTTTTAGAAACAATGAGATAGAATTTGATCTTTTGTATGTTAATGTAAGTTTTGTCTATTTTTTTCAAATAAAGACGACAAGAAGATATACGAAAAAATTACGACAAATAATGGAATTACTTATTATCCTTTATTATTTACACCTTCTTGTTAACGTTTTACAAGTTTTTGATGACTGAGATAAAAACTACTCGGTATTGACTCAAAGAATTCATTTACCGAATACAAGTAGATATCGAAAGTGCTCACTTTTGTCTTCTTTACATTGCATTTTAAAGGCTACAGGCCTTCAGGAAAGCATAAAATTTAGAATATTTCAGATGAATGTTTCATTTTTGAAATGTTTCAGAGAAACATCTATTACAATAAAATAAATCAAAATGATAAAATTATCTTGATTTATTTCAGATAAACATTATAATAACTTCAAACTACACAAAACATGAAAACAAAACTATTAAAAATGATAATACTCAAATCGTTTTTGAAAATGATTTTTTAAATACTTTAAATTTAAGAACCACTCAATCAAACTGACTTAGTTATTTCCCTTTTTTACCCTTCAACAGGCCTAGAGGCTCAACTAAAGAAGCGAAACATATCACAAAATACTCAGGCTTGAATAAATCACATAGATTAATTGTGACCTCATGGGGAATCGAACCCAGAGCCTTTTGTATGTGAAACTAGTATCATGTCCACTGGGCTTTGTTGGCCGCCTTATATAATAATTAAATATTAGAATTGATTTGCTAAAAAAAAGTAACCCATAAAAACCAAGTTTTTATTATACCCCCTTTCTTTGTAAAATATAACAACAATTAAAGACGAAGTAAAACATATAACATAACACTAAACTTACACTAATTTAATATGTTTCTAAAATGTCAGATGTTTTGAGCTTTGATAAGACACTTCATGCTTTGAAGATTAAATTCTAAAAGTAATCAATCAATTTAGATTTTCGAAATTCGTACTAAAGTACCTAATATGTATCCCGATGGAATAATTCAAATTTAGAAAATATTCCGCGACGTTATCAGGCCACCGTAATCAAACTTTTCTAATGATTCCAATTTGAAAAAACTAATAAAATTTCTAAAAATCCGAAATTATACTATAATTATTAATTATTTAACGAAAATTTGATAGATCTTCTTGATAGTCGCCATAAGTCTACTTGCCAAGTTTCAGCTCGAATGGATCACGGGAAAAGGGTCAAAAATCGATCCAAAGTTTTTGTTGACGGCAAGCAAGCAGATGCCACCAGTTAATATAAAGAGAGTAAAAATATACAGTCTAGTTCAAAGTAAAGATAGTAACGAGATGTTCAAATGAATTTACCGATTGTCTGAACCCCTGATAATATGTCACTTGAAATTAATGTCTAGAAGTGCCGTAATAACCGAGATTCGACGAGGACCTTCTCCTAAGCAATATAATAATACTGAAAATAAGAAAATACCGGCATTTGGGTATAAATACGGAACTATACCGCTGCGTTGTAGTTGTCATGTTTGACAGTTAGTTCAGTGTGAAGTACGCGCGAGACGACGGTCATCTGTGCCCATTCGTGAAATTGCGAAGCAAAAGATATCATGCGAAATAATCGAACGAAGTACCTTATTGGTGAAATAAACCAGATCCATTGAAACGTGCAAGAATTGGATGGAATGTTCTATTGAATGTTAAATACGTTTTACCCAGCGATAATAAAGTAATCATTTACGAGTGATTTATTGCGAAATAATGTAATTTAAAGAAAAGCGTTAAGTTTAATTCGTTTTAAGTAACTTTGTATGTTAAATATTTAATTAATCAGTAATTAATAAATAGCTAATTAATTTCCAGTGTTTTCCTTCATTCCTCCCGTAGCCACGATAAGTGATAATACATTACAATGATAATTGTTTACTTGTTTGTGTCATTATATCAATTAATATCTATCTCGTACATTTACAAATATACCACATACATAACAATTCATCTCACACCTTATGCGATGTAATATAATAATAGATCGTCAATAATTCGATCATGGAAACCACAGAAAACAGATCATCAAAATTATGTACCCATCTAAAGAAAAATCAATAATAAGTTGCGGAATGATAAGTGAGATCTATCTTGTAAAACTAATATTAAAAAATAAGATGTATCTAAAATTCGGTAATGGAATTAATTAATAAATCTTCAAAATACACAACTCAAGATATGAACTTTTTAAGAGGCTTAAATCTTAATAAAAAAGGCTATTGCTTTTTATGGTACAAATTAGTAAAAAGGTATCTGAAAATAATTTATATGAATATCATTTGCTACATAAACATACATGGTACTAGATTTATGACATATAAACGACTAGTTATCGCGAAGGAAACTAATAAATATGAACAAAGAATATGAAAATATGTAATACTGAAAATACGAAGTTCAAAAAATATATAAAGAATGGCATTTAAGAAAAATTAATGGAATCACTGATCAGTATAATTCAAACGTAATTTATGCTGATTAAATGAGGAATTATCTTGGTTTTTGTTAATTTATTTTGATCATTAATTAATCTGTTTTCTTTTTCTTTATGTATATAAACTTACGTTACTTTTTTATTTTACATTATTATCAAAAAAATCTACTGACTATCCAGTCTCACGGATTAACGGGTTTTTCTTTAAAAAATATATTATTCAATTCTTAAAATAAAAATAAAAAATCTCGCAATGTAGTTTTAAGATTTTCGAGCTGCTAAACGTAATATTATCAAAATAAGTTTTCTACTTTTTTGATGAATAAATAAATAGTCGATTTAAATAAAGTCCATATTGAACTTCTTTTTTGTTCTTTAAAATTATATTTATCAATCGTCGACTATCTCGAGTAATTCAAAATTTCTGGAACGAAGCTTCAGACTTTTGCCAAGAAGCATGAAGCTTGAAGCTTCGTGGAAATTAATTTGTCCGGTCAGCTAACAAAAGGGATACTCAAACAAGTTATTACTTCTGGAACATTCTCTACGGTAATTAAGCGGTGGTGTTAATGAGTATTGGAATTCAAAGTGCACAAAATATTGACACACTGACCCATTCAATATTTCAACTTGCTAAACAACTTATTGTTAACAAATTATAATGAAATTTTCGGGTACAATCGCACAAATTAAGCAGAAGTATTAACTCATATTTTGATCGTAACCTCCACGACGGCATCGTTTTAAAGTAATTTTATAGAATTGGGGACGTAGCTCAGAGCTAGAGCGCTCGCCTAGCATATGAGGGGTTTGTTTTTTGTTTTATGGGCTCGATTTTCGGCAGTAGCAATTTTTTTTTTGCGTGATTTAAAATAAAAAAATTTATTTATAGCCGCACATCCGTGAAATAATAATAACGTTTTTTATCAAACTAATATATTTCAATATATTTTTTTCACATTTCCCCTGCCGCGGGTAAGGATATTAATTTAATAAAAAATTAACGCGATACTGTACTTTGATAACAATATCACTCTAGCGCCAACAAAATTAAATAATTAGTTTTAAAAAAAATAGACACCAAAATATAATCAATAATAAAGAAATATATAATAGAAAAAAATATTTCGGCACCGGGAATTCGAACCGGGGCCCCCTAAGTGAGAGCCAGGTACTGTATCCATTATACTACGTCGGAGATAGCACTGATCTCGGAAAAAATCCTAATAAAGATAGTGTATATCACGTCCTTTGCGATGGTGGGTCAAATTAGACCCGGGAGTTTACAAAAATATGAATAACGTGATAACTATTTCACACGCCATTGTCCTTTTAGATAATCATTTATTAAATATTTCTACGTAATTTATCACAAAAATTAATATTATCGAATGAGATTCAACTGAGTAACAGATAAAAATGTAAAATTACGCCAAATAACAGATCAAGGACAGTTGACATAATGAACATTATCTCTCAACGCAGCGTAACAAAGCAAAGCAATCTTTTGCCCGTCATAGCGCCGCGCCGTGCGCCGGCGCCAACTATTCTGACGCTCCGTGGCGCTATTCAAGGGATTTTGATTCCACTATTTTATAAATGTTAATTTCATGTTTTTTTTTTAATATTGGATGTAATTTTTTTTACATTTAATTTTTACTTTTTTATCCTACTTTATTCTATTAATAAATCTTTTAAACAATAAAAATTAATTTGCTGTATTGTAGACAAAATTTTTATTGATTTATTATTCATTTGTGTTACTTTGTATTTTGCAGAGATTTAGTAATTTAAAGAAAAAGCCATAAAGAGAAGATCTATTACAAAAGTGGTTGTTTAATCTTTTAAAACACTCATTTCGAGCGTTTAATATAACACAATAAAATTATAAATAAATGCTACATTAGTATATCATAAATTAAGAAAGAAAGGATTTTTCATAAAAGCAGTAGTGTTCAGGAACATAGAAATAGAACATAAAATAAGCGCAAAGATATTCAGCAAAAAAGCATTGACGGACAGACAGACAATGAAATTATTATAATTGGGATAGTACCTACCTACTTATCAATAAAAAAAGATATATTTTAATTACAATATACTGTCGCCAGAGTTTAAATACGTTCGTTTATCATAAAATATAATTTTTAGAAAATTTGTTTTTTAAATAATAATTTAATGTTCTAAAGTATCTGGAATAGATCTGATGAATGTGAATCAAATAACCATGAATGAGAAGAGAATGTAATAATAGAGATGTCCCTGAATCCAGATTGTATATTGAAAAAAATGTATTGTAAATCAAACTATTCTAAATTTTAAACGTGTTGGCATTTTTTCAAAGAGATATTAATTTTATACAAACTGCTCATACCCGGCGTTGCACGGGTTAAGGAATATGTTTAAAATCAATTTGTGAGGGTACACAAAGGTTCGATTCGAACGGTAAAGATTTGCATTGAAAATATATCTGGGGGAGGAGAAAGGGTAAAAGAATAAATAGGAAATGTCATCAATGTTAACCGCCGAGTCCTGATGAATAATTTTGTAAATATCGTCCGATCGGTCGAACGGTACAGATTTACATCGGAAATATATCAGGGGAGGGGATGGATTAAAATAATACGGAGGAAATGTCGCATATGTTACCCGCCGAGACCTTGAGAATAAGTTTCCAAATTTTGAGTCCAATTGGTCAAACGGTACAGACTTGCATTGAAAAAATATCAGGGGAGGGGAAGGGTTAAAATAATAGGGAGGAAATGTCGCATATGTTACCCGCCGGGTCCTAAAGGATAAATTTCCAACCTTTGAGTCCGATCGGCCAAACGGTACAGATGTGCATCTAAAATATGTCAGGGGGAGTAGAAGGAGTAAGAAGATAGGGGGAAATGTTGCTTATGTTACCCGCCGGGTTCTAAAGCATAAGTATGCAAAATTTGAATCGAATTGGACAAACGGTGTGGATTTGTTTAGGTAACAGATAGACAGACTGAGTTTTATAGGTATAAGATAAAATTATTTTTTTATTTTTTTCACTGGGTGTATTGAGTCAATTAATTTGATTCCTTGAAAGTCAATGTCAATCAATTTCTTTGGAAGAAATCAGAATATCACGCCTGTAAGAGAAAGAGTGTTCATATTTAAATAAATAAATAAATAAATAAATAGGTTATTTATCAATTTCTAACTTTGTATTGCAATGGAGCAATAAAACTACACAAATGCATGTATAGTTTTGTATTGTATGCAGATATAAAACTACATATATGCAATAAATACTGTACGTAATAAACAAAAACGTCCATAAAGGTAATATTATTTTTTTCTAGACGTGTCAATAACCGAAATATAAATGAAAAAAATATTTTTAAATTGATTTGAGAAAATCGGTTGCCTTTAAGTTACCTTTACTCTTTTTTATATAAAATCACTGTATAATCAGTTAAATCTAATTCAATATTATCAAGACTTGAAATTCATTGCGAGTGAAATTTCTTCAAATTTATTCACATTTTGTAATAGTTCATGTAGCTTCAATCAATTTAAATCATCGTTATTCAAGAACATGGTTTCATAGCATAATTTAAATTTCAATATTAAATTATACATCTTTTGTTTCGCAATTTATTGTAATCAATTTAACAATTTCGTTTCAGCAATTGTATTGAGTATTCTTCAATCGTAATTTTGTATTTTGCAGAAGTTTGATTGCCGTTTTCAAATATTATTTTTTTAACACCAACATATCTTAATATTTATTTAAATTTATGTGTATAAACATATTTTATTTAGTAATAATTACTAATAATAAATAATGTCTTGGTATAATTGGGTAAAATAGATTTTTTCTTTTTTAAGAATTTCTAAGAAGAATATTAATTTATTTCTTAATTTTTTATTTTATTAATTACACGGCTTAATAGCCTTTTACAACAGGTTTATACATAATTAAAATACAAAAAACGATTAAATGTAAAAGAAAAATAAAAGGTATAAATGTAAAAAAGTATATATACATAGTTTAAACATAATGAGGTAAGACATATATGTAAAAAAAGTATATATGCAAAAAAGTGTAAAGTAGTGATCACAGAAATTTTTACTCACCGATAATATAGCAATATTAAATTTGAATAGACAGGTATATATAAAAAATTTAAGACATTATATAAAAATTTAATATTTTGAAAAGAAATGATCATACAATGATTTTTTAAATTTTGAGAGAGATAGATTTAAAACGTCGACATATGTAGGTAGTTCATTGCCCAGTTTGTGCATCCGAGGTATGCTAGAATTTGAACGATAGTTTGTGTCCAAATTGTCACAATAAAACAGCATGTTTTGGCGGGTCCTACGGTTAGGTACTTTAAAATTAATACTATTCAGGAGTTTGCAACAGTCGAAATTTGAGTGTAATATTTTAAAAAGGAATATTAAATCTGTTAATTTTCTTCGATCTTCCAAGGTTAGGAGATTAAGATTAGTTTGCAAATATTTGTAGTTTATTTGGTCGATCGGAATATGAAGCTTAAAATTTATAAATTTTAGGAATTTACGTTGTACCCTTTCTATATTTTTTATATGAACCCTGTAAAAAGGAGACCAAATGATGGAATTGTATTCCAACTGACTACGGACCAAGGATACATATAAGAGATTTATTACATTAATTGATTCAAAGTCCTGTATTGATCTAAGTATGAAACCTAAGGTTTTCATACTTTTATTCGTAATAATGTTGATGTGACTTTTGAATTCTAGTTTATGATCAAAAATGACACCAAGATCACGGATTTCTGTTATTTTTTCTAGGTTTGTATTATTTATTGAATACGAAAAGGAAATGGGAGATTTATTTCTACAGAAGGATAGTGATTTACACTTATCAACATTTAAAAATATGTTGTTAGAGATGCACCAATCGTTTAATTTGTATAGGTTAGATTGGAGTGTAAGGCAGTCACTCACATCTGATATTTCTGTTGGGAATGTTCGTAGGTCGATGGAATGAAAGAGCGATATGCAGTTACTGTTTATTTCTTCCCGGAGATAGGCCCCGGAAGCAAGTTAAAGTGTACAAGTAATATTTTATGTAATGACGAACAAAGAAATAGATGACGCGCGGAAGTCTGCCCGATCTTACGGCAGAAGCCCGACTGGTGTGGTGTCGCCAAGTCCCTAGCTCGACCCTTTTGTTTATATCGCGGAGATTTTTATTATGTTAATATAAACAAAACTCTGGGTCGGGCGATAGGTACATGGTACTAGGTTGAACAGGTACCGCTACAGCACTCCCCTTCCAGCAGCTTCCTCGATGGGTGGAGTGGGTGCGAGGAATGCTGCGATGTTTGTTGCTCCGCGATGTTCTAGTTTATTGTTGGCTGTTGCTTGTTGCGAGCGCCCGACAACCGCCGTCCGATGAGTCGTGGACGCATGGTATGCCGCTGCTCGCAGGTGAGAGCGCACGGTGAGTTGGCGCTGGTTGAGTTGGCAACGCTCAGTGAGTCGGCGTTGCTGGTGATAGTGATGGTTGAATGCAGGCGGAGAAGCGTGGGCGGCTTATATCCCCTGGGTACCCCTGCGTTGATGGTTGGTGCTCAGTGAATTGGCGCGGGTTGTTGGTGCACGGTGAGTAGGCATGGGTTGCAGGTACATGGTGAATCGGCACTGGTTACTGCAAACTGCGCAGTGAGTCGGCGTTGCAGGTTGGAACGCACAGTGAGTCGGCGTTGTTGGCGCACGGTGAGTCGGCGCTGGTCGCTGGTTACGAGCGCCCGACAACCGCCGTCCGGTGAGTCGAGGACGCATGGTATGTCGGTGCTCGCAAGTGTGAGCGCGCGGTGAGTCGGCGCTTGTTGACTTGCCAACGCTCAGTGAGTCGGCGTTGCTGGTGTTGTTGGTGACGAATGTCCGACATCCGCAGTCTTGTAGTTGAAGATGCTGGAGATGCCGGTGCTCGCCATTGTGAGCGCACAGTGAGTCGGCGCTGGATGAGTCGGTTGATGAACGGCCAGGCATAACATTTGGTTATACAATTGGCCCCTGTTTTGCTGCTTCCGCCCGTGTCCTTTGTTACATCACTGTTCACTTGAGATCGCGTCTTTCATCCGTCGACTTCCCAAATCGAAAATAAACTGTATCACGTCGGGGTCACCACTGTTGGGGTGTATTGGCCCCGGAAGCAAGTTAAAGTGTACAAGTAATATTTTATGTAATGACGAACAAAGAAATAGATGACGCGCGGAAGTCTGCCCGATCTTACGGCAGAAGCCCGACTGGTGTGGTGTCGCCAAGTCCCTAGCTCGACCCTTTTGTTTATATCGCGGAGATTTTTATTATGTTAATATAAACAAAACTCTGGGTCGGGCGATAGGTACATGGTACTAGGTTGAACAGGTACCGCTACATTTCCTTGAAAATTTTAATATCATCCGCAAAAAGTAAAATTTCAACATTATCGAAACATTCGACAATATCGTTGATAAATACAAGAAATAATGCGGGTCCAAAATGGCTACCTTGTGGTAGACCATTTTCATAGCTAATTTACAGAAAGTGCATATGTGATTTTAAGGAATAATCAAAAATGAATTAAATGTCTTCACCTTTGTGAATCAATCCCGAATCACCACGAATGTGTAAATTGTCAATGATTAATATGCATCTAAGTATAGAAAAGTTACCATAACTGGTAAAAGAAAACTTATAAAAGAAATGATAAATCGAAACTTGAATAAAGATATCTATATCTATAAAACTCAATGTCTGTCTGTCTGTCTATCTATTTGTGTGTCTGTTCTCTATACAAATCTATACAGTTTATCCGATTCGACCCAAATTTTGCATACTTATGCTTAAAGACCCTTCGGGTAACATATACGACATATCCCCCTATTCTTTTAACCCTTCCCCTCCCCTGATATATTTTCGATGCAAATCTGTACCGTTTGACCGATCAGACTCAAAATTTGGAAACATAGTCATTAGGACTCGGCGGGTAACATAGACGATATTTCTCCCCTAATCTTTTACTCTTTTCCCTCCCCCTGATAGACTTCCCCTCCGATGCAAATCTGTACCGTTCGACTGAGCGGACTCAAAATTTGGAAACTTATTCCTTAGGACCCTGCGGGAAACGTAGGTGACATTTTCCCCTTCCTCTTTTACCCCTATCCACCTCTGATATATTTTAAATGCAAATCTATAACGTTCGATCGATCGCACTCAAAATTTACAAACTTATTTTTTAGTACTCGCGACATTTCCCCCTTTACTTTTACACCTTCCCCTCCCCGGGTATATTTTTGATGCAAATATGTACGGTTTGACCGATCGGACTCAAAATTTGGAAACTTATTCTTTGGGACCCGGCGGGTAACATAGTCGAAATTTCCCCCCAATTCTTCTATACTTTCCCCTCCTGCTCATATATTTTCGATGCAAATCTATACCGTTTGACCAATCGGACTCAAAATTTGCCAATTTGAACTCAAAAGGACCAGTCGGGTAATAAAGGCGACATTTCCTCTTTGGCCTTTAACCCATCCCCTCTGAACAAATCTACATCGCCTCACCGATTGGACCCAAATTTTGCATACATATTCCCAATGGAAAAATATACAATATTTATAAAGTTATCCATCCCAGCCTTAATTAAATGGAAACATTGTTGTAAGTCGAGGCTTTGCAAAACAATGGTATATTTGTTTTCCCCAACACATTTATTTTCAACTTAACCCTTAACCCTTGCAACGCCGGGTACGAACAGCTAGTAGAAATATAAAATTAAGAAAAGGTTATACAATTTAAAGTGGTTTTGAAAATTGGACTTTGAGATAACGCCAGCCACGGCAGTGACACGCCCCAAATTATATTTATATATTTAAGCCAATTTTATGGATATATAAAATATTTTCTTGTGTTTTATTTCAATTTAAAGTTTTTTGTCTCTAAAATATGCTTGAAGTGCAATTTTTTAATTTACTCTGGTTTAATTTTTATTTTTTAGCAATGATTCAAATCTCGTACGCCTTACCACTAAAAAAACGACGAGAAAAAAAATTCTGAAACCACAAATTATCAATTTTAACCAATTTTTAAGGGTTCAAAGTTATATTATTAAAATGCAAAGTAAAGTTTATTTAAAAAATTATCTTTATTTGTGATGTTAGTAATTGTTTTGTGATGGTTTGATTTAATAGCCGATTAAAAAATAAGCCAGCTTGATTTATATTCACTACACTACATACATTATTTTTAAGAACGGTCTGTTTGGATACCACGGCATTACCACGATTTAGATACCAAGACGAAAGCAACCGTCGCAAAAATTAAAATGTGTTAAGCAATCAATTGACGGTTAGAGACGTGGTTTTGTTCGTGGTGGGGTTAATGTCTTTCTCCCCATCAATCTTCCCCCTACACCTTTTTTATATCTTAAAATAAAAATGATTTTCTTTTCTATTCTATTCAGCTGTGAAGCTCAGATAACACCGTATAAGATTAGATTTGTATTCATCTGGAATTCGTCACAACTAGTTTTGCCAAATAACCCGTTACCCGTTGCTCTTTTTGTTAAAATATATATTTCTAAAATAATAGCAAAAAATGTCTAAAAATACTTATACAATGAACAGTTATTTAAGTTTTTAAGTCCACATAAAATATTTAAAACTCTTAAAAATCTATTTTAAATTAATTTCCCTTAAAGTCTTAAATTTCAATTATTTTTTAAAAATTAAAAAAAACGAATTTCTCAAACCGATATTTGAACGATCCATTTAATAAATCTCGGGCACTTCTGTAAGGATTTTTTAAATTAGAGTCATACGAGACGATAGAGCTCTTAGAAGAATGTGAGTGTTTATGATGTAAATCTGTCTCCGTAGTTCTTTCCTAGTGCTCACTTATATCTCGTAGTCCATCTGGGTAATTCGTGAGTGTATTATTCTACTGGGTGTACTTGGATTATTCTTCATTTACCACAGATATAAAAATTCCAATTAACGTTTTATCTTGTGTAATCAGCCTGAGAGTAATACTTATGTATACTTAAATATTAATTCTTCAAATTTCGACATTGTTAAATTTGAAATTTCTTAAAATGCGGACTTAAGTAAGGATCAATATTTACCATTACTACAATATTAAATAATTTTTTAATAGCTTTTCTATACAACCCACAATAATGTACACAAATATATGATTTAAATGTCTCGCGAAGCCTAACTGAAATCTAGGTAAATATTAAACCTTTTCAAAGCAAGAAAACACTTTGTGGCTTGACATTATAAGAAATTTAAGAAAAAATTACACACTATGTTTTAAACCACTTAATTGCTATATGTTTGTCAACTAGTTTCGGTTGGACTCAACCTTCTTCAGGACAATTACAATATAGATAATATTCAGTCTATATTGTAATTGTCCTGAAGAAGGTTGAGTCCAACCGAAACTAGTTGACAAACATATAGCAATTAAGTGGTTTAAAACATAGTGTGTAATTTTTTCTTAAATTTCTTAAATATTAAACCCTTTCTGCCTTAAATTCAGTACTTTACATATTAAAAGCATTTATATTGCGTTGCGTGAAATAAGGTGAAATTAGGAAATCATCCTATTTACATAAATTATAATTATAAAATATTTCTAGTAGGCAGGGACCCGGGCACATCAGCAGGGTTGATTAGCACTGTTTGTTACACTGTCATATGGCGTATATCTAGCACATGAATAATTACTTAGGAAAATCAGTTTCGGAGTAAATTTAATACAAATAATATTAGCATACCCCATACATACATTCAATTTTATGAAAACATATTCTTAGCTTGGATGACGTCAATGACTTTTAAGAATGAAATGAATACAAGCACGTTTAACACTGTAAAGAATGAATCGAACTTGTTATCATGAAAGGTTTCTTCGATACCTTGGAAGCTTTTATCCTAGCACGATACTCTCGATTTCGTTCAGCTGAAACTTTCCTTAACTTCCAAGTACTCTTGTATCGTAAATATTTCTCAAACCTGAACAATAGAATAACCGAACAGTGAGTTTGTTATTGGCCATTTTATGGTGTCATTTAGTTATATATTTTTTCTTCTATTTGTCTATTTCTTTCTATGTGTATCCGCCAACTAATTTAAGCTTACACATAGTATCTTAAAATAATTACTTGAACATTTAGCTGTTATAACATCAGTTATTTATTATACATATAGGTCAGAAGTCACGTGACCATTTTAAATAAAAATTAATTGTTCTTAGGTTTTCACGGCCACTCAGAATCTTCTGGTTTGGGTCTTCTGGGGTATTATGACGTGTTATTCCGAACTTTCTGGCCGATTTTTCGGATTCCATTGCAGGATTCATCATCAGGGCTGATGTGATGGACCCTGCAATGGGATCCGAAACGTCGGCCAGAATGATACGGCATAATACCCCAGAAGATTCAGACCAGAAAAAAAAATTATGGTATTATATATCTCTTACATGGGATTTTAAATGTAGGTTCTTTTATTGATTGATAGCAAATAATATCTTATAAATGACCCTCATTTTTAGTTCTATATACAAAATATTCAGTACTCTGAACTGTTTTCAAAATATCTTATTCTATCGCTCTGATTTATTCATGAATGTTGTTCTTCTCTATAACTTTTTCAAATATCGAGGCTTAAATAAATCTGGAGCCATGATAAGTATCAGGGCAATGCGTTAACTAATGAAAATCAGAACTTTAGATATTATTTATTTCATGGACCTTCTAGTTGGATGAATAGGTGTCCCAGCTTGGTGGCTGTACTGATTTTAATGAATTGTATGTCGTATATATATATATATATATATACAGAAAATACGCGCGATATCTATTGCCTGTAATTTTTATTGTATTTCAATAATCACGTATATTAAATATATAAATATATCTCATAAATAATATTATATAGGATATATAAACATATCCCTGGATAAAATCTGAGCGGGATATTTTATATCGTGGGAAATCATTGTTCCAACAAATTCAAAACTAACGCTGCGCTTTTTGCGAGATTTTGATGAAAATACCGCATGTATGTTTCCTGATTAAAAACAGTAGAACTCTGATGTTTAAAGTTAAATTCAATAATTTTTACGCTTTGTTCCGTCGTTAATTTAAATCGTAAATCATAAGCTTCTATTTTTAAAATATGAAAATTTGAAAAAAAAAAATGTTATTAACTCGTCGCATCTGCGGTTTGTTGTCTGTCGGAAAAACTTTGAATCAATTTTTAATCCTTTTCTGAGCTGAAATTTTGCAGACAGACACGTGGCGTTGATATAAATTATCTAAAAAAGTTTTGTTTAAAAAAATGTAATAATTTTAGTATAATTTTGTATTTTTTGAAATTTTATTGTTTTTTTTAAATTGGAATCAATCCAAATGAGTAATCTCCCCCTCCCCCCACGCGTGCGCCATGCAACCCGATTCAACGAAAAAAGGAGTATAATAAAAAAAAGATGATATGCTACAAAAATACTACGTAAGTCTTCGATGTTTAACACTAGGTTTACGGGCATTTTTTATATACCTATCTCTACGGCACCCGTCAAATTGACGGATGCACATAAGTACTTCGTTTTTTCGTATTAAATGATTTTTTTAACTGTTTTATTTAATTGAAGTCCTCAATTGTTCAATTGAAATGGTTTAATTCTTTTTTAGAATACGACGCGCTTCTATTTCTGTGCAGTCTTTGATATGTTCTAACATGCGCGTATCAATTATTAGTTCGAAGGCAGTTCGCACATGACCCGACATCACATTTCTTTTGAAATATCCAGTAGGTCCTGCGACACCTTTGAATATTGTGTGAATGGGTAGTTTACCGCTGGACCCACTTGCTTCAAAGCCCATCTATTGTGTTCCATCGGCAGCAAGTAGTTCTGTTGTATTGCTTTTGGAGGTGGATGACTTTTTCTCGGAGTCGGTACTTAAAGAAATGCGCATTCTTTTTTTACCAAGACCTGGAATGTTTTCTTCTTCTGATGACTCTTCTGTCATTTCACTGTAGAAGAATTTGGAAGTCTCGGATTCACGTTCACTTTCACTTTTAAATGCTCTTTCTTCAGAGCTAGTATCGGAATGTACTTCATCGATGTTAGAAATTTCTATCAATAATCCCAAATACTTTCTTGATTTTCTCATGGTTGCTAAAAATGGGTGAAGATAAAATAAATATTATTTCAAAAGTAATTACTAATTATTAGAAAACTACAATTAGTAATTATTAGAAAATTTCAAATTAAAAATTCTTACAATAAGTAGATTTTTTCTTTGCAAATATTTATACGCATTGCTAAAATTTTAAAACTTAATATACGTCTTCACACAGACCACAATTCTAAAACTGAAGATTGTCATATGGTCAACTTTGAAAGAAATCAATCCTTGAAGAGACCATTTTTTATTGCCCCATAAATCATAATGCTCTAAATGCATTACGCAGCGCTTAGGTTCTTGTAATTTGTGTTTGAAACAAAAACATCGATGACTTTCTTTCTTCATTGCTTCACACAAATTGTAGAAATATGATTATGTTGTTTCAAATGTAATAATTTCACAAATGGGACGAATTCAAAAGGAATATTCTCTAAACTACCAAATCCGTCAATTTGACGGGTGTCTGTAGAGATAGGTATAAAGAATATAAAGGTATAAAGATTTTCTAAAATAAGAGGTTTGCGAATAAAAAAAAACTGTTAATATATTTGTACTGATCCATTTTAAAAAGTCATTTAAAAAAATCAGAAAAAAATTCTGCCTGTTTAGTAAAATTTACAAAGCAAATCGCTAATCCGTCAATTTGACGGGTGCCGTAAACCTAGTGTTAAATGACTCAATTCAATTCTTACCCATTACACTTTTGGCGGGTTTTGGTGTGTAAGCGTATTTTTTCTTGAAAAAGAAAATGTCCACCCATCCAAAGATATCTTCTTCTGTTGGCATGTTACGTGTATTGTGTGAGTGCGCGTGTAATGCATGATATGTTTCAGCGAAAGCAGGATACTAGATAGATATAGGGTGTCAATTTATTGACACAAATCTATGGTGGTGTTGAGTATTTTTAAATAAATATTGAAAACAATATTTGAAATAAATATTGTTTTCGATGTACCTGTCAGTGGTCGGGACGCGTCGAGCTCCTGGTTGATGGAATTCGCTCGATACGTGCGGCTAGAGACGCGAAGGGTCTGGACCACCGCATACTAGAAATGTTGTTATCAGCGGAAATGGCATTATGTTTGTGTCAAGGCACAAAATACAATAAACTTTAAGTTTATAATATGTTGTTAAACAGGAGCGCATTTTTGCATTTAGTTATGCAAACACTTGCAAAATCTAATACATAACCCCTTATGTAATCCAGAAAAATAAAGGTATTTAGTAAAAGTTTTATTGCCCATTATTTTTTTAATATGGAAATATATAACCTGAACACATGACATTAATATTCTTACTATTTTCAAATTAAGTTTAAAGCTTGTTCTATGAAAAAAATATTAATGAAAATTGATTTCATCTGGAATGCAAACGATTTTTTCACCACTAGACTATCAAGCACGTCTAATCAAATTAAAAATAGACCTTTGGCCAATAAATAAAGTGTTAAAATTATTTTTAATATTAAATTAACAAAGTCTCGTTTAATGTAGATACGATAATACTGCATAAATTTGCGCTAAACAAATTTATCCTAACAGTTTAAGTAAATTTTATTTTAATTCAGCGCTAACACATAAAATTGAAAGAGATCGTAGCATCATCAATCACTCTCACATAATTAATTTCTACGCCGAGCATTATCCATCTCATACATTCGAAATTCAAATCAGAAATTCCGAGAAGCCTTTGACAAAAGATGAACGATTACAATATAATATGACGAGTAAGGCCAACGCTTACAGCGAGGCTCCATCAAAGCTTTGACGCGGGAGGTTTTGGGAGCGTTCACAAACTACACACCGGCGCTAAGCGCCATTGACTCTAGAAATTGCACGAATGTTTACCGCTGGATATTACACGTGTGAATTGCCAAAGGAAAATAGGTATTGAACAATTGAGTTTAACGCGTGGGTGATTACTGAAACAAATGTGTACAAAAAATACGACATATTTAATAATTTACTTTATTTAAAAATTGTCACAAGATGCTTAATGAAGAGAAACCGCACATAATCGTTTTGCGAATAATGAGTAAGTATTTCAGTGCGCGTAATGACCAGTGTCAAATTACGATAATATGTTAAGGAGTCTTCTTCTTCTTCTTTAGCCTGTTTTTCTCCACTGCTGGATGTAGGCCTCTTCCATTTTCTTCCACTCATCTCTGTTTCTCCCTCTTCGCATCCAGGTTCTTCCTGCTTGCTGGACTATGTCATCAGACCACCTTTTGGGAGGTCTTCCGACGCTTCTATTTTTTGTCCAGGGCCTCTACTGTAGGATTCTGGGTGCCCATCTAATATCCTCCTGTCGAGCCATATGTCCAGCCCACTGCCATTTTAGTTTTGCAATACGGTCCATAATATCGGCAACTTTTGTTCGGCGTCTTATTTCTTCATTTCTGATTTTATCTCGAAGGCTTACGCCGAGCATCTGCCTTTCCATGGCCCGCTGTGTACATTTTAATTTTTTCTGTCAGTGTTGCTGTTTCTAGTCCAGTTAAGGAGTCGAATGACATAAAAATATTTTATACAAATGGAAAATCCGTTAGACATGAAATCACTTTATTTTATTAAATTAATAAAAAGACTTTGTTCATATAATCACTTGCTTGAGACCAATTTCATAAACAATTATTTAGTTAATCAGTGCGATAAAAATTAAAAATAAATGTTAAACACAAAATTATTAATTGCTGTTATTATAATCTAGTACGTTCGTAATGCCCTGAAGAGTAACTTTGCAAAATTGTAGTTACTGGCTTTCCATTTGAATGCCTAAATTTTGCGCATTATCCTAAAGAATAACTTTGCATCTGCTTAAGATGAATTTTTTTGTATTGTATAGAAATAACTCAAAGTCATCAGATGTTGATGAATATTATTGAACGAACCTTTCACATAAAAATTTGAATATATTGTTTTTTCTTTAATTATTATTCCACAAAAAAATAAAAGTATTTTAAAATATTCTACAAGAATCGAGAATAATGAAAAAATAATTTTATGAATTTATTCGACCAGCCGCCAACCATTCTAGAACTAATTTTTTTAAATTCAATTTTATCCCTGTTATATCAATACCGAATTAATTTTTACGCAAAACTCAGTCTTACTTACAATTTTTTTTAAAATACAAAAAATTTACCGTTACGTAATAGTTATTAGGGCTTTCTTAGAATGAATTTCTCCATAATTAAATTATTTTCGCGAGACTGATTTGGAGCAGGTGCACGCGTTTTGAAACGCTACTTAACGTTAGCATGTCAAACAGCCGTAATATTATATTTCCACATCCTGTTAGGCGTCGTAGTTGTAACACAAAACAATTTAATCGACTTTCCCGACTGCCGCCTTAAGCACACAGCCAAGTAGGAGGTATATTTCGATCCACAGAGACAAGTATTTTTGATTACCCTGTACTATAATTTACATAAATTTAAAATAATAAGTCATAAATATTTTCAAAGAAAAAGTGCTAAAATCGATGGTATACTATCGAATCTTCAAAAATTTTTTTTTCGTTTTACTTTTTTAAATCTATATTATTATTAAATCTACCAATTTTTACTCTACATTTTCGAATAACGTTAAAAAAATTCGTTTCAAACAAAGGATATATTATTGGAAAATTAAACCTTTTTTTAACATTATTTGAAAAAATAGAGTAAATCGGATACTTTAATATACTAAAACTTAAATCAAATTTTCTCAGATTCGATACTATAAGTAAGAACCGCCGAAAGTCAAATCGATTTTTTATAACACCATCAAATAAAAATTATTCTAAAAAATATTTGTATATGTATGTTATAAGCACACAATTGTTGAATTTTGTCCACAGAGAGCTATAAAACTAATAAAAATATTTTATCCTTCCTCCAAAGACTTTTTCGTATTCTTTTCTCATATAAATAGCTTCGTTATCTTAATTAACAAAAAATATTATTTTACAGTTATATTGTTATTGGTTTTACTTAAAAATACATTATAACGATGAGTTCTGTAGTACGACTGTATCATAAACTGATATTTTATAACAGTACTGAAGAGTGCAATATGAATATGAAATGATTAAAGTGTCAATATATCTAACGAAATATGAGTGTGTTTCAACGTACAAAAATTAAAACGTTTAGTGATAAAGTTGATTTTACTTTCATTTTAAATATAATATTTTTCATCATTATTGACATTTTAATTGAACTTTCAAACCAGTCATCCAAAGTTGAATGCTTACGACATGATCACATAAAAATATACGACTATACTTCATTTTATCAAGATGAAAATTCTTACTATAACGCTGACTCCAACTTTGAAGACGATGATGATGTATTAGGAACTAGAGATTTAAAGAAAAAATATTACACGACAAACTCTCCCTTTGATGTTTTCGAAAGTTATTTTGCGGTCGGAGAGAGGAAGCTCAACAATGAAAAGTATGAAACGCCGCCTCCCGCCGCGCCCGACAGGAAAACCGGTACAAAACATCACAGGCACAGGCACAGAAACAAAAAGACCAAAGAGCATTCGAATCAGTCGTTTGAAAGTTTTTTCAAAAATCTCGCTGCTAATAAAGCGACGGATAGCGTAGATGAAAATTACGAGTTTTTGTACGAAGACGACGACGGAGAGAATAACTCAGAGACTGAAAGACTCGGAAGCGATGTCACTATAGATTACAATAACGAAAAACCTTTGAAAGAATTAGAAGACTTTTTAAAAGACGCCAAGCAGCGAGGCAGTATTAAAACTAACAATAACAGTGTTACTAGACATATCAACCAGACAAAGCACACATATCAAGGCCACGGCAGGCCTGTTAGTCAAAAGCACGCGAAGCACCGTGCCGAACACCGCGCTGCCTTCGAGTACAAGATGATTTCCAATGATTTTGTAGAGCCGACAGTGCAAGAACTGATAATGATAACCCCCGAACTACCCTTCGTGGATATTTCTTGGCCCGTGAAGAAGGAGGCGGTCGTGGAAGGCGATGTCAACCTCGGAGGTCTGATGATGGTCCACTCCCGCGAAGACGGCGTGACTTGCGGACCCATCATGCCTCAAGGAGGTATCCAAGCCTTGGAAGCGATGCTGTACACCTTAGACATTGTGAATAAGAGACTGAAACTATTACCAAACATCACTGTCGGAGCACATATCTTGGACGACTGCGACAAGGACACCTACGGATTGGAAATGGCTGTAGACTTCATTAAAGGTCAGTCAAAAATATTTATTTGTTTTACACTTATTACCTTTCATAACATTTTGTAGCAATTTTTCTATTGCGACTAATTTTAATTTTTATAGTCATATTCAGAAGAGATATCAATTATTTCAAAAAATTAAATTGATGTTTTTATACTTTTTTTATTTCAATTTTTTACTCACTGTGAGATAACCAAGTCTTTTATTAAAAGTAATTTTCGTATATTTTTAAAATGTTCAGAAGTACATTCCGGTCACATTTTCTCTTAGTCATGGAAATTGATTAGGGTATTTACGTATTGATACTCCGAGCTTATCTTAAGCTGCTTACCACTACACGCTTTTTCATTAAGGCATTTTTCCTTTTCATCGCTTTGTTATATTAAATAATTTATTTCATCACATTTAGAGTAGGTATTAAGTTCATAGACAACGGTGTCGAAACGAAGATTACTAGAAAGTTTGACAATTTGTTTCTTTCCTTTCTTGTTATTTTATAAAAATGTTATTAACGTGGATTTGACTTATGTTTTAATAATAAAAAGTTTTTAAATATATTTCGTGATTAAATTTGGTGAAGTCCATTGTATTTATCTTTTTAGAAAAACAAATAAACATAAGGTTATTTTCTTTGCACTGTAATACTTTAATCAAAAACGTTTTCGGTGCATATTACACCATTTTTAATAATACATAGACATTAAATAATATTATAATATATTATAACGTTTTCGGTGTATATTACACCATTTTCAATAATAAATAAACATTAAATATTATCATATATTAAAAAATATGATTTTAAGTAAAGCTTATAAAGTATTCAGAATATAAGGGTCTATGCGTATTTTTCAAATAACTATAGAGAGTAAAATAATCTAAAACGTATCTACATCGCTAGGCTGAAAATAAAAAAACTAACGCAATAACAAAACAAAATCAATCCTTAGTTTGAAAAAAAAATTGCTTTTCTCTGTACTAAAAACTTAATACAATATACACAATGATACAATAAACTGTAGATACGTCACAAGCGTGAAATCTTGGCAACTCAAAAGTAAGGTCTTTACTTGCATTCGTTATCGAACGGACCTTCTTTGTGATCGGGCGCGATGCTACGCCTAAAAAAAGTCCCGGGGGAAAAGGAAAAGAGTATCGAACACTATGCTAAGAATGAGTATCTTATTTTAATCATTGTGACTTCAAATCACCTGATTTTTACGTGATTACCTGATTATGTGATTTGTTGTCTTTTTCAATGCAATATTTGAAACATATGAATGTCGGCTAGTATGGGAATAACGTGTCAATATTATAATATGTCAATGCCTCTACAGATTTCATTGCCACTCAAATCTATTTAATTGTATAAAAGACCAGAAAAATATTAAAATATTTTTACTCACATTATAATTCGATTGGTAGTATATTTCTTGATTTTACTTTACAGTGTTAAATTTTTCAATATAAGACGAGCCGAGTTTTTATTTTCTTTAAGGTTTCTACTGATCAAATAAGATTTTATATCCAATCAGCGCAGATTGTTCATAACCGAAATGTAAAATGAGCCACTGAAAAAATATTATATCTGGCCAAAGATTTTTTTTCACCATTTAATGAAGATATCTTTAGAATTACATATTTTTTGTTCAAGTAAATATTTTTAAATATTTTGATGAATACCTTTTTATGCCTTAATTTTTCTGACATTAAGGAAATGTTAAATTCTAAAGCATTTACACCTTACTTACTTACTTAGAAAATGATAAAGAGGTTTATCTTTTTATTTATTTAATTATTAAATGAAAGAATCTTAACAGTTGCAATCGTTAAAATGTAAGAGCACAACATACATTGCACAAATATTTAAGACGTAGTAAATTAAATACTTTGTTGGATAAGAGAATATTTGAAAGCTAAGAGAATATATTTTAATAATCAACAAATAATATTTAAGTAAAATAATGTTAATAGATGAAGAAAATAAAAACGGTTAATGAGATTTGATTGTAGGTAACATAACGGGGATAGAGATGGGAGGGAAAGGGTCTGAAGTTAGGAATCAGAATTGAGGTGGAGGTATAGAATATTAGATGTAGTGAGTGTTTGGTCAAAGAGGATATATATAGTACATAATAATCTAAAGCATTATTTTTTGTGCGGTAAGACCAATATACTCTATTTAAGGAGCCAAACGTGACTAAATTTATAAAATTGGGAAGACTTCGGTGGCTGGGTCATGTGGAGAGAATGTCCGAGCATCAAGCACCAAAGTCCCTGCTGACCTCAAGGCTAATATGGCGAAGGAGCTTAGGAAGGCCAAAATTAAGATGGAGTGACAACGTCCTCAAAGATATCTCTACCTTAGAGCTTTGAAACTGGAGAGAGCTGGCACTAAACCGAGATGAGTGGAGGAAAATTATTGAGAAGGCCAAGACCCACCAAGGGTTGTAGTGCCAAGAATGATGATGATGAAGACCAATATAGAAGAGGTCAATATCGATGCAATTATAATTGAAAACCTTGCATGTGCGATATAAAAATATATTTTGGGTCTGGGATGTTCTATTTTTTGGAACATAGAAGAGCACGTTCTGTCGGGTTCATCCACGGGGAACATGAAAAGCAATTAAGTCCAGTTTATATCTATATCGATATCTTTGATATTGATATCTGTATATCGAGATATCCTCTCTCAGAAGTTTAAATAGTAGTATTAGATCAGCACGTGATCTTCGATGTTCCAGAGTTTTTATATTGTGGAAATGTAGTGCTTCGTGATAAGAGTCAAAAAATAAGATAAATCTAGTATTGAGTTACCGAAGAAACTTCTTTTGTATCTGTTCAAGTCTACAAAATATTCATTTACAATTATCTTTCTTATTGAATATCGCATTTGCTTTTGTGCTGAACATGCAAATGAAATCCTTATCGTAATACCCCAAATGTCTATTCAATGGAATCGATATTGATGAATAAGGCGGGCTGGATGAACCCTAGACAGAATCGGATGTAGCGATGGAGTTCGGTTCACTATAGATTACAGAGGGATCCGGCGCTCCGCGGCGCGGACATGGTGCAGAGAACTACGGCGCGGCTGTCCGTGCATGAACACATACTGGCGTGAGATTTGGTTCCGCAAGAAACATCGGACAGTTCATTAATTTAACCAACAATGTGTTGGAAATAAAGATGGTAGTGTTGAAAATTTTCGCCATTGTGAAAGTTCTTTTGTGCCTTTTTTCGTCATTGAATCTCAATTTGAACTACGAATATTTTCGAGTAACTTAATGCGTCGCTTTTTACTCCCTTTATATTAACTCGTGGCGTCTGCTTGCTTGCCGGCTTGCCGTCAAAAAAAACTTTGTATCGATTTTTGACCCTTTTCCCGTTATCCATTCGAGCTGAAACTTGGCAAGTAGACTCGTGGTGATGATCAAGAAGATCTATCAAATTTTCGATAAAAAAAAATAATTATAGTATAATTTCGGATTTTTAGAAATTTTAATGGTTTTTTAAAATTGGAATCATTACAAAAGTTTTCTAGCAACGGCGGCCCGATAACGTCGCGGAATATTTTCTGAATTTGAATTACTCCGTCGGTATACATAATAGGTACTTCGCTACGAATTTCGAAAATCGAAATTGACTGACAAATGTTTTCAGAATTTAATCTTCAAAGCATGAAGTGTCTTATCAAATCTCAAAACATCTGATATTTTATAAATATATTGAATTACTGTAAGTTTAGTGTTATGTTATATGTTTTAATTCGTCTTTAATTGTTGTTATATTTTACAAGGAAAGGGAGTATAATAATAACTTGGTTTTTATGGGTTACTTTTTTTTGATTCTGTATCACCGGTCTGCTCACTTTTTTGTTTTGTTTTTTTTTGTTTTTTTGATTTTTTCTAATTTATCTGCCTGATGCCTTCCATCAATAAAGTAAAGAACATATAAATGCGCCCGACGAGTGCCTAATCATTTGCTTCTTGACCTCGATGCCATGCCACGGAAAAGTTCTAGAATCTATTTACGTAATATCAAAGCGCAACCGTGTAAATTCTCACTAATTTTCTCAAATCTGGGCATTTTTGTGATATTTATGTTATTGCGCTTGTTGATTAAAATAAGATTATTGAAAATTATTTAATTCAAAATGAAATAAATATAGAATGTATTTTTTAAATAGTGTCGAATTTTACTGAATTTTTTTTTTTGAAATAATTTATTAGAAACTGTTTTTGATTTGATATCATTTATAGCGTGAGATTTAATTAATTATCTGAACATCAACTTAAACATAATTTTCATGAGATATTTCCTCTAACTAATTAATATTAATTAATTTATTGCTTAGAGTCTATTTCCATCTGCTTCAAATAATATTAGCCTAGACGTGATTTTGATAATTATGTGCGCGTAAATATGAATGAATTATATTAACTTCCAAAACATGTAATAATTATTTTGCTATAAATCTCAAAGTTCTAGAATAACCACATACACGCATATCTGTTGTTGACAAACTACTAAGTTGGTTAGGACCTACGGCTTAATCTTATTACCTGTCATAGAACAAACGCTGTGTTTCAAGTTTAATGAAAATAAAATAGGAACTCATTTTAACGAAAAGATGATAACCAACTCATTTTAAATTTACAATATTTGAGCATGTACAAATAACAGAAAAATTTAGCAATAAAAATCAATTATTTGCGGAGAAATATTCTAACCAGAGCTATCCGCATTATTGCGTCGATGACATTCTAATTATAATGGATGACAAAACAGAGGTGCATTGCATTTTTATTACTATTATTAATTGTGTAGTTATTTGAAAATGCAATATTTCATCTCCTTGTATGCACTTATACGTACTATTTAAGTTAATCTTGTCATATCTCATACGTTTTATTGATTTCATATTCCCTCATATATTTTTATGTACTTGTAAACAAGAAAAAACGAAACAAACCAAATAAAATAAACTAATTATTCAAAGAGAGTCTCTTATATTATATATTAAGATATTGAAAAGTTAATAGAATATGAGAATTACTTATGGATCACTTTGTTTTTTGTCTCACGTGTTCATATTTATATAAATGGAAATTTAAAATAACCATAGCTGAGGATGTAAATGATGTTGAATTTTTAAAGCGACTTTAATAATTAGGGTTTTTAAATTTTTTTATATATATATGCATGATATTCTTCCGAATTATTAACATTTTTCTGTACCCCTATACCCCTGTACCCCTGACAATTATTTCAATTTTTTAATTCTTTTTTAGACTATTTTTTATATTACATACAGAATGTTTTGAGTATGTTCAAATTTTTCAAGAACGCAGTATTTTTTTATTTATTTTTTATTAGGTTCTAATCTGATACAATTTAACATAAATATTTAATATAATGGTATGTATGTACAATGTTATTGTTGATACTTGTATCCTTAGTCCTCCTTACTAAGGGCTCCTGTGCTGAGGCGGACTAATTTACTATATAGAAGACATCGAGCATCATAGATGTGTCACAAAAACTATTTTTATATGGAAAAGTAGATATGAAAGTCTTTTTTTGGCTGTTCATGGGGCCGGCTTAAGTTATCACTTTACACAATGCGTACCTACTTTCCCATAAAAAATAGTTATGTCTCTATGAGACATCCATACTATATCTTGATTAATGATGGTCCCCTGGGGATAAAATCCAGAATTGTTTCCTTGAAAAATTTGTTCATACTCAAATCATTCTGAGAAATAATATTATTTGCGTATACATCACGACGACAGAGCGCACCGTTTAAGAATTTTCGCTGCTTTGCATAAACAGAATTTCCGCTTCATAATTAAGATATTGATTGATATATTAAAATGCCAGTACGCAATCTTTCATCACTGAGTGGTTTTATATGCTTTTGAAGGTATTTTCACGTTTGTATGGTGGGAACAATGACATTAATTACACTTAATGTGGTTTACAAACACAAAGACTAAACGGAAGCAATTGAGGGAGTAGATAAGTGGTCGTCAATGAGCACTTATCCACTATGACCATGCAGTTATTCTCTATCCGGTCAGAATTTATTGGAAAATAGTCAGAATTTCTCTCCTAACGAGAAAACATTAAACACCCAAATAGAAGAGAAGCTACGGGATTAAAGGTGAGTGTAAAAAGTATATATTCTTGAAAAACCACTTCATGTATTTTCAACTTATGCCAGTCTTACATCACTCTTCAGAGCGATTTTCTACCAGATAGAGAACACAAGCCATACTTGCAAAAGCAATGCTAATATATTACTTCCGTCCGTTGATACAATGGATAATGAAGAATGCGCGCAATCGTATAATCTGCGTAGATTTCATTCATTGAAACATCAAAGATGTTTCAAATAATTATTCTTTTAATTTTGCACATAGTACGTAATAGCATTTTACAATATTTAATATCTGGATTCGAGGAAAAAGTGTGTTAAAATTGCGGAGATCTTTTTTGTATATAATTGAATAATATAAATAAAATTTCAACAAACTTTCGGACAAAAAAAATGAAACGGGACAAAAAAATAGAAAAAATTTAAAGAAATACTACAATGAACTGAGAAAAAATGAACGTGAATTAGGTATTTAAATATTATTTTATAATATTTTTTATAATGTATTGTTAAATATACTGTAATATATTGTTGCGTATACACTGGTAATACTGTTTTGCATGTTACCTGTATTATAAAAAATATATATTAATTTGTGGAATATTTAAAAAACACAATTCGACAAATAGTTAAATAATTAGCGTTAAACCAATTACAAAAAATATTAACATTCAAGAACTCGTAACTTATTCAGTATATTTTTTGATAATTTTTTGATGTAACGCTACCTTAGCCAAGTTGGGGGTGAAATTTTAATTAAGCAACGAAATTCACGACCATCATGCCATTGAAGTTTTCACACCATGAGGTTATTTAATACTAATCTTTACTTCCAATATCTGACAAAATCCTCGCTAAGGTTTTTAATCTCGGTATCTGTAAAGCCTGACATCCATCTCTTTACAAATATGTAAAACAGCGGTATGTAATCTGCGGATATCTCTTTAATTGTCAGTTCTGGTTTCTATTTTCACGTTCAGATAGTTCTGCAATTTGTTGTTCTTTGGTGATTGGTCTGTGAAAAGTGATGCGCTGTTTATTTTAAGTTTGCCAAAGATGTATACCTTCTAACGCGCGTACATGAGTGCATGCAATCATGTACGCTCGTACATGTTTATTGGTAGGTGGTGAAAGCAAATAAAAATTGTAATGCCAAATTTCGATATAAAAATGAAAATCTCTAAAATATTGTGAACTATCTTTTAGACTCGGATTTCCCGTCCTCAATATTTGAAGTGACAACAGTTGCACTAATTATTCTGTTCCTCATTATTATTTTGAACAGCAGTCGACTCAGTTTCCACTCGAACGTGCTGCTTGCTGCCTTGCTTAATCGTTAATATCAGTACGGACAGGTACTAGTGTAAGGAGAGGAATGAAAGGATAACTTTATGAGTGGAGCATTCAAGAGTAGAAGATTTATTGTACTAAGTCATTATTTGTGTATGAGTGAATTCATTTGCTTTGCATATTTATAGCATATTACCTACATTTTTCATACCTTTAATTAATATAACTTGTATACCCGTACATAGGAGTAGCCATGCATATTGATGAAACAATTACCAGTTCAACCATACCACTAACTCTCAGTTTTGGTGAACAAACTATAAATTGAATGTACTATACTATACTTCTATATTTCCTACTGGCCATTATTTTTACACGTTAATGGTAGAAATTTCCATTAAATAGGTATTCAAACAATTTTTTTTATTAAAAATTATAGAATTTAAATTAAAATTAAAACTTTAATGGTAGAAATGTCCTTTAAATATGTATTCAAACAATTTTTTTATTAAAAATTATAAATTAAAATTCGTTTTCTAATTTTATATTAGGTTACGGAGTATCTCTGTGAGATGATTCATAATATTAAGTGTAATCCTCGTATTGAAAAGGATGCGCTTTTAACAATAATTGTCATTCTAACATCAGATTATATGAGATCTTTTTCACTTGAAATTAAACTAGATTGTGTATATAAACTTCTCGAAAGATATGTTAATAAACATGGAAGTAACAGAATTATAATTCTGTAGTTACTTAAAAAGAAAAGTATTTAAGTTTTTTTTACAAATTTAAATACCCATAATGTTCCAATTCGATAAAATGAAATGTTGTTATATTTTATGATGTTGATACATAATTCAGTAATTAATTTACCATACATATGTACTGTGGCTAATCTATGTTTGAGCTTTAATAACCTCGACCATGTGAACGGCCCGCCCACACATGGCCAATCTACGATCTGCGGCTGCCGGAGTCTGTGCGCGGCAGAGTGCCCTAAGAAGGCCCAGATCGGACCGTGTCTATTGCATTCGTACTTACAGTCTCGTCACCTTCGCTGCCTGCGGGGCCGGTAGGGTGCTTCTTCTACTTAAGATGAATAACTCGCGGGATGATTTCTGTTAAGCTTAGGTTTTTTCAGTAATGTTACAAAAGGTATTTTAAGTAGTTAGTCTTGACTCTAATGCCGCGAATGTAGTAAGGTTAGTAAAATATAAAATACGCGCGTCTCACTAGCGTGATTGCAACAATTCGCACTCGAAATGAAATTGGAAGAGATTCGGCGTCTGCTGGCGCGTGGTCGGAACCATAATGCCTCGGCGGTCCGCTGGTCGGCCTGATCTCTCGCGGCCTCCGTGCTTCTCGAAGTTACTGCCCTCGGTCGGTGCCGCTCGCCGCTAGATGTCGCCCCTGTTCCACCGAGCTCCTATTGTCTTCCGGTGCGCCTATTAGGTACGAGATGGTATGTACTGCCGCAGCACTAATAATTTGATATCCGTAGAGTCTTTTTAGAATGGACAGAAAGCCATTTTTGTCTGTCTCAGCCCACAACTCAGCCCTCATCCAAGATTTAGTTTTTGAGACTTAATTTAAATATTATAGTTAGTTAATGTACATCACCATCCTCAGTAGTAAAATATCCCTTGAACCTAGGTTTGTATCGTGCTATTTTACAAAATAAATATAAAATTCTTTATAATCCATAAGCGACTGACGTTTTTTAAATGAGAATTCCTAGATGATAGATTGGTTCCGGCAGTCCGTGGAGTTTCGATCTTGAATACCATATAATAAGGTTTTGGTCTGTAATATCCATATTTCAGACCAAACTATGGTTCATAATATATATATATATATAAATTTATAATTGCTATCTATATATATTTTTATTAAAAGGACTAATTATTAAATTATTCACAAAAATGGAATAAAAAGTATAACAATCATATCTAAACCCAATAATGTTAGGAAAATATTAACTAGTGTATTAAAACTATTAAATAAAGATGTTTTGAAATTATCGTGTCAAACTTTGTGGAAGTTCATTGTAGTATATTTTTTAAGAAATTAAAATACAACGTTATTTACTTCTCACTATAATACTCTAATTAAGTTTTAATTATAACGTTTTCGATGCTTACTGCATCATCTTCAGTAATAAACTAACTAGATCTTTAGACTGATGACTACTTGTCGGGTCTGGTGTGGGAGTGGAGTCCTGGGAAGGGGTAGGTTTGCGGGGCGGGGCTAATATGGAGAAGAGAGGGAATGTAATATAGGGTGTTTGAATGTTGAGTGTATTACTATTGTTAAAATTGTTAAAATTATACACTCAACATTCAAACACCCTATATTACATCCTCCCTCTTGTCCATATTATCCCCGCCCCGCAAACCTACCCCTTCCTACCACTGCATTCCCACACCAGATCCGAAAAGTAGTCATTAGTCTAAAGATCTAGTTGGTTTATTACTGAAGATGACGCAGGAAGCGTCGAAAACGTTCTAATTAAAAAAAATGTAATTTAAGTGTTATAGTGAGAAGTAAACAATGTTGTATTTTAATTTCTCAAAAATATATTAAATAAAGTTAATTTTTATGTCAATTTTTCGATAGTAAAGTAATAATTTTGTCAAAATTTAGACTATAATTTGACACACCTATGATCTTTTAAATTTAGCAAAAAGCCAAAATATATTTTTGAGGACTAAAATTACATAATTTAAAGTACATGCAGAATAATTTATAAGGAATCCACTTTCTGCAAGGCTTTGACACAATATTAGGGTGAACGTCCTTGAAACAATACCTCCCTTTGAATGAACATGTGTAAATACCTCGGTAAATAGGTAAGTACACAGTCTCATAAGCACACGAACCCAGGAATGTTGATTGCCTTCCTCGATTAACGCAAGACGCTTAGAAGTTTTTTATAGCAAGAATATGGCAGAGTCAAGTTTCGGAAGTACATAACTTGCCCATATGAATATTAATTAAATTTTTAGAAGTAAACATACATGTTATTTTAATTATTCACATGACACAACACGTGATACTTATGAAAAAATAAATTACTACTTTTGACCCACTGGCGCATGTATAACTAGTACTTGGCGATATCAGTAATGGAAAACTGTGACTATGATCACAATTTTATGATAAAATCACAATATATAAAAAAAAATTAAAAAAATAAGCAGAGTGTTAGTTAAATTAGTATAAACCACTATCAGATTTTAGGTCTACCGGTTACGAGACTCTCTTCCCTTCGACTCGTTTCTCTTCATCAGGACCAACACTACACTACTATGTTCACAATATTATAAACAATAACCATAGTATTGTTAACTTTATACCAATGTTTATCACATGCGTGTTAATCTTGTCAAGGACAAGCATGCACTAACCAGCCTACATGCAAATATCCGACTCTCACCCAGGGGGCTCGGTTCGATTCCCGGTATCAGATTTTTTCTGATTTTAATTTATTTTGATTTCTATTTTATTTTATTTATAATGATAATTTTTAAGTACGTTGTCGCGTTAGTTAGCGTTAGCAATTGCCACAATTGCACAATCGCCAGGGTTTAAAGTAGTAGATGTCATTAACTAACTACCGGGGGAAAAAAAGTGTTCAAATATTTTAATAAAAATCGTTATTATTATTTCATAAGTAATGGCTAAAAATAAGTAAATACTTATTCTATAGAAACTGGCATGTACAAGTACAGTTATTTTCGACGGGTTACAGCTAGTTTTATATTATTATTCTAGAAATGGAACACATGATCTTTTTCTCTTATTATTTGACTAAACCAAGAATAGAAAAGTAATAAATTGGTAACTGTAACTGCCCCAGAATAGGTTTCACCCAATGGGGCATTATAAGCTAAGTGCAATTGTGACAATATATTAATAAATAATATGAATATATAAAAATAAATAATACGAATCACGAGTTAATCTACTTTAATTCGTATTGATTTATGTCATAAGATCTTAAGTGGCCGCGAAAACCTAAGAATATTCTAAAATACTTTAACAGATTGTAAATACAGCGCTTAAAACTGAAATCACAGTTGATTTTCTTGTCCTTGTGAAATTATTTCAGATGGCATATATAAGTATATCGGGCTAGCGAACACGGGCAGACCTCCGCTGCGCATTCATAGACTTTATTTGTTATTCTATTTGTACATCTTCGCTTGTTCCCGGAGCTTTTCTCCGGCGACAAAAAAACATTCGCACGATAACTCAAGCACTTCATTCCACGAATCCAGAACTCTTCCCTAAAAATCAATGAATATTTAATACCTCATCATCAACGTCATACTTGTGCATGCAGAACTAGTACGACTCTGATTTTAATCTGGCAGAGAGTCAAATAAGCTACGAACTTTTCCACAGTGGCGAGTGTTAACGCAAAGCATGGAAAGTGGATTCATTAATCATTCGCTCCCATTGTGATGGTGCCATTGTGAGTTTTTTGTTTTGTCGCAGTTTCCTTCCGAAGTCTAAGAGTTACTCGCTTTACTGAAAGTAATAATATGACGCTAAGTTTTAATCAGTGTTTAACTTTGGCATCGCATCATTGAAGCTGAACAACTGAATTCGTTAGAAAATCCGAATCACTTAGGGTTGGCAAAGATCAATACCACTTATAAGTAAAAATGGGCATAAATTATACAAAGTTTATTAGTTTTGACACATTTTTTAACAAACTCACTAAAATTCTCTTCGTTCCAAGTGTTATTGATTTTTTATGTATTTATTCAAAAGGCAGCTTCACAAGTAATGATTTTGCAAGCAAACCTCTTTATCTTTTGCGTAGCAAGATTGTTGCGAAGGTGATTTCAATACAAATCGAGATGTTGGGACGTACTTCTTCAATACAAACTGAAACATGCTATAACTTAAGCGAAAATTAGTATAGAACATAATACTCATCACGTGAATATACTCTATACAATTACAATATACAAAATACAATATACAACAATCGTATAAAGGGGTCAAAATAAATAGGCAGGATTATTATGGCGTCATAAACTAATGAAATTAGACCCCTAGGTACGAAAAAAAACCATGACCATCTTTACATCATCACAATTGTATTGAAGAAGGTATTCTAGTAGATTTAATTCGGAAGAATATCATGTATAGAGGTACATCAAAAAAACTAATGCTAATACTTCACTTCAATACATAGAGGTGTCATTATGAGCTGTGAAATCTATGTTTACTAACTAGTGAGAAAAAGACTACAGATATCCCCAGAACAGACTAATCAAATATATGCAAGGTTTCTAGAATTTGTACGTATATTTTATTTATTTATTTAATATTCACGGAAGAACAACAGCACAACAAAGAAGCTAGAAAAAATTAATATAATATAGACGGCCAAATACAGGTCTTCACATTTAGAAATAAGAATTATAGAAATGAGAATTATATACAAGAAAAAATAAAAAATTTAAACAAAGGAAAAAGGCACTTGATTATGTATATATATATGTAGAACATTAAAAAATTTGATGATATGTGGAAGTTCTCACGATGAAATTGGTAAAGTTTGAATTGTGGAGAGTGATCACGATGCCCCAGGGCTTACAACCTGCATAAGCCAGGTTGTAAGCCCTGGGGCATCGTATAAGAGACTTCCACGTTCCTTATATATAAATAGCTTCGTCTCTGTGAGACCATAATTTATCTAAATTAATTTAACAGGGTGATTGGAGAAGGCGGAAATCATTTTAATTGAAATACGTTAAAGAAATATGATTGAAAATAAAATGTTTTTATTATTTGTTTATTTCTTTTTATATAATTAGATATTATATAAGTAGATACAAACAAATAGTAAATTTTAAATGTCAGTCTATAAATTTAGTGAAATAAAATCCATTTATCTATCATAATTATGTATTTATAATTTTATTAATAAATGGCTAAGGAAATTACTTTTTTAATTATTTTTGACTTTATAGCTTTCGGTATTTGATTTTGAATAACTTTGTTTATTTTCTGGTTTGGCTCTTCTGGGGTATTATACCATGTTATTACGTATAGACCTTTCTGGCCGACGTT
Organism: Agrypnia vestita; assembly: GCA_016648135.1. Lineage (NCBI taxonomy): Eukaryota > Metazoa > Arthropoda > Insecta > Trichoptera > Phryganeidae > Agrypnia > Agrypnia vestita. Next base: position 284,124 of record JADDOH010001602.1, on the reverse strand, counting down.
TCGGATCCCATTGCAGGGTCCATCATCAGGGCTGGTGATGGACCCTGCAATGGGATCCGAAACTTCGGCCAGAAAGGTCATAATAACACGGCATTATACCCCAGAAGACCCTAACCAGAATATTCTGAGTAGCCGTGAAAAACTAAGAACATTCTTACCTTTGTTTATTATTATTATGGCCAAAAAACTTTATCCATTTTGGTAGAAAGCAGATGTTACTGAATTTTTTTATATTTCTGGCTCTTAATCTACTTAATTTGCCCAATGCCTAAGTGTCACAAGAAAAATACTCAAAACTTGCAATGAAAATTAATAATGCTTTCATATAATTTCATTGAGATATTTGGAGATTTCTCATAAAAGCTTTTACCTCACAAAAAGCTTATTTGTGGTCATATGATTTGAATAAAGGTTCTTAAATTGTTGACCTTTATATCTTTGGTGTAGAACTTTAATACTAGGTTTAAATAATATTTCTTAATTTAGTAAAATACCTGTTTTCGTTATTCTGAAGAATTTTAAATTTTATTATAAATATATATATAAGTTCTGACATTACTAGTTCTTTGCTTAAATTCACATACGTGGGTAGTTTTTGTGAATACGTAGAACTTACTGATTTGAATTATTCCGTAGTAATGGCGGCCCTGCACAGAAAGTTTATTTTTTATACAAAGCAGGAGCAAAGTGGAAGTACTTTATATCAACACACTCTCTGCCTTTATGTAGAAATTGAATACTTTAGAAAACAGAGAATACTTTGAATACTGAAAAAACGCTGGAAATCCATTCACATTAATTTCTTAAAAATTCATTTCCATAATTTCGACATTTTAATTAAAAAATTCAGTCAGCGGTACTTTTTAAAGTACCTACGTTTATTATCATTTAATTTTAAATAATAATAATTATTTTACTTAAATAATAATCATCGTGTAAAGTTAAATGACATTAATTACTATTTTAATAAATAATTCGGAAGAATAATATTGCTTAATATTCCACTCTACAAATGTAGAGATATCATTACCAGCTGCATATCATGGGAAGAACTATAGATTTCTCAAACAAAGTATCTATGAGTACATGAAATAATACTGATTTAGAACATAATGAGGAGTAGAAAAGCAAAGCAACGATATCCAAAAAATTAAAAATATATATTTTTAATGAAGTCACTGAAGACTACTGATATTAAATGTAAACTATAGATTCTATGAATCTATCCTTTTCAAAATCATGTTTCCTATTAATTTATAGCCTTATGTTTCCCATAAAATCTCGAACACAATACATTCATAATCAGCGATGGCTGCATTATTTTTATTTCGATATTGCTGCCTTTCCTTTTATACCCCACATGCTTTTTTATTTGCTTTTATTCCACACTTTCAAAAAATTGTATAATGTGTGGATGTTTTTACGGTGGAATCGGTGAATGTTGCATTGTATAAAGTAATCACTTAAGTCAGCTCATACTGGTCATATACCTTGGGCCACCCTATAAAAGACTTCCATACACGTTCCATGTGTAAGCTTTTCATATATAGCTTCATCTCTGTTAGACTTATATACTTAATTTTAATTAATAATTATCCTTCTGTGGAAAAAATCCAGTAATGTGTTCTCAAAACAAACATTTAAATATATTATAAAAAAATAAGATTAAATATTTATTTCCAAGTATGTCAATCCGTTTACGTCTAAGCATTACACATTGATATAATTTTCTATGAAAATTATTTTCGTTTCATTTTTATTGTACATGGTTTGTTTTAGCGCATTTTTTTGCCGTGTTAGGAATTCTTTTATTTTTTAAACGCCGTTCATTCCATTTACTCACCCAAGCTCTGGATTATTCTGCTTTGTGCGGAAAAGTACAAACCATGAGCTACAATTAAGCAGCCAGCGCTCGTCTCGGAGTACTCCAGACCCCGGTAAGTACTCTATAAAATGCTTTATACTTTGAGGATTATTCAGCTAAATACGCTAGCTGTCTTTGCTATTTACATACTGTATAGTATGTTGTGTGGCTTTTGTATAATTATATAATATATTTCATGTTTAACTTCAACTTTGAAGCGCTTCGCTGTTATTAATAGCAAATATGTACCGACAGAGTTTCAAAAGTGCCAGACACTTTTACTGAACAAGTGAAACCTTAAGTAGAATCCAGTTAGCGATTGAAATGTTTACCACGAGAGGAAACTTTAACTTTATTGTTTCTCACTAAATTATCTAAAGTAACCAACCATTGACTTTATAAATAATATTTTATGTTCCTTGGAAAATATTAACTTATATTTAAAATAATATTTATGCTAAGAAAAACACACGAGTTAATCCCTTAAACTTAAGAGTTACTAATTGAACATATATAACAAATCAAACAAAAATTATTACGGTCGTTAGACATATTTAACTGTAATTTCGGATATTTTATACGCACCATATGTATTACCGAGAAGCGAATCTCGAAGTTTCGTTGGTGGATGTCGGACTGATTAAGTGCAGTCCATACGGTGCGTATAAAATATCCGAAATTACAGTTAAACAAACAAAAATTATTTCGTAACTTTTATGTTAGACAAGAATCATTAATTGTGTTTAATTTTAACGAAATATTTAATTTTGTAAATAAATTGACCTTCGCTTTTTTAGAACCATCAAAATTTTCTAATTCATTACATATAAAAATAACACACCATCGTTTTAAATTCTAGAAAAATCGAGTTGAAAAATTTATGCACACTTTATTGACTTAAATGGAGTCGATTAGCAGCTTATTGGATATTTCGTTCGCTTGTTTAGTTATAATTTATGATATATGGACTTTATTTTCATTTAAAAAGAATGAATATTAATACATTTTGTCACGTGTCGTGGCTGAGCAATTAATGAATACGCTTGAATTTAATAATGGATTTATTACTTAATGATTAACTAACAAACTTATAAAGTCGCTTAACACTATTAAATATATCTCTATTATTTTAATTAAACTATTTCGTAAATTTATCACTCGTAAATAAATAGACACTTTATAATCGCTTTAACACTTTATTCACTATTCACTAGAACATTCATCCAATTTAAGCACTTATTATTCGCTCCGGTTTATTTCGCTACATAAGAACTTTTCCAGACTATTCGCTCAAATATCGCACAAAATTAAGCACTTCACTTAATTATCTGTCGCTTAGTTTACACGTCTGATGGTAACACTGTTTTTGCTTCGTGATTCGCCGCTAGAACCGCATCGTAAGGAACGTCAAAATAACAATGGCTCTCCGCGGACTGGATCCATTTATTTATACCTGATTACGTTGGATATTCGAGCCTTCCAGAATTCTCTAGTTATTACTAGACTTTTCTAGTGTTTACTCTAAAGTTCTCGTGACTTCCATATGATCCTGGAAAGTTGCAGACGTCTCTCGAAAGCTGTAGGTAATTCTAGATTCTTCGATAACTGTCACTTGACAGAAGTGCGTAATTTTTTTTAGCCTCGTTACAATGTTTATGTTTGATTTTAAGATAGGTTTATATAAAAAAAAATACTAGCAACATTTAGGGATATAATGGCAAACGATAAAACACATTGAAAAGTGTAAAATATTTTTCGTGAGGTAACTCAATATAAATTAATTAAAACGTTTCATTCTCATAAATTCTATTTTTGTCATTGTCTGGACCAAATCAATGTAATCACAATCGTGAGAAATAATAGTACTTTGTTAATAATGTTTACACGATAGTGGTCCAATAGCCTTACTCCAATATTGATTTAGTTAAAATTTAAATTACGTAGAGTTTTCGGTGCGGCCTGATAAAATGGTGGTTATGAAGATAAATAATGTAATGATATATATTTTTCTACTTCCTTTCTTCTAACTCGTAGTGTCTGCTTGTGTGCCGAAAAACTTTGGATCGATTTTTAACTTTTTTCCCGTGATCCAAACTATAAGTTTAATAAAAACTTGGTTTTTATGGGTTAGTTTTTTTTAAATTTTATTCGGAAAACCAACATCTGACAATGATTTAAAAAGTACAAAGAATGTGAAACATAAAGAAAGCCAATACAGTTTTTCACTGGAAGGTATGTATGTACAAATGTATAAGTAATATGATGCTCTAAGTATAACCACCCATCAAACAATTTAAATTATACATTTTATAATATGCTCGACGCGGTCGGCGTTCTATCCACTCAAGCGATTAAGTACACTTTATCAGGGGCGTGGGTACAAATGACTCGTTGATAAGTTGGGCAAGCGTCTGGGACGGCGCCTTGCATTATCACAAGCAACTTCGGATTACACTGCTGGGTCCCTAGACCAGGTCCTCCGTGGGTTGCTGTCCTCTCGTCGCTACTGGAGTAACTACAGATTCTTCTACTGGGTCCCCAGACTAGATCCTCTGTGAGTTACGTTTTTAAGGCCCAGTTGTTTCAAGTTGGATCAAAGTAAGCGAAGGGTTTTAGTAACTTTTTCCAAAAACGGGTTGTTTCAACTCGGATTAAGCAAAATCTGTCAGAGAATTCTGAGCGGAAATTTGAGATTAAACTAACTTAATTTAACGCGCATGCGCACTACGCGATATAATTAACATCTGTCAATAAAATATATATTTTTTTAATTTTTCTACATTTTGCATACAAAGTGTCGAAATGTACAATATTATGTAAGGTGACACAGGTATTTCTGACGATCGACTGATCCTACAGTATATCCTTAACAGGAGAAGTAATTTACTTGGACATCGAACAATACTTTTTTTCGGAAGAATTTTTTTCCGCAACTCTAAATGAATTCTACCGCAGGGCATTGTTTTTCAATAGCATTTTTTTCAAGGTTTCTATTTCACTCGGGTTTTGATAATTTCACATTTATATCAATAAAAGGTGCGTAGGTGATTTATCTGGAATACTGTTTCTTGGACTGCGGATAGGGTCAGCCATTACCAAAGCAATGGCTCTTCAAACTATATTTTTATCAGTCGAAGAGCATTATAAAAATCAGAAATATTGTCACGTGTCGTGGCTGCAGGATGAATAAATGAAAACGCTGGAATGTGATAACGGATTTATTGATTATCTATTACTTAATTAAACTAACATACAAGGTCACTTATCACTCTTAAATGTAAGCTTTTCCTTATTAACTGTTTCGCAAATTTATCACTTGTAAATAGACACTTTATATTCGCTTTCACACTTTATTCACTGTTCCCTAGAATATTCCATCAATTTCAGCACTTATTACTATTCGCTTCGGTTTATCTCGCTACGTTATTTCGTGATAAATAATGTGTGAGATGAAGTTGATATTTGTTAGTTATGATTTTGTTTGAGGGGTTTTTATATTTAGTACGTAAAATAAAAATCTATTAAAAAACTAGCCCGGTAAAATTGTTAGTATTGACAAGTAAACCTTCTGATATTACGATATATGCCTGAGTTTTGGCTTTTATTCAACATCGTATAATATAAACATACATATGTTGTAAAATAAACACTGTATTTAATAATTATTTAAATGGTTCGGCGTACTTTTTGCTGTATTGGAATAATATTAGCCTTTTTGCTGTAAACTTTTTCCTCCAAATTGAAATTCACTAATACATTCATCTCGGCGTGCTACCGAAAGATAAGTGACTAAAAAGTGTTATCGTGCTAAGTGAACTATATCGTTCAAATGAAAAGGTCTAAGCGACCCGTTCTTTTTTGTGATAAAAATTAAATAATATTTATTCTCTGACTGAACGTGTCTTACTCGCATTTACTTACATGACGCTCTTCAATGTTGCTATGAATATACACATAATTATAAACACGTCAGTACTTACAAAATAATATTCCAGTTGTAGGTGATTCGCTTCTCCTTAATTTATGTAACCTTCTAAAATTATAATATTTAATGTATAAATGTAATTTCATCATGCAGTTCAATGGATAAAAATATGTCCTTATGTTTTCACGGCCGTTCAGAATCTTCTGTGTATAGTTTTCTGAGATATTATGCCCTGATGATGGACCCTGCAATGGAATCCAAATCGTCGGCCAAAGAGGTCACATATACACGGCAGAATATCCCAGAAAACTATACACAGGATAAAAATATATTAACAAAATCGGTCAATATATTTTATTTACGACGATGCGATTGAAATTGAAACTCATAATTAAATACATAAATAAATACAGTAAATACATAATTATCTCAGAATTCATTATTCCGAAGATTATTTAGATTTGCCTCTTTATTTTGAAACACGACATGACTAAATATATTTTGACGAAAATAAATATTTTGATATATAAAATGTCTTTTTTTTCTCCAAATTATTAATATATATTTCTAAGATTGAAATATTCAATGGCATAAATGATAATTGCAAAATTTCTTTTGAATTTTTTTCAAGATTTTATAAAATTTTATTTTTATTTTCTCAAAATGAACATAGTAATAATAACACAGGTGATCGGTATTTTACGTAAGGACTTTTTATTACATACAAATTAATGTGTACCATAATTCAACACAAATTTATCAATTTTTCTTTTTTATTCTAGAATTTCATTTTTCCAAAGTTTTTAAATAATATACCAATATCATTTATACATTAATTTTATATTTTAAGTAAATATACCAAAAAAATTGATGAGTTTATTTTTCTTCATTATTTATTTCTCGACATTTTAGCTTACTTGTTTATTCTATCGTTTATAATAATTTGGTGTCCATTCTTTGATTTGAGAGTAATTTCTATAGCCAATCTTAACTCAGTTCCTGGTCCAGCACTGAAAAGCTCAAATGTCCTCAAAATCTTTGATAAAATGCTTTTCATTTCCAGCATCGCAAATTTTTGACCTAAACAGGATAAAAATATATACAGGTAAATATACATAACTTTAAGCTTATTTTCTATTGGAAGATAGAAATGTACAACTTTTTAAATTTTAACAAAAAAAAAACAGTTATTTGATATGAAAAAATAGGTTAAATCCATTTCATGCATTAGAGGAAGATTCTTTCTCTTTATATCATATAATTTAATCAAAAATCAGAATGAACTTTTATGTGAATTATCTTTTGTAGATTGAATGTTTAATACATAACAATCCTCAAACTTATTTCAAATTTTATTGTTTTTTTTTTTAATTTTTAAAATTTCGCTCCAAATTGAGTATTTTCAAGCAAAAACATAATTTTGTAACAAGCGCGACTTATTTTCTAACAAATTATATTTTTTATGAATATTTAGTTTGACCTTCTCATGATTGTCACAAAAATTTCAAGCTCTTAGTAATTTTTTAAAACAAGTCAAATACGCGGAAGCAAAACTGGTACAAAATGCGAACATTATAAATCAGTTCATATCTATATATATATATTGTCATGGTCTGTGACTGGCACCGATTACTGAACCAGTTTATTAAAAAAATACATGATGATTATTTTTCCACCTCCATAAAGGAGTGAAAATCTTAATATTGTAATTTTTACGGTAAATTAATCACAAAATGCTACCTATACAATTCCTCGGTCCAGCACTGAATGAAGAAAATGCATACGGATTCCTCAACCCTACTTTTTCTGGTAAAAATCGATCGGGATCAAACTTTTCAGGATCTGCGTAACATTTTGGGTTTCTACCCATTAAAAAAGAAAAAACAACAAGTTGACAGCCGCTAGGGATTATATTTCCACCTGGAAAAAGTCACAAAAGTAGAGAATAATATTTGAAGCAACGAAAACGCTTCATTTTTAGGCAAAATTAGTCGAGAATCCAGACTGCAGACTATAAAAAGTACCGTTAAGAGGGTGACTTTGAGATATAAAATCAGGAATAGTCTGATGTTACATATATCGGAGGATAATCAATTTCTTTGTAATGATTGCAATTATTTTTATATCGGTAAAACTTGCAGAAATTTTGGTATTAGAATTAAGGATCAATTTGAATAGCAATAAATATTCTGAATTTTACAGTCGTCTTTTGGAAACAAATCTATATTTTCATATTAAAATTAAGATTTATTCATAATTTATTATAAGATTATAATTAAATAAATATATATTTTTTAAAAGAAGCAAAAGTTTAAATGCCAATTAAAATATAATAAACAACGAAATTCTTTTGTAAATAATTACTATTAAAATTTACCTTCACATAAGATCATAATTTATTCATTTATATTTATTTGTATTTATTTGTATTTATTCGGAAAACCAACAGCTATCAATAATTAAGTAAATACAAAGAATGTGAAACATAAAAGCTAATTACAGGTTTTCATGGAAGTGACAAAATATCGTATTTGCGTGGTGTACATATAAATGATATAGTATACTGATGAAGCTTTATATAACTGAGTTAATGGAAAAAAATAAATAATAATAACATATATTTTATTTGAAAAATGGATCGGAAAGCAAGCGTGCACACGAGTAGGGTTGTTTTGAAATAAGTCTAAATTATACTTTTCTGTGACTGCATTGAATTGCAAGTTGCATTGCATTGCAACAATTGCATTATATTGCATTGTTGCATGTTCTCCACAAGTATGAGTTTTGGCTGTAGTTAGAAGGAACAAGGGGAGTAAAAAAAAGAGGGTTGGTTCTTAGAACATTAGGAGGAACATTGATCGAGAGCTTGGATAATAATTAAATAATAATATTTTATTAATTTTATTCTGTTTTCCAATTAAATTTTTTAGATACAATTTATTCTGTTGAAGCGAACACTATCCCCGAAACATGTTGATTTATCAATAAATACTGGTTTAAATAAAGTTTTTATTTATTTATTATTATATATTAAATATTTCACATGATGTTGTACACATAATACGAGTATAACTTAGTAAATATTCGTTCCAACGTAATACATGTAACATAACTCGCCATTATACACGGTCACGCCAAGGATCATTGCGTGTCACATATTTTATTTCGTTGACCTTGGAACTCACGTACTGTACGCTTATTCAGTTATTTATAATATATAGTACACGAATACAACTTCTTGATTTACAAAAAGAAAATTCGTTTAATATTTCTTAATTATTTTACATAAAAAGTGTACTCTTTTATACGTTATCTTTCTAACTTTTATAAAATACAGTTAAATTGAACTTTTGATTCTTACTAAAAATGTGTAAAGGTGTTATTAACGACCTGTTGATAACCCGCTTGCAAAAAAAAAACAAAATAAATATAAATGGTACCTGGAAGGGGAAGATCGCTTGTGAGTTTTCTTCCATACAATGGAACAGAGGGGTACAGTCTTAAGGTCTCCTTAATTACCATTTCCAGGTACTTCATATCTTGAAGATCGGCGTAAGTTGGCTGTTTTGACAGATCGTCTCCTAGTATACAGCGTTGTTCTTCCACCGCCTTTTGCTGCACTTCCCGATTATTTGCCAGCGAATATACAGCAAAACTTATTCCGGAAGACGTCGTGTCGTGTCCCTGAAAAATGAAAGTGTTGACATATTGCCACATGTCGTGGCTGCGGGTGGAATAAATGGAAACGCTGGAATTTAATTAAGAATTTTCACTGATTAATTAATTGATCAAAAGTACAAAGTCACTTAACACTATTTAACTTAATGCTATTATTTAAATTACATTATTTCGTAATTTATCACTCGTAAATAGGCACTTTATTACCGCTTTAATATTTTATTCAAGATAAGAGCAGTCCATCCAGTTTCCGCTAGTATTATTCTTGATATTTTTTTTTATTTATTTCTTAAGTTAGTTAATATTACATTGTATTTTTTAGAAAATATTCAAATTTTTCTGCCAAATTGTTTCTTTTTTTTAAATAGAGACGCGAACACTGAATTCGTGTTACATCAATATTCTTACTATTTTCAAATTAAGCTAAACGCTTGTGCTATGAAAATAGGACAAGCGTTTAGCTTGTCTAATCTCACTCCGGACTAACTTGCTTGTCCGGAGTGAGATTCGGACCTGCGACCTTTGGATCACGAGGCGAGAGTCCTAACTACAAGACCAACAAGCTACTCTAAAAGTTAATTTAGAATCTTAAATTATTATTATTATTTTTTTTTTTATTTATTTCAACGGTTACAAAACCTATTACAGTAATTTGATGTTGTACTAATTACCTTATAATATAAAATGAGAGTAATTAAAAGTAAGTATAAGATAATAAAGATAAAATATGTAGAATACAGAGTTAATATAAAATAACAAAATAATGTCAAAAGTAAGCATAAAATACCTTAATATTTCATTTCATACCCCTTTTCAATTAGATCACCGTCAAGATCACTACAACAAGAACAAGTCTCGGTTCTCGTGTAACCCAAGAAAGCATACATTAAGCAGTAGAGTGGTCAATATGTGGAACAGTTTGCCTGAGGGCGTTGTGTCTGCAGCCAGTGTCAATCAGGCTGGATAATCGAATGAGAGGCAGTGATATGGGCCTATCAGCTTAAGCTGCTTGCCCATTATCAATAATAATAATATTTACATTTTTGATTACATTTTGTGTTGTTTGCCTATTTTTATATATTTTGTTTTGCTAACATTTAATTTAAGTTTATTTATTTTTAACCAGACTGATATACCTACTACTTAAGTCTTCGTTCAATTTATCTATTGCGTCTGTATAATCCTCGCCTGATATGTAGATTAATGTTATTAATAATTATTTAAGTAATATCATTGATATATATATATATATATATATATATAATAATATAGGTCCTAATCTTTGAGGGATTCCCAGTTCATTTTCTATTGGTTCGGATATTGAGTTATCTATTGTTGTTATTTGTTTTCTTTCACTAAGATATTCTTTGAATAGGTTGAGAACGATATTTGAAATTCCAATATTTCCTAATTTTTGTATTAGTATTTTCCTGTCAATTCGCTTTGGTTTATTTCGAAACGTAAGAACTTTCCTTGATTATTCGCTGTCGAATTATTGCTTGGTTGGCTACCCTAGACTCCGCAGCTCACGGCTGCCTTCGCTTTATTTCGCTGTCAAGCGCGCTAAAATAACAACAACTCGCGAGCGGCCCTACCCGTATTCGTATCTGGCCAATGCTAGTATCGAACCTTCTGGGCGTTCCCAGTTTAGGAGAACTTTTCCGTGGCTTCTAGTTTCTTGTAGAATGTTTCAGATGCTTCCCAAAAGCCGTAGAACATTGTAGACCGTTATAGAGTCTTCGATAGTGTTGTGACCACTTCAAACAACTGTCACTGACAGGAGTGCGATTCTTTTTGGCCTCGTTACAATATAAATAATTACTATTTGGCTACTCGATTACTGATGGAATGAAGTTAAAAAAAAATATATTTTTATCTTTGGTTTTGGACAATGGCAATGTTAGTACTACTGATAAACAAAACGTTCATTACCTACATCAGGTTTGGCGTTTTAATTTAAAAATATAACTTTTGAAACTACTTGTCTTGTAGTGGTCAAACTTGCCCTGATATAAATTGCGTTCGATACTTGACGTAAAACCTTTTGAAACTGTGGACTCGAATAGCGGTACTAAAACAACAGGGACAATTGAATTTTTGTAAAGAACAGGCAATTCATTGATGTTTTTGATTTGTTTATTATCAGCATGACGAAGAAAACGACCGTTTTCGGAAATTGTTTTCGTTTAATAAATATCTAAACTCAGTTTATATAATATTATAAAGGTATTTTCGATAAATATTAAATGTATTAGAATTTGATGATAATACTCGTATATTAGCGTTATAATCAAACTTACATCTCCTAGTATTTTTTGTAATATTTTAAAGCAGACATTTTTATTATTTTGTAATTATTTATAATATATGTTTTATTTTAAGATCTTTTTGGGTTGTCAAAAAAACGTATAAATATGAGTATAAATGATCTAGACAACTGTCGTTGGGAGTCTTAATATTTTATATTTTTCAAGGTATATTAAATTATATATGTCTCAAGGAGACGAATTTTTATTTTTTATGGGAAAGTAGGTATGGATGTAATGAAGTATTTTTTGGACGTTCATGGGGCTCATGACCTATCGTACGGCTCAAGTGATCACTTTAGACAATGTAGTTTTCACCATTTCCGCCCATGATAGAATACCGCATCTATAACATTTTTGTAAGTTGTATGTATATTTAAGTTTTACAACCCGTTTCACATGCGTGTTGAAATTATCATAAGCGCCACCGGTGTCCAAAGCTTTTTCATTAAGGTATATTTATTTTTTATTGAAATTTTTTCCTTTATCTATAAATACAATATTCCAACGAATCATCAATATTACACTAAAATACGCCTGAAAACTACTGAAAACTATTTATATAATATATTTTTATTGATGATGTCACTCTGAGATTAAATCTAGTACTGTGTTTAATTTAAATTCTTAATTTATTTAATATATTATATTATATTATTATTTAGTATACACGTCGTATAATAAATAAGATACCGTCAATATTTATTATACTTATGATGTATAAGCGAATATGATCAAGACAGCGGACAATGTGCATTTCATACAATTTACTTTGTATGAATGAGAGATATGCTGTACTCCGCCGATTATTTTTACAAAATTCGATTGTGTAAAATGATCGTCTAGACGGCTGTCATAGATCGGTGATATATTTGGCGGTCCATACTGCAGAACGATTCCAAATCGAATTTAACCAGGCAGATAACAAGTAAGTTCACCGTGTTCTGTGTGTTAGTTTCTGGGATATTCTGCCGTGTATATGTTCACATATACACGGCAGAATATCTCAGGGAACTACACACAGAAGATTCCGAACGGCCTCGATAATCTGCAAAAAACGTTTTTACAGTTCAGCGTGCATCAAACATTTTTTTAAAATACAAATACAATATAAATTTATCTTCAGCGAAGAGTACATGTTTTCCTTAATTGAATACGTTTGACTGTTCAAAGAATATGTTTTCTTCTTCTGTATGAAGGCTTGAACTTTGTGGTGACATTATTATTAAAATAAAACACAAATTACTTTGTTTTCACCACTATATTAGATTAAAAATCTACATGTTTCGAGAACAATGTTCTCTTCGTCAGGATTATTGTATTAGTACACAATAATCCTGACGAAGAGAACATTGTTCTCGGAATACGTTTGGTTTTATTGAGTCTACGGTGGGCTGATTACTAATTACATCTAATTAATCTCTTGGGTGCTCTAAACTGAATTGAAATTGTCTCTTATTATGTGAATATATTAAAATATTAAATAAAAAGTGTTAATATATTAAATAAAAAGGTATTTTTCCGTAATATTTGTACACATTTATTCAATTAAATAATAACAATATAAAGATAAGTATTTACTGGATACAAAAATATGAAATATTTTCTGAAAGCAGACTTGTTTCATAACCAACTTTTTTTTCATTTTTGCACTTTGACACAATGATTTATATATAAAGTTATTAATATAACTTAAAAATATATTTAGGTCAGACATGATGTTAACAATGAATGTTGTTTCTAATTTAAACGTATCAAGTTTCTAAGTATGAAATTTGATACCTTCGATTACTTTTTATTATTAAAATTTGCGGTTGAGCTTCTAATTCTATAAAACCAAAACAATATAACTAAGCGTAGGATCCGGAAAAAAATACTTTAGTTAAATTTTAATTATTTATGTGCATATGTAGAGAAAATACCTCAAACATGAAGGTGTCTGTCTCTTCCCTGATGGACTCGTCTGACAGAGATTTTCCTTCTGGCGTTTTGCTCAACAGGAGAAGATCTAAGAAAGCCACTCTCTTTTGTTTTCCATTTTTATATTCCTCAACATTGAGTTTTTCACAGTCTCCTCTCATCACTTTTTTAATTTGGTCTTGTAATTTAATTTTTCTAGATTGTATTATCGCATTTGTCACGGAATGAATGACTTTAATTGCTTGTTTTTGGTCTCTGCCATCTTGGGTAAGAGAAAATATGAAATCAAAGCGTTTCAATGGTGACAACGCCCTGAAGGTAAAAATTTTGCCTAATCTTGAAAAAAATATAAAGGTCTTATTATTTTAAATCATATAAATTTACAATTTGATGGCTAAAAAATACAAAAACAAGGCTTAAAAATGTCAACTTTTCAGTTATTCTCAAGATTACGTATTGATTTCTAACAAGCAAATAAGCACACTAATTTTGAAAATACTAAAATGCCACTTTAAATGTGATCGTTAAATACAATGATGTAGAGTGTAATGCGTTTTCAAAATGTTTCACTTTCAATGACGCCTGGAATTTATTTCATACATAGGTACTTCTCAAAGACGTATTTTTGTAGATAGGTTTTTTTTAAGACAATAATATTCAATTATGTTGATAAATCTATACATACAAGAAACATTGAAGTGGCAATCGATTTTAAAAACTTATTTCCAAAAAATGTAGTTTTTATCCATTACTGGGAAAGTTTTTTGTATTTAATATTTATCTCAGATAGGTTTCAGTGGGACATAGCTACCTTTGCTCTTACACCCCTCATACTTAATTGAAAATAAGTTAATTACAAAATGAAATTAGAATTAGGTAATTATTACTACCTATAAACTGCTTGAACGTACTCTGACTGTTCATCATTCTGCACATTTATATTGACACCCATGGCTGTTTCTATAACAAAGAAGAGATTTAATAAAATTGCATTTTTCATTATTACAATATTAGTTTAAAAAAATTGTTACAGAGTTATATTTAATATACGGGATGTTAGCTAATACGAATTTTCATAATCACCATTATGATCTTTCATGATTTTGACATGTCGGGATTTTAATCTACCGGAATTCGTAGCGGTCGGTGTATTGACACAGTATCCAGAACAGTAGTTTATCTCCGGCCTGTCGACGCGTTATGAGCCTACTCTTGCGTTGACGCTAGGGTTGTCAATTTATTTTTACTCCCTTTCTTTTAACTCGTAGCGTCTGAGATTCCGACGCATAAGGTAGACACTAAACCCGAATAAAATTCAATTTCTTTTAATTGTTCAAAAATTGATGTACCGATTTTAATGTTTATGTGGTCCTTTTCGAACTCTTTGCGAAAGATCTGCTCCATCCTCTCTATATTGGCAACAAAGTCATGAGTAAATTTCGATCAGTCGCATAATTTCTGTAATTAGTATACCTAGTTTCTGCACTTAAATTGCAAGAACGCTGATTAACATCAACGTAGACTTTTAAAAACTCACAGTCTTTGTGATAATCAACACACCTTTTTTGTAAAGCACCACAAACATAAAAAAAGGCATTTTTTTCAGGAAGCGCATTTGTCAATGTGTGCGTCACAGTGCGTGCGTACGCGGCGCCGAGCACGCACGCACACATTCTAATGGGTAGCGGCCAGTTTGTATGAAGACGTATTACTGTTCTTAGTATACTGTGGTATTGACCTCTCGAAAAAAAATTTACAGATATGACAGAATTTGTCGTTTTTGAAAAAGTAAAGAATTTTGTAAAAGTAAAGAATAAAGTGTTGAATTAATAAAGATTTGAAAAATAATTTTTGCAAATATTTAATCTTATTATATTGTTTAATTTTTATTTAATTTTATTTTTTATTTACTCGGAAATATAACAGACACAAGTTGATGATTTATATGATTAAGAATCAAATATATTGAAGTATGTTCTAACATATTTCATATAAAAACAAATTATAAAAGTGTAAATAATAAGAAGAATAAAAAAAAAACAGACAATAACAGTAGCAATACAAGTGAATATAATTAAATAGTAATCAACAATAACACAATAAAACGAATAAAATGAAGTCATAACATAATGAAAATAAGTGACAATAAGATAAAATAAAACAAAGACACAATTAGATACCCATGTGAAACTTCATACTTGCGTCTTAGAGCATTTTATACACGTGTTTAGATATTAAATGTTGCGACGCAGAATAATATTCACTTGTATTCCTAGATCATAAGAAGACACAAGATAAATTGTATAATACTTACGGCAAATTACATCCAATGCGTACAATGTAACATATGGATTAACATCAAAAACTTTCCCCTTGTTTCGCTTGAATTTTTGAATCAATATGTCGCCCTTTTCGTTAAATACATTTACAAATTGTTCTAATATCTTGAAATGAAACGTTGGTGTTATAATTTTTCGATGCCTTCTCCATTTTTTTCCTGCGAAAAACGTACATTATTGATTTGTGAGTATTATTTTTTACATCGCTTCACATGGTAAAAATATAAGAAAACTAATTGATCAAAAGAAGAAAAAATGTTATTCTTCTTCGTCTTCAATGGCACTACAGAGCATAATTATCAAGCCAGCTCCTCCACTTGCTAACGTTCTTAACAACTGTCTTCCATTCGGAATATCGAAAGCACTTCTGTATTATTTTTTACGCTATTCTCCCTGCAAAGTTTATGCCTACTTGTCTTATACTACCATGGTATTTATTAATGATTTACTTCGGGAATCGTGCTTCCTATATTTTCTGAGCGCCTGCATCTGAGTCAATGCATTTTAATCATTGTTCTTATACTGCGACTTATTTTACTACTTATTTATTCCGTCAGTCCATAAATTATCTGCAGCACTTTATTCTCAAAACTGTCCAACGTTTCTCCTGGTTTGACGGGGATTATCTATTCTTCACTTTATGTCAAGTCAGTACATTTATCAGATTCTCAGTTTTACTGTATTCAAAGTAAGTTATATTTTATGCAGGAATCCTAGTCTTATCTACCATACTTTGTTATTTTATTTTTAATACATTGTGGTTATTCAGTTTTACTAAATATAAAAATCTTTTTCATATTAAAACTTTCAGCCACATGATATTTTTATTTAACCAACCTGTTTCGGGAAATATCATTTCGAATAATTATTGAATGTGTATTATATTAAATACATTATTTTTTAAGTAACCCGAATAATAAATAATGTGTTTAATATTTCTACACATAAATTTTATCTACAGTATTTTAAAACAATATGTTCATCTTGCCACTTTATACGATTTCGCCATTTTATTTTTTGTGCATTATTTGATGAGTTTTTAGTGCAACCACTGTGGACATCCTTATTGTCATATTTATTAATACAATTAATATTTTGTTTCATTAATGTTGACATTGCATTTTTGTATATATTGTAACTTTTAGTAAATTTGCAACATGAGTGCAAAGTCAGTAGCGAAAGTTTACTAATTATTTTTTTTTACGTAAAAAATAACAAACAATGTACTGTTTTTATTTTCATATTCAAGTAATAAATTTAGAAGTCCTTTAAAGAAAATATATATTTTTTAATTGACACCACTTTATTGAGTAATTACCAACTAGCTTCGGCTCACAACTAAGCCTTCATCAGGATTGTATTTTTACTTATTAAAAACAGAATTACAATAATCAAGAAAGCATTGAGGAGAGACAGAGATAGAACGTCAACTTTGACTTTTTTATAAGAAATCTGATAATTTTTTTTATTAGTTTCGTAGGCATCACATTTGATAAGTTCAATCCTGTTCTGATTACTTTGCTACACGTTTGCATTTTTGAAATGGTATTTTTTTTAATAAAAAGATAAATAGGTACGTAAAATATTAAATATTTTAATTATCGGAAAAAAGATAATCGTTGTGATTTATTCTTAGTATATAGGTCCTCTGGGAGTATTAGAGTAAGATATTATTTTTGGTAGTGTATTTTGAAGGTGGTAAAAAATCCTTTTTACCGGAGATTAAATTTAAGTCTTAACTTTTCACAAAATTTGACTCCTGGGACGTGGAGAGAAAGGTATATATTTTTTAATATTTTAACGCCACAGCAGTTATTTATTAGTAACGGTACATTTTACAAAAACACAAAGATTGAGAAATAATAAGATGTATACCGACCTCACCGGAAATCAAACCCGGAACCCTCAGTTTGACATTCGACTCTTTAGAGACTAGATTTAGAGGCTGAATTAATTGTCCAGGTAGGGAAATCAGTGATTCAAAAATCATCTACGTACCTGAGATAAACAATGTTTAGTTTAATCGATATTTCTATCTAAACAAATCTCCATACCATTAGATGTAAGGAGTCCATCACCCAACCAGTTGGAAAAAAAGTCGTATTCGTCGAGTTTTTTAATTTCTTTGTTGCTTCCAAGAATAACCTAAAATCGATAGCCATCAAATCATATGAATTTTATCGATATGTTTCTGTGCAGAAGTATATATTATGTTCCCAATACGATATCAATAAACTTACTTCAACAGTTTCCGGTTCACATAATACTACTGTAGCGACGTTTCCAATCAGAACCTTGAATGTGGTACATCCCATTTTATAAAACATTTCCAAGGCAGTATTTAAAATATCTGAAAGATCAAAAAAATATAGAATTTTTGATTACTTATTATTTAGTAGATTAAATATATCAGTATCAATTTATAAATCATTTAACCATATCAGATCTATCAAAAAAGATTGCGTTCATTAGTTTTTTAAATAAGGTTTAAATTACCGGAAGATTTTTTCCATATCACACACACATTTTAAATGCTAAACATTTTTTTTCAGAAATTAAAATTTCATCATGAATCTTACTTACAACTTTTTTCTAATGAAGTAGAAATCTGTACCATTCCGCCGGTCTTACCCAAATATTGAATATTTATTTTTAAGGACCTTGCGAGTAGCATAGACAACATTTCTCCCCTCCCGCTTCACTCGACCCCTTCTTAATGACATATTTTCCATACAAATCTACACCGTTTGACCGATTTGACTCAAATTTTGCACACGTATTCTTAGGAACCCGGTGGGTAACATAGGTGACATTTCCACTCCTCCACAATTACTCCCTTCATCCTCTGATACACACATATCTGTACTGTTCAACCAACAGGACCCAGATTTTGCACACGTTGTCTTAGAAACTCGGTGAGCAACATAGGTGACATTCCCCCCTTCTCTCTAATAAATTTTCCATACATATCTGTACCGTTCGACCGATATAATACAAATTTTGCATAATTTTTCTTTAGGTCCGGCTGGTATCAAAAGTGACATTTCCCCCTCACCATTGACCCAACCCCCCTCCGCTGATATATTTTCGTTGCAAATCTGTATCGACCGATATGACACAAAATTTTATATACTTATTTTTTAGGACCAGGCGGGTAATATCGGCAACATTTTTCCATCTCTACCCCTCCCCTCCTCCAGATATATTTTTTGTCCAAACCTACACCGTTTGACCGATCTGACTCAAATTTTGTACACGTATTCTTTGGGAAACGGTGGGTAAGAAAGGCAACATTTTCTCATCCCCCTTAACCCCCCCTCACAGCCGATGTAATTTTCGTAAAAATCTGTACCGTTCAACCGATTGGATCCAAATTTTGCATACGTATTTTTGAGGACCTGGCAGAAAAAAAACACATTTCTGCCCTGGACATCCCCATCTATCCCAGCTTTGATCAAATGGAAATATTGTTTTAATTAGAGGCTTTGAAAAACAATGGAACCTTTGGTTTCCCCCACAAATTTACTTTTATTTTAATCCGTAACCCATGAAATACCGGGTATGAACAGCTCATTTGAAATAATTATTAACACTTGAACAGAATCAATGTAAAAACTATTTATTTAAAAAGTAGTTAGTTTGATCTCTCATATGTCGATGAGAGATTCTGTTTCTCTTGAAACTTAAGTAATGAAAAAAATAAAAAATATTTTTAAACTAGGAAACAGATAATTTTTTTTATTAAATATCTATATTAATCTATCATCATGAATAATAATCACTACTACTACAATGTAAGCGCCAAATCTATCAATAGTAAAAGATCTTATAACTTACCCTCAGTGTCCAAAGAAAATCGGTGCGCATGTCCTATCAAGGGGAGTGTTTTTTCACCCTTAATTTTTCCTACCATCTGCCAGAACTTTCTGTTCTTGACATACACCCGCGCAGCGTAGGTTGCCATAGCGACAACCATAGCTATTATCACATACAATAATCCCGCCATAATTACCGCCAGTAGTCAGTAACTGGATATAAATTACCCGCCACTTGTAAAATATTACACTACTCTTTCACTAAAACAGTGCAACCTCTTTACCAAACAAGTCAGTTTTTTCAATTTCCTTTAATATAATTTATTATTTGCATATAATTTTGCCTAGATATACAGGGTGTACCTACCAGAGCTAGCAGCAGAAACTTGGCCTGTAGATTCCTCTCTATGCTATGAGTCTAAAATGTTCAAGCAACCATGATATAATATCAACAGTTATGGAGATATGTCATATCAAAGTTTGCACTTTTTTCCCAATATTTCTGACTTATTTTTTGCAAAATGTTGAAATATCATTACTGTTACTTATTTCGATTATGAAAAATTCGTTCGCTTTAATACGAGTCGAATAAAATGATAAAAACCTTACAAAAATTGAAAAAATAATTTACAAGGTTTTTATCATTTTATTTAAGTTTTATTGAAGCAAATGAATTTTTCATAATCAATATAAGTTACTGTAATGATAGTCAAACTTTTTTCAAAAAATAATATTGAAAAAAAAAAGATATTGCATATCTCCATAACTATTGTCGCTTGAACATTTTACACTCATAACATGTGCAGGAATCTACCGGTCAAGTTTCTGCTGCTAGCTCTGATACACTCTGTATATCTACGCAAAAAATACTTCTTTATTATTCTTTAAACTAAAACACAATCGATAATTAATTTTTAAAACAACCTTGCCTTCCGAACACCAAATAGAACAATGATCCTCATAAACAAATATAATATCTCATGGCTTTAATTTGTAATCTATTTACTCATAATTACCAAGGTGACTGCTAAAATATCTTTTCTTGAATATAAAAAATGAACTTTGACAGCGGATACGGACGCTTTTTTAAGAGTGTGAAAATAGATACTGCTTGCTGAACCATCCAGAGGCGAGGATAGAAAAATGATATATTTTTATTCGGTACCACATATGTACCAATATGAATCGAAAACCGCCATACTGAAATTTTTGATCCCAGGATATGTTTGTTAACGCTTGATCTTGGTTAAATATTTATTTATTAACATTTTGCATGCAAACTTCTACAAAGATTCTACAATGGCGGGATCATTCCCGGTTGGCAATTTCTTCCAACCAACCACATAATTTAGTGAAACAATTGAAAAGAATTTCCGGAATACAATATTATCATAATAAACAACAGTACAATAACGAAGCCCTATGATAACGATACTAGTAGGAGAAAGGAGGTTTAACGAGGTTTTTAGAAAGGTAAAATTGCTTAAGTCTTCTTTTGAAGATAGTCATGGTCTGTTATGATGTGATATACGTGCATAGTATGACTCCATAGCCTAGCCGACAGCACTTTGAATGGTACTAAAGAATTCAATCTTATGAATGTGGATAGATAGGGAAGTAATGTCAGCTGAATGGAGTGTAACACCATGCTTAATGATGTTACTTAATGAATTAAGGCCTTCCAAAATTAAGAGTCATCGTAATTGACCATTGACTTATTGATATGCTTTGATGTTAAGGGATCATTCTGATTTATATTTTTATGAAAATACTATTATAGATGTTCATATAAAGTTGATTTATCTCATCAAATACACAAAAACATAAAAAATATCTGTATTTATTGTATTTACTCCCTTTATATTAACTCGTGGCGTCTGTTTGCTTGCTTGCCGGCTTGCTGTCAGAAAAAACTTTGCATCGATTTTTGACCCTTTTCCCGTGATCCAATCGAGCTGAAACTTGGCAAGTAGACTCGTGGCGATGATCAAGAAGATCATTCAAATTTTCGATAAAAAAATTAATAATTATAGTATAATTTCGGATTTTTAGAAATTTTATTGGTTTTTTCAAATTGGAATCATTAGAAAAGTTTGATTGGCATAGGCGGCCCGATAACATCGCGGAATATTATCTTAATTTGAATTACTCCATCGGTATACATAATAGGTACTTCACAGTATGTACAGACAAATGTTTTAGAATTTAATCTTCAAAGCATGAAGTGTCTTATCAAAGCTCAAAACATCTGACATTTTAGAAATATATTAAGTTACTGTAAGTTTAGTGTTATGTTATATGTTTTAATTCGTCTTTAATTATTGTTATATTTTACAAAGAAAGGGAGTATAATAAAAACTTTGGTTTTAATGGGTTACTTTTTTTTTATATACATTAAAAATCTATGAATAGAATTCCTCAAAAAGTTGATGTCTCTGGCAACCTTGATGAATCTCATCTAAAATACAAAAACCAAAAATATTTAGGTTCAGTATATTAATGTCTTTAACGCATTTTATAGAAATTAATATTTTTTAATAAATAACAAAAGGGCGAACATTAAGAAAAACATGAAAATGAAGTTTTTTCACTGTTCTTAGCCCAAAAAAAACAGGAAAAATCACATTTTTGATATTATTGTAAAATGCACTGAAGCTTGAATTATGTAAAACTGTTAGTTAAAATTTCATTAAAATCGGTTTAGTAATTCAGTAAATTTCAGTCGCCGACCGGAAAAACTAGTTTCGATAAAAACGTGTTTTTCTTTTTTTAAATATTTTTTTTATTTGGTTTTATATAAAAAAAGCTTTTTTAAGAATTAAGTTTTACCTAAAGTCAATCAGCGATGCCGGCACCATACATTAAAATTTGTCTATAAAGGTTCAATTCTAAGAAAAAAATCTAAGAAAAATGAAAAGAGGCAGGGAGAGTAGAGTAGGCAAAAAGCGTGACGGGTAGAAAAAAGGAGTGACAGCCGGGCGCGCTCAGGTAGTAGAAGTAGCAACGTAAATATTGCAAAATAATAAAGTTATTCTGCTTCAATCACTCTAAAATTTTAAGACAATACTTTTAAAAATACATACCTACATTCGAAAAATATAAAAAAATCGATTTTTTAAAGTTATAAGCCAGAATGATCCATTAACCTATTATTAATTCTCAATAATACCGTTGGTACATGGATTTTTCAGGGTATCAGATTCGATTAAAATTTAAAATACGACGTTACGCTATGGTAGTACCTTGGGTTGACGCATGCCCCAAAGACAAAGATGTATGCATAATTTGACCCAGGTGCAGGAAATTGAAATTTTCAAAAGTGATTATACTTTCTTCAGAGTAACAGAGTTGAAAATTAATCTGGCGGAGGGTGCATGTCTTTTCCGTAGAATAAATATGCAACATTTTTCTTCGAGCGGTTAAAGGGTAAGGGACAGTGTAATTTTCTCTGAAGTATTTTATCATAAAATATTACTACATAAACGTCTAAAAAAAATTTGCAAAGCATGTATCATTTTTGAGGGGAATAAAAGCAAAGGGAACAATATCCCACTGAGGTGTTTCTGAGATAAATACAAAATGTTACAATCACATGTGTATTAGTATGCTCGTATTTATCATATCTTTTTAATTTTAATTTTAGATAAACTACTTGAGACGTACTTATCACAGAGTGATTATTATTTTCATCATTATCTGTTGGTACGGAGCTCTGTAAAATTAGGAGATGATAAAATCGGAAAGTGATTACATAAGATAAATAAATCGATGTTGCATGCATATCAAATGCACTTTTATAACTTGCAGAGACATGAAAATATTTTTGGTTTTACTGCTTTAGAACATTTTTGTGATTTACTACCATATGCAGTATAAATAATTTGTTTGAAATGCTTTTAAAATGTAATAGTCTAGTAAAAAGGCGACATTGCTAAATAATGCGTAAGTAAGTTAAATACATTTTATTTTTAATTGATTAATAATAATTAATTAATTAATAAGTATTTTTAATTAATATTAATTAATTAATTTATTAATTATTACAAATAACTTTGGTTTTGGTTAATGAATGAATAATTATTGTATTTTCAATAGGAATACGTGTCTCTGTCAAATTTGAGAGCGATTGATGGTTTGGAAGTGCATAAAATATTGATAAGATTTTTCGCTTCCAGAAATGAAAAGCTAAGTAAAACATATGAAATACCTACATAGACTCCCTATTATGATTTTCAATCAAATAAATTGGTATATTTGTGTAAAATATACTAAATGGAAAACTTTATAATTTTTTAATATAATTAAACAGGTAAATTGTGTTATCAATGTATGAACTTACGTAGATAAAAATAAATGCAGAAAAAATTATGCTTTGAAATAAGTGTTGCCACCAAGACCCAAACCCGAATCTTTCGTTTATAGAGAAAGTACGTTTAGTTACATTCTTTTAATTAAAACATGATTTTATTCAAATATTTGAGCTTCAGGTCAATAATAGGCCATTTGTTCATTTTGTTTATTAATATATTTTTGATTAGCTATCATTGTTTGACCTTGAGGATAACACGATGTCAAATTTGGACATAAATTCTACATTATGTACCTAATATAAATGATAATACGCAATCTGAAATAACGCTGTCTGGCGTTATACAACAGACCACCAAAAATATAGACATGAACAGATGGAAATTTTTAACTAAAAATTAATTATTTTTAACGAATTTTGAAATAATTATATAAAGATCAACCAAATACTCTTTAAAACTTACTTAAAGAGACAATACTGCTTTGTTACTGACTTCAACTGTTAATATATACATGTAATGGTGGGATATATATTTTTTTCATACGTATTGCTGCTCTGTTCTTTATATTTTTAATTTCTTTACTCATGTTTTGGTGCTATTCCTGATACTTTTTATATTTTGCTACTTACAACTAATATTGTTTAATGTATGTTCTTTTAATTTTGTTATATTTTTTAGGTAAAAGCCTATGCACATTGCTGCTCTTTATATTATTAAATTTTATACTCATGTTTTGGTGCTATTCCTGATACTTCTATATTTTGCTACTTATAATTTTTATTGTTTAATGTATATTCATTTTAATTTTATGTTATATTTTTTATGTAAAAGCCGATACACATTGCTGCTTTTTACTTTATATTTTTAATTTTTACACTCATGTTTTGGTGCTATACAGATATTGTTTAATGCATGTGCTTTTTGAAATTTATATTATATTCTTTATGTAAAAGCCTAACCTAATGGACGTAAACAAATAAATAAATAAATAAATGTGTAATTTCTTTGTAAGTAATTCAGGTTTTACTACATAAATATCATTTAATTTGAAGAGCCTCAGTTTGGGACGAAAAAAATAACTGTTGTAAAAAATACGTTTTGTTTACTAGGGGGGACATACTTTCATTCATCTCTCATCAGGAAGAGGAAGAGGCTTTAATTCATCTCAGTTATATTATATACTCAAACAATTTTATCCCCCGGGGTTTTATAATCAATTTTTTGTCCACTTTTTATTTTTAGCCTCTTTAAAACATACCGATTTTTTTTTTTATAAAATACATCATATAAACAGCACAAAAAAAATCACCGATTAGAATACAAAAATTATTATTTGAGGGAACCTCGGCATCCACCTTTTTTTTAATCTAAAATGAATTTTTTTATAGATACGTTTTATTATTGTTATTGTAGTTCAAGTAAAACTTTTCAAAACGAAATCTTTTCTTTTAACTGAAATCATTGACAAATTTTGAACGGAAAGTTTGGCCAGTGTGAACAAGAGATTACGATCCTTTATTTGGCTTCAATGTTTTCGGATTTGGATTGTGAATTTTCATGACCTTCTACTTTTTTGTGGGTGAACTCTAATGATATCTGGTATCCATAACATATTCTATTATTTGATGGACTTTGAAATCGCATATAGATCTTTTGATCCCTCGTCTACGTATTACATCGAGACTGATTAAAATACCAATAAAAAAAATTCGTAAATTGTTTTTGTTTAAAAAATAATTATATTTTCATATAAATTTTAATAATTTTAATTCTATTACGATTCCAAAAAATTTTTCATTTTTTTTATCCGAGAAATAAGGATATTGCTTATTAATAATTAGGGTAAAAATAGAATGAAAATAACAAAGAAGCCAAATACATGATTCCTCTAAATAACTATAGACGAGTTAGAATGATACATATTTCAAAAAAACTTAGAGAAATAAAACGAATATTTAAAGATAAATATTATAAATTTTCGAGAGAGACGACAGGAAGAATGGTGGTCTGAAATAGAATTTCAATATGTGTGATAGAAATAAAAAATAAAGAAAGGTTAGATTTATTTGCAAATTGCTCTGCAGAAAGATGATTTGTGAAAAAATCTGTTTGAAATATGGTATTGAACATATTCCCATGATATTGAATTATGATTTTTCTTTTTACTATACCATTATAATGATCAAAAAATGGATGCTCTGAACACATGGTGCTGTTCTAATAATAAGGACTGGAAAATTTCACTCTACACCAGTACATTAAGACCAATGGACCACATGGCAAATAATTTCCCGCTATTTTCATATCCCGGAATTCTGCGTCGTCCATTAAGCCACTCCCAGCATGATACAGTAGTAGTTAGAGATAATACAGATTTGATGGCGGCGGACCATATGATTGAACAATATGCACAAAAATGAATCTTATCTATATTTTTTAAATTTAATTTTATTATATATAGAACATTAAAATTTTTCATAATATGTGGATGTTCTATTGATAATCGTTGCATTGTGTAGAGAGATCACTCAAGCCATCTCATATAGATTGTAAGCTCTGAGCCATCGTATAAGGGACTTCCATCTACTTTTCTCATATATAAATAGATTCTTCTATGTGAGACTTCTAAAATCTATCCTTTATTAATTAATCATCCCTCTGGTGACAAAATCCAGTAACTGTGTTCTTAAAACATACTTTCATATAAATATTGTTAAATTCTTAATATTTATGGATGTACATTCTTCAATATTGTATGACAATATACTACTTTGCAATTTTGTTTTGCAATGGTGTGTTTTTTATTTTATTAATCTTGCAATTACGTTCTAGTTGATTTTTATTTAAAGAATGTAAAAAGATCAAGTGTACGTCATTACTTACACATTACATTACACTGCATTTGAATAGTCCATTTTGGTTTAAAGCCAACTACACATACATTCTTCAGGCATTTCGAACCTCGTAAGTTTGATTTGCATCCTTTTTTACTCTTTTTAGTCTTTCATCTCTTTCGTAGGTAGACTAATGGTCTAGTTTTGACCAGAGTTTTATCATAGATCTTTTGGTTAGCCCAAGAACTCTCGTCTCTCAAAGCGCGACCAGCTCATCTCCCCGTTAAAAGATATATTCGTGCAAGTTTTTAAAAGCGTTAAATGATATCCGTAAATATTTTAGATTTAATATATTTTTTATAGTTTAAGCTTCTACAGGTATACGTAGAATGAATTCTTGTACTAGGAGTAAGAAATTCTCTTTACAGAAAAAATATGAGAGTGACAAATATGCATCAGAATATTTTTTAATATTTCACAAAGATCATATATATATATATATATATATATACATATATTTAATACATTCATCATTACCTATATTAAAAAAACGTTTGGGAATTTGTATCACATGTTAAGTGACTTTGATTGACCATCTACACATGCACTTCACTCACAACTTATAACACACATACACCCCACTCTCGCCGCATACACGTATACTTTATCAATTCTAATCTCAGCCTCTTTAGCCTTCTTCCTCTCACTCCCATTCCTATCCGTTCTATTTTGAAATATTTTGGCTACCTTTTCCTAGTTATTAGGTATTTTGGATTTTTACATTATATTTTGTATTTATATGTATTATTCATATATACCTTCATTTTTAGTTTGCATTACTTTGTTTTGTGTTTTTTTATTTAAATTTTTTTTTGTCATACTATTTTGGATTTTAATTATTTATGTCACTTTCAAGTTATTTTGCCGTAGTATGCTTTGTTCGTATTGCTGATCTTTATAATTGGTTTACCAATTATCCATAACATTATATTATTTTAGACATTGCATACAATAAATAAATTAAAAATATAATCTTGATTGTTGTCATGGACGATGGAAAGGTTTTCCGAATCAAGTAGGTGTAATAAATTAAATAATATAAGGAGATACATACAAATAATACACTCAATATTTTAAAAATCTCAATTTCCAATGTTTCTGAATCAATTGAATATATATATGATATATATATATTAATATATATATCATATAATTATATATATATAATATCCATATCTATCTCTAATCTATATAATCTATATATATATATATATATATATTTAGCTTGTTGGTCTTGTGTTAGGACACTGCCTCGTGATCCAAAGGTTTGCGGGTTCGAATCTCAGCCCAGACTAGCAATTTAGTCCTATTTTCATAGCACAAGCGTTTAGCTTAGTTTGAAAATAGTAAGAATATTGATGTGACACGTATTCCGTGTTCACATCTCTATTTTTATTTAAAAAAAAAAAAACAAATAATATAGCTATATATAATATATATATATATATATATCTATATATATATAATCCTTTGAGAATAAAATCAGAAGAAAAAATATCTTTGCTTTTCATGCATGGAATTTATATGTAGTTCATCCTAGCATCGATAAAAAGCAACATTCTTTCTTTAACAAACAATGTATATTTTGTGACGTTATTTCCACAAAAGCAGCGGCGGATAAGTATTGAACGCAAGTTAATCATAATATTGAGTATACTCACCATTTTTAGTCTCCATCTCGTTTAATTTATGGATGGTGGCTGGTTGATGGGTTCGTTTCCGGTTTCAAATAGCTTCAGATTATTACCGAAACCCGTTGGTCCCTTGGATACCATCGGATCAACGGTAAGAAAAATGTTCTACCATTGGATTAGTAAAGGCATAATTGCACGATTGAATTGAAACCATTTTGTAATTCGGTTTTTATGTGTATTAGGGGTCCTTTTTCGGGGCACACGTATGACATGACTGGTCGGGAAATATGGCGATACGCGACTGGATGTTTCTAGAATACTGTCTTACGGCAAGTGGCAATATTCTCAATCATGGGACCGCCTCTAAGGAGTTGGGGTGAAGTTTTTGAATGCTGGTACCGAAACGCCAAGACATCGTAGTTTGACAGGAAATCTCTAGTTGTTGCATATCGATACTAATCTCCTCAAAGGACCAACTGCAAGGGAAAGAAAAGCGTTTCAACAAGCTCGCCGAAAAATAAGAAATGGTTCTCACATGGTTATTGTCAACAAGTATTTTTGTACGCGAGACGTTATGTTGAATCTAAATGGGAATCGTACTGTATTGTATAACGACGTGACTTGTATTTCGCAGCCTCCCACCAACACACCAAAATACACAAACACCAAATAACAAATCTCTCGTAAGTAGTTGGAGGACCATACCGCAGGTTCGAGTAAAGGGATCCGAAATCTACTTTTCTCGAGCTTTTGGTCGTGGAGGTTGGAAAGCCTCAGACCTTCTGCCGAGCGTCTCAGGCAGAACAGAAAGCCAGGTCGCAAAATATATCCTTGATGTAGGTCTTGTAGGTATTGTGTGCCGAACATTTAAAATATTCCTGACATCCCTATACCTTTCCATCCAGACCCATGGAAAGACGAAGTTTTACGCCAAAAACACTCTATGTGTTGTGTACA
Source organism: Agrypnia vestita (assembly GCA_016648135.1). NCBI lineage: Eukaryota > Metazoa > Arthropoda > Insecta > Trichoptera > Phryganeidae > Agrypnia > Agrypnia vestita. The sequence continues at coordinate 254,482 of JADDOH010001602.1, read as the reverse complement.
TTATTTGTGTGTAAGCAACAGGTGAATAAGGTATGTGTCGAGTATTTTTATCATAAAATGTAGAACATAAACAGAAGCAGAATTGTAAAACTCAATATATTTTATGCGCTTATTAATTAATTTTCATTATAAAGAATACTACGTAAACATGATTTTTTTAACAATTTACACGCCGAAAATATCACATTTATTAAATAATTTTTTTTTTCTTTTGGCACTTGGATAATCAATTTTAGTGAACTCTATCTTTTATGATAATTTGGTGTCCGCTTTTGGATTTAAGAGTTAGCTCTGCAGCCAATCTCACTTCGGTCCCTGGTCCACCGCCAAACAGCTCGTATGTCCTCAGAGTTTTTGATATAATGCTCTTCATCTCCAACATCGCAAATTTTTGGCCTGCGGAATGAAGAGCATAGGTTTAAATGATACAGTTTTTATAATTAGTCTTCAAGATAAAAATTGTTTCCTTTAAATGTTATTTATATGTGCACTTTGGTAGTAATATGATGAAAAGGCCAATTTTTATTTCAATTTAATTTCGTATATTCTTTAAAATTGTTAGTTCAGATTAAGATGCACCTATTATCATATGCGTATGTAACTACTCTGTAATGGATCTATGTATGGAAATGCAGCTTGTACTAATATGTTGATCTTTGGCTCCAGTTCCAGCCGACCACCAACAACATGATATACTAGGAGGGAGGGATGAATCCATAGACGAGGAAAATATTTTGAATGCGCCATAATAAGTCTACGAATAGTACTGAACTCGTTACCCACTTCTAGTTCGACTAGAGTTTGCAAGTAATCCTTATGACACACTGGTCATGGAAGATTCAAAATGAATAATCTTAGGATCAGCTTGACGCATTTGAGTATATTTTTTTAGGTTATATTTGGATACAATTTGTACACGTTTAATATAATAGTATGTATGTATAATGATATTGTTGATATTATTGTTCTTAGTCCTCCTCACTAGGGGTTCCTGTGCTGAGGCGGACTAGTTTATACTTATTTATTTTCTGTTTTTAAATTACTGCGTAGTTTTCAATACTCCTTCTAATTTATCTGCATCGAATTGTTTTAGCCATGCTTTTATCTTTTTTTTTAACGAAAGCTAAGCTGTATCCTATTTCATTCGACGTCATCATTGTTCTGCATATTGCATTATTAAAGACTAGCTATAACCCGTCGAAAACGACGGTACTTTTACATATCGGCTCCTAAAGAATAAATGTATAATTATTTGTCTAAAAAAAATAATAAAAAAATAAAAAGTTTTTATAAAATAAGTTACCGACGTTACGGCAGATAACGAAATTATAATTATTGAGATGACGCTGAAATGCATAAAAAATCGTTACCAATGCAGTTCCTGGGTCCGGCACTGAATGCAGCGAACGTATACGGGTTCCTTAGTCTTGAGTTTTCAGCAGAAAATCGTTCAGGATCGAACACCTCCGGGTTCGGGAAGCATTTGGGATTTCTGCCCATGAGCAAGCAATTGACGACGGCATGGCTCCCGGCCGGAATAATTGTTCCATCTGAAACAAATTCACATTTATAAATTTATATGTTTATAAATAACTATACACGCATATAAATAATCTATATCTTTAAATAAAATAACTCTTTTTTTAACACCACTTGTTTCGGCTCACAGCTGAGCCTTCCTCGGGTTTGAATAGTAACTAACCAAAAACAGAATCACAAACAATCAAGAAAGTATTAAGGGAAGAAAGAGATAGAACATCAACTGTGGTGGGGGTTAGGTGAAAGGAGAGGGTATGGGTAGGTATAGTTAATCGAAAAGGGAATATATGAATCTAGAATTGGGGTACGCGATAAATCTAGTTGTTTATAAAGCAAATATTTTTTATTTCTAAGTCTTCTAAATTATTGTCATTTCTACATCTACTTTCCATCCACCCGCACCCTCTCTCCCTCACCTTACCCCCACCACAGTTACGTTCTGTCTCTTTCTTCCCTTAATGCTTTCTTGATTATATGTGATTTTGTTTTTGGTTATATTCAACCCTGAGGAAGGCTCAGTTGTCAGCCGAAACTAGTTAATTAAAGGCAATAAAGTGGTGTTAAACAAAGATTTATTTTATTTTAAAATATTATGTCTTATCACAATGTATTTGCTTCATGTGAAAATTTAAATAATCTATATTTTTAGCGGTTGGAAACCGTGCCGTTGAAAGTAATCAAAGGATTTGTAAAACCACTTATAATTATTTCAGAAGTAGAATACCCTAGAAAACAAGCTAAAATAAATATAGCCTTAAAGCCGAGAGATAAGAATTGCAGTGAGCCCAAGTTATTGGGCACAAGGATGGAAGTAAAAAGTCTCTGGCATAGGTTAAGGGCCATCACCATAAATGTAATCATATAAACTCATGCTCACCATGTAACTATATAAAAGTGTAAACAGAGATCCAATAATTGAAGAAATTTTTAGTAAATTTAATGTTGCGATAAACGCATTCAGAAACAATAATTATTTTTAAAAAATAACGTTAATTTTTTATGAGATTCTCCATGTAAATAATGGAAGCTTGGATAACTTAAATATAAGAAATCAAGAAATGCCAGATGAATTGGCACAGTGTAAGAGATGCTGAAAATCAGCACGTGGAATGTTACGAGTTTAACCGGCAGAGTGAGAGCAAGGATCCAGGCTGCCGAGATGAATTTTCTAAGGAGTTAGCGGGATTCACGCTGATGCACTGAGTAAGAAGTGCTGATATAAGGCACACACTCGGCATGGAGCCCCTACCCCTACATGAAGAAAACTCACAAATGGTGTGGCTTGGACATGCTAAGAATGCTAGAGGAACGAATACCAAGAAGAATCCTCTTGGTAACTCCGGAAGAAAGACGGCCGGTGGATTACCCAACATTAATCTAGGAGAAACAACAGTGAATCTCATTGCTTACCCAGGACCGTTCTAAGAGCAAAAGCTTCCATATCGGTCCTACTCAATTGTCTCCAGGTTGACATTTCTTTCAACTAACAAGCAGGACCTTGCTGCTCCGCACCGGTCGTATAAACCATTGCAAAATGGCACGGCCACTCGAACAAAACCTTTAACTGTCCCCGCCTTGAGAAATGTCTTTATATAAAAACAAAATACATAATTATAATAAATAAAATACATAGAAATAAAACAGTTACATAATAGTAAGAAGGAAGAAAAAAAATACAAGGAAAATAATATAAAAAATAAAGGGAACCCAATATAATAGAAGTGTAAATAACAGAATCAAATCAATAAAGTAGGTACATATAATGTGAAAAAGAAGTAATAATAATAATACTTAAAATAAATTTTATAAAATAAAAGACGAAATCCCACGTCGGCAGCTTCAAGTCGAAGACAGGACAAAAAAAAAATAAAAAAGAACAAACGGCTCCCAACAAGGGGAAAAAGAAAGACAAAACAAAACGTGACACCCGGGAAGGGAAGTCTGGACCGGCAGATATACATCCGATTCAAGAGCAATACACCGGAGATTAAAAGTAACTTAACCCAGAAATATCAGACATGGTATCGACTTGCTCTAGGAGGCAAGCTCTTTACAAAGGTCCCCGCAGGATTTCCCACCCAGACACCCACACCCTAACAAACTCACGGAAGCATCCGAAGATCCTTGCATTCCTTACCAGGTCTTCGTTAGAGGGACAAATTATTATATTAATGCTCCCGGTACATTAATGCTCTGCCCAGTTAAACCCTCATTCAAGTCTTCTCTCGCGTCGTTCATTATCTTGCATACCCAGAGGATATGTTCCGACGTCTGGGCCACACGGACGCAGATACACCACGGATCTGCGGAGAGTCCAAGGTCGGAAAGCTTCGACCTGAATTCTCCATGTCCAGAGAGTATCTGCACCGTATACTGATCCAGAACCGGAAAATACCCCCTGCCCTTATCTTTCACAGCCACCCTCGGGAAGAAAGAATAAGTCCATTTCACGGTGGTGGCCGTGTCCCATCTTTCTTGTCACTTTTCATACGTAATTTAAACAGAAACAACAGAAAAATATTTATGAAAACAGGATGGATCTAGACCCATCGACTCATGCAGAAGCAGCGCAAGATAGGTAAATATTGAAACACCTTGCCAAGTCTTCGGGCTTCCGACTCTACTAAGATAAGGGGATGATGATGAAATGCCTGAACACCACCTAAAAAGTGAATATAATAAATAACCAGTGAATGGAAACCCACGGCTTTCCCAGGACCATTTTATGAGCGAAAGCTCCCACATCGGTCCTACTCATACGTCGCCAGGTCGACAATTTTTTACTCTTAAAGCCATCTTCGTCGTGATAATTAATAACCAGTTAAATTTTATGAATAACCATTTCTTGATATACGTATTCCCCATTTCGGTGTTTAATTGTCAGTTACCCCCACCACAACTGTGGCCACGCCTCCATTTATAAATGAACCTGAATACCAAAATGGGTAATAAATAGTAAGTATGCGACCATCCTGACGAAGATACAGCGGCATCAAAAGCGATAAAGTTACACTAAGTGGTTAATGCAAAGTTTTAAATTAACTAAAACTCATAAGTAAAATAATACCTGGTAGGGGAAGGTCATTGTCAAGTTTCCTTCCATATGCTGGAACAGAAGGATAAATCCTCAAGGTTTCCTTTATTACCAATTCCAGATATTTCATTGCTTGCAGATCTGAGTAGCTTGGTTGTTTAGACAAATCGTCTCCTAGTATATTATGCTGCTCTTCTACTGCCTTTTTCTGCACATCAGGATTATTTGCTAGTGCGTATAAAGCGAAACTTATCCCGGATGATGTAGTATCATGCCCCTGGAAAGAATAAAATTCTAGTTTCACCACATAATGGAGAATAATGATTTTGATAATACTATGTTTAACTTAAGAAATTAAAATATAGATCAAAACTTTTTTTTTATATTGAAATTTCTCTATTGAAAATAAAAAAATTACATACATTTTACATTGAATATTACATTTTTTTTATACATGTTTAACTGTCCCCAGTAAAGTAATGCTTGTGTTTGGGGATAGGAGTATGATAAATAAGAGCATGAATGAATAAGTATGGGTAAGTTAATAATGGAATAGTGTAGAGAATAAATCAATCATTTGTCAATAAATAACAGAGAAAAATAATAGTAGGATTAGTGTATTTTATCGCAAAATGATTAACTTTTAACTCGACTATGACGTCACGCGTTCGCTTAGCCGGACGCTGGAGTGCGATGCACACCGGGTAGACTTCTTTTCATATAAGAAAGATAATAGAATTTGTGTGTGAAGGCCGTTCGTACGTGGCACAATGTTTCGTTGTGTTGGTGTTTACGGATATAAACACCAACCTAACGAAATAATGTGCATCGTATGCACGCCTAACACATACTAATTCAACTGTCTTTCCTTAAACGAAAAGAGCTCTATAAGAGATGACGTCACATGACTCCACCGGAGGGAACAAAATTTTTCATGCAAAATACAAATTTAAAATTCTATAACTTTATTAGTTTTTTTAAATATCTTTATATTTCTTTCAAACTTTTGTTAAATTTTACTCAAATTTTAATTTCCATTCATTGAAAAAAACAGGAAACTTCTCCATTACGAATGTAATCTGTTTTTTAATTTTAATTTCCAAACAGATGCAAAATATATTTATTCATCTCGAGTTTGCGCTTCATTGGAGGATAAAATTGTAACAAAAAAATATTACAATAACACTAGGATTCGTTCAAAAATAAATGTATGTAAGTACATGACTTGATACTGATTAAAGTTTAAAATAATTCTAGGTACTCAAATCGTAGGTCAAAATTACGAAGCACATACATTATTTTTCTAGATTTAGTCTATTTTTTCGCAACAGACAGATTCATTTGAGAGTAGAGTAGTAGATATTATTTCATTACTCATCATAAATATGGAAGAGATCAGTATTTAATAACCAAAAACACAATTTAATATTTAAAAACCAATTTACTGCGAACATCACCCGACAAAAAAACTTGTTTAAATAAGTATATTTAAATCAAATTCTATCATAAATTTAATAAAATAAAGAAAACCTTTTTTATGTTAAATTAATAAAATAAAATTTAATGTTACCTGTGTAACAATTTTTTTTTTACAAAAAAAAATTGTTACACAGGTAACTAGTAAGCAACGTGATTTTTCTCAAATACCTCAAACATGAAGGTATCAGTTTCTTCTCTGATTGATCTTTCAGATAGTGGATTTCCTTCTGGAGTTTTGCTCAATAGAAGAAGATCTAAAAATGCCACTTTTTGTTTTCCGAAAAAGTCTCCATCTGCCTCGAGTGTTGTGGAGTCTCCACTCATCACTTTCTCAATTTTATCTCGCAAAACTAGTTTCCGCGATTTAATGACGTCATTTGTCATGCTATGGAGCATCTTTACTGCCTGCTTTTGGTCTCTACCGTCCTGAGTGAGGGAAAATATTATTTCGAACCTCTTGAGTACCGAAAATGACCTGCGGTTTATGATTCCGCATACCCTAAAAACATTATTAAAACCATATTTAATTTATTACACTCAATTGGAGCTTTTTTTATATTTATATATGATAACGATCACGATCGTTTCATTACGATCGAAAGTTATACTAAATAAAAAAATATTATAAATAAATAAATAAAATAAAAATTAAAAAAAAAAAAAACAAAGTTAAACATTTAATGTTTCATTTTCATTGTGAAAACTTACTTTAAAAATTGTGAAAATAAAGCTGGTGTTACGGAAACAGTTGCAATACCTAATGACGTCAACTAACTTTTTTGATCTTCAGTTTATGCTTTAAACTTGAATAATGTCTATTTTAGCAGTTGCGTTCTTTGGTAGGTACGCTTTGCACGTCTCACACGAAACGGGAATAATCGAATTATTACATCACGAATTTCCTAGAAGTGCAATTTCTCAAACTGGAGACGCCAATTGCCCGTTCAGATCGTGCAGTTTAACATCTCTGGTCTTTTTTCTTTGGGGTATTGTGAAAGAAAAATTCTATGCCAATGCATCAGAAACCGTCAAATCATACAAGACTAATGTCTGAGTGTTATTGGTGAAAAAGGTACTCAATTTCTACATTTAATCGGAAATCTGTGGTTAGTATTAAAATAAAATATCACAACCCTAAAAAAAAAAGTTGTTTTTTTATAGTTTAAAATAAGCGTCGAGTTTGGATCGCCATAAAATAAAATTCCAAATTCGGTACATTATAAATTAATAATCCATTAACTGAGGACTGCATTAATTTTTTTTTTGGTTTTGGCTAAAGGAGGACGGGCAAAAACGTATGGAAGCCAGCCTTAGGGACCAATAACAACAAGTGATATATCATTGGAAAGGTTTTTTTTATGTACTTTAACTATTGTTATGGCGGAATGTACCAAATAGCTGTGTGGATAAAGTAATGGCGCAATTAAGCCAGACTTCATTCACAAAAATATGTGTTTATTTTTATGTTTACCATCAATATAAATATTTTGTGAAACTTAATAAGTGAAGTACCAAAATAAATCTGTTAAGTGCGAGTTGTACTCACATACCAAGAGTTCTGTACGTATATATTAGCCAAGCTAACAGCCCTAGTAGCATAAGATGAGTGAGAGTGAGATATGTCAAATCTAATCTTGTTGTACAAAAATAAAACAATGGAAAAAAAACTCATTTATGAGATTTATTATAAAATGTTTACATTATAATCTCCTAAAGAAACATTTGAGACGGTCATTGACAAAGGTCGATATTTTTATCGGTACAGACTACCTGAGTTTTAGTACCTACATAAAATGATGTATGATTGTTGTTATACCATTTAACTATGAAATTCTGAAAAAAAAAAAAAAAATATTTTTGCTCAAGTCTGGTTTTATTGTGCCATAACTTTTTCCACACAACCATCATGGATTTCCCACCATAACAATAGTTGAATTACATAAAAAAACCTTTTCAATGAAATATCGCACGTTGTTACTGGTTCCCAGGCTAGAACGCCCGTCCTCCTTTGCTTTTATACCCCACATCTATACCTATACTCAATATATGTCTGTCTGTCTGTTTTCTATACAAATCTACACCATTTGTCCGATCTGACCAAAATTTTGCATATTTATTCTTTAGGACCCGGCGGGTAGCATAGGTGACATTTCTCACTCCACTTTACCCCACTCCCTTCTCCAGATATATTTTCCTTGTAAATCTGTACCGTTTGACCGGTCTGACCCAAATTTTGCAAACTTATTTTTTAGGAGCCGGCGGGTAACATAGGTGACGTTTCTTCCCTCTCCCTTCACCTCAATTCCTCCTCTAATATATTTTCTGTACAAATCTACACCGTTTGAACGATCTGACCCATATTTTGCAAACTTATTCTTTAGGACCCAGCGGGTAACATATCCCACATTTCCCTCCCAGATATCTCATCCATCTCGGCATGATTAAATTGAAAAATTGTTTTAAGTAGAGATTTTGCAAAACAACAGAACCTTTGTTTTTTCTCACAAACTTATTCTTAACTTAATTCTTAATCTACGAACAGCTAGTATGTTACAATCATCAGACAAAACAATTTATTTGCTTTACTTGAAATATTATCAAACATAATTATATTAATTCACTTATTTACCTGTATATTGCTTTTACATATTCGGATTCTGCATCTTCCTGTGCCTTTATGTTTATGCCCATTGCCGATTCTAAAATATAGACAAATTTTTAAAAACATATGCTTCTTTACAATCGATACACAAAAAGTATGTACCTTTTTGTATATTTCTGGTAAATAATACATGTATGTAGGTAGAGGTAAATTTGATTTGTCAGTATTTTTATGTCAGGATAATGACGTCTTGAAATTTTTACTTTGCTAAAAATATGTTATTGTGATTTTGAGACCATTTCGGATTTAAATCTTTCGCGAGTTCGATCTGTCTAGATTTCAAATTGAAAATTTGAGTTATTGAAAGACAATCAAGTTAGTAAATAAAATAAAAATGTTATTAAGTAAATTTCGTCACATAATACTTACGGCAAATTACATCTAAGGCATAGAGAGTTACGTATGGATGAATGTCAAAAACTTTCCCTTTGTTTGCTGAAATTTTTTTAATAAATATATCACCCTTTTCATTGAATATGTTTATAAATTGTTCCAATATCTTGAAATGAAATGTCGGTGTTATAATTTTTCTATGCCGTCTCCATTTATTTCCTAAAAAATAATAAATAATTTATATACAAATCGATAATTTTTTTTCAATCTTTTCGATAGTACCTGTGAGTGAAAAAGGTAGTTAAATAGTTAATAATAAGAATAATATTATTTTAGTAGAAGGTAAATTATTCATAAACACACTAACTTCACGTCGACAAACAATGCATTAAAGACAGAGTCGAAAATATTTTTTTTATTTTAATTTTATAAAATGACATAAAATGTTGATGGTAATTATTTAAAAGTAAACAACAATATCTTCAGCCAAATTTAAAGTTTTTTACCCAAAAATATAGTTAATGATTCTGATATCTTATTCAGGTAAAAATGTCAATACGGGTATCGAAAGTCAGGAATTTTATAACAGTTATAATTAAAATAAAAAATTTAATAACTGTTACAGTTATTATTAAATTTATTTATTTATTTTTTATAAAGTTATATCTTAGTTTTTGCTCACAAAATCAATTTAAATAATACACATATTATTCTCACCAGTAGCTGTAAGAAGGCCATCGCCCAACCAGTCTTGAAGGAAAAAATAATCGTCCATTTTTGTTATTTCTTTGTTGTTTCCAAGGATAACCTAAAATTAGTAAATGTACGGTAATTTTTTATGCTAAAAAATTTCATTAAAATTTTAATGCAAACAAATATCTGATGAATCAAAATTTCACCTCGACAGTTTCCGGTTCACACAGTACTACAGCCGTGTCCATTCCAATTTGAATCCTGAATGTGGTACATCCCACAGCATAAAACATTTCCAAAATAGTTTTTTGAATTTCTAAAACATACATATAGTATTTTTTAATATTAAAATATTGCTTTACCAATAAATACATCTGGATCATCCGAATTTTTTTATAATTTATTGTTTAATTAATTAATACTATTGAATCAAAATGAAATTATAAAGTGAAAAAAAAAAATATCCCATAAAAATTAACGTTTTCATTAATTTTTTCACATTGGTTCTAAATTACATTAAAGCTTATCAGAAAGACGGTTAACTTTAATATTTGTATTATTGTATACGGCTTTTTTTTATACACAATAATAATCAGTAACTTGCCCGAACATCTGAGATATATTTGAATTTTTTATGTGCGTGTGTGTATGTGTGACGCCAAAAGTATGCATAAAATGCATTATCATCATCAAGTTAATCTGCAAAATTTAAGCTCGATTGGATGACGGGAAGAATGTATTTTAAAAAGGAATTTTATGATTTTATGAAGAAGGGATTTTAAAAAAAGTATGTATTTCATTAACAGAATACTAGGTACAAAGTACGAAAAATAATTAAATACTTGATTTAAACGCAATCCAATATCTCAATTACATACATACATTACAAGTGTCTTCATGTACGAATTGGCACATGTTCTGCACAGCGATTAAGTGTGAGCCGTGCAAAAAGTGCTTTATAGTGACATAAAACACATAAAAATTATGGTGTAGGCCATGGTTTTGACATTACTGGAAAAATAATTTCATCTCATATTTAAATATGACTTCGGGCATATGGGTGCCGCGGCTGACTATAATAAAGGATCCAATTTTGGAAGTTCAATATTCGGCCAGTTTTCGAACAGCTGGGGCAATATATACACGCGGCGCATGTTAGCCTCCAAGTCTTCAATCTCCCTGATATATCGTCATAGACTAGCGACTTCACATATCCCCACAGAAACAATCCAACGTGTTAAATCATGACCCGGGACACCTATTCACAACTCCATTGTGCGAAATTATGCGCTCACGGAATGTTTCCTTCGAAAAAATTATTTTATAAGATTTTGCATTTTCTAGTTGAAATAAAAGCTTTCTTACATTATTTCCATTCACTGGGGAAACTAGAAAACAAATAATCATGGATCTACAGCGCTTTTCATTGACTGTAACGTTCTGGTCAGCATCATTTTTGAAGAAATATGGACCAATGATTTCACCAACCAGCCCATGAAGCTCACCAAACATTTTTTTTTACTCCAAATTTGGTACTTTTGCTTGATGACGTAGCCATGTAACCAAAAATGAGCTTCATCGCTGAAGAAAAATTTTGTAGTGAAAATGTGGATTAAGAGCATCGAACGTAGGACGCACATGATAGTCAAGCAGGTAAGTTAATAAACAGTCATCTAGCCAAACAAATCCACTCTTAGAGTTGGATACAAATCATTATTTGCTTTAAAATACACAAAAGTACATATCTTTATGTGGATTTTAAACGTAGGAAAAATAAATATAAATAAATGTTAAAATTAAGCATTCAAAACGGAACATTATATTAACGAAGAGTTAAATAAAACACTCATATGTAGCATAACGATTGATTTGTGTATTAATAAAGCACTTGTTTTAGACCACTTTTGGTTTAAGTTATATACCACCTGTTTCGAGAAATACAGATTTTCTCATTTACAGGCGAGAATCTAAATGTTTAGATTCTCACCTGCGGATGAGAAAATGTACGTCTCGAAACAAGTAGTGTATAACTTAAACTCAAAAGTGGTCTTATGTAAGTGTTTTATTTATATACATATAAATCAATCATGCCATTCCACAAAGTAAATGCCAAATCAATAAATGAGCCCTTGCCCGGAATAACGTTGTATCCAACACAAATGGCAATTTTGAGTTATTGATGGAGTTATGTTGGGTATGTTATTATGCATCGTTTAAGGTAGATAATATGTCAAGAAAAAAATATTTAGGCTTCTGGCTGCATTTTAAAGTTATTGGTTTGTGTAAGAACGTTGTATATTGTTTCTCAAAATGGCGTCGCCGAGCGTCAATATCGTGGAGCGTGGTTCAATTCACACGAATAAAGGGAGAAAACGAACATCTAATGTTATAAACTGGAAAGATATCAAAGCCAATAAGTTGAAGGATGTAGGAAAGGAGTGTTTATCCAGAAAAAATATTATCAAACCTGCAATTGACCCGCTAGAACATGTTTGCGGAATAACGTTGTATAGGATTTGGCAGTTCTGATTGATATTGTAATATCATATGTGACAATATTATTTTGTCGAACGTTAACCGATTTTACTCAATTGATTTATCCATATTGATATTTGAAATGCTTTTTGTTAATAATGCTGGCATTATAGTGCTCTTTATATCGTAACTTAATATAATACCGATACAAAAAGTTTATTTAATTCCTCATTCTTTATCGTAGGGTCGAGTTTGTGCCAAAAATGTTTAAATCCAGGATGTTTTCTCCATTTTAATATTAAGATAAACATTTAATCAGTATTCAGCTTACTGAATTACAATGAAAAAAGTAATCATCTCGTCTTGTGTATTAAGAAATTGAATGTCCGACGCCATATTCAGCAAACAGACGGAGATGTACGAGAGACTTATCGTTCCGTAAAAGCTCTTTACCTACTCTACTAATGATCTCATCACAATCAGAGCTCGAACCTTTCACAAAGAATTAGAATCATGGACCTCCTATAGCCTTCTACCAACTCTTTGTGGAAGGAGGGGAAGATTGGCTACCGTTTGGAAAAAAATTGTGCAGTTAGGGAGCCTGGTACTAACTTCAATGTTTTCCACTGCCAATAAGACTATTAAGCTCAAGGACCCCGATGACATTTGTGAATTCATGTTAGATGAGCACATGCTGCTTTTAAAAGACATTATTAAGTAAAACAGAATAAAAAAATCCATTTTGCGGAATAACGTTGTTTGTGACAATTTCATATGCAACGTTTTTCCACTGATTCCGCATGTTTTTTTACGATAGATTCAAATTTAATTGCCTTTTTCCCCTATTTTATACTGAGATTAGTTAAGAATTATATGTTTGTTATATTTAAAATATAAAATGTAATAAATTGTAACTGGTTTCATTTTTTCAATTTTTCTCGGAATGAGAGTATTGTTGGATACAACGTTATTCCGGGCAAGGGCTCAAATAATATAAGCATAAAGATGATCAGAAGCGTGGTATATTTCCTATGAAAATACAATATGATTTATATTATGTATATTATATTTGCCCAAGGTATTTTCATTTATTTCAATTCAATTTATTTTATTTATTTGAGAACCTGTCAAACTCACGTCGTCAGACTTCAATTATTTACGCAGTCTACTTGGTGTTTACATTGTAGATCGATGCATAAATATTTATATACGGATTTTGTGTTGCAACAATATTCTTACTATTTTCAATCCAATCTAAATGCTTGGGTAACGGAAATACTTAAAACGGGATTAACTTGCTAGTGTCCTCGAACGGGGCTCAAATCACCAACCACCAGATTACTAAACGAGCGTCATCACCATTACACATATATACAACTTTCAAAAAAATTGATATGTGATTTTGGATGTTCTTACACTGGAATTGGAGAACGTTGCGTTGTGAACAGTATCACTTAAGCCAGCTCATACAGGTTGTCAGCCCTGGGCCATCGTATAAGAAAATTCCGTACACGTTTCTCATATAAATTATTTCGTATCTATGAGACATTATAATTTATAATAATTTATCTTAATTAAATAATAATCCCGCAGTGGAAAAATCCAGTAATTGAGCTCTAAAAACATACGTAAAAATTGAGTTTGTATTGAATGAGAAAATAACGTAGAATATCGTCTCTGCGTAACGTTTGCCATGATTTATTAGCCTTTAGCCACGTGTCCTCACGTGACTGCGGAACCCTTTTATCAACCCGCCCACCCCTGCACATATTCTGCTGATGTCCGCTGGGCAAGGAGATCCTGAAAATCGGATCTTCCTCATTTTCTTTCCTATTCCACCTTCTTTCGGTTGGTGCGGTAGCCCTTCGTTTCCTTTTGTTAGTTTTCCAGACATCGTGAACTTTTTGACACCACTGCACTAAATCATGGCCGAGAAATTCCAGTATACAGTATTCCAGTATTACATTACTATTTTTTTTCCAATTTCCAAGATTGTATGTTTATCTTTTGTATAATATTTTTTCCGAAATGATAATAACCGAGCTGGATTAGATTTGAGATATCAATCAAAAAATTATTTAACTCAGTACCTACTCAAAAAAGTAAGAAATTAATAATTTATATAATCATCGTTAACATTCAATTGAATATTAAAATCATTATGGTCTAATCTTATTACCGATTTTTATAAATTTTCTTTCGAGTTAGGGCTCCGAATAAATATTTTGTGAAAATCATATTAAAATTATTTCAACATAAAATTAATCTTTGGTAGAAAGCAACAACTCTATGGTTTGACATATTAAAATAATAAAAACGCTTTTTTTGTATTAAACCACGATTTATTATTGTGCCAGCCGGTTTCGCTTAAACTTAAGCTTCATCAGGGCAACTTAATAATTAGATTATTAAGATATTAAGTTATTATTATTATTAAGTTATTAAGTTACCCTGATGAAGCTTAAGTTTAAGCGAAATCGGTTGGCACAATAATAAATCGTGGTTAAATACAAAGAAAAGTGTTTTTATTATTTTTTATAAAATTAATCTTTCCTCTCCGGTGCTGTAAATTAATTTGACATTGAAAATGTTCTCGGGTTTTAACGGCTGTTCAGAAACTTCCATGTGTAGTTTTCTGGGATATTCTGCCGTGTATATGTGACCTCTCTGGCCGACGTTTCGGATCCCATTGCAGAGTCCGTCATCACTGCTGACGTGATGACTATGTACACCTGCACCTCAACACAAACTTATCACATCAGCAGTGATAAGACCCTGCAATGATATCCGAAACGTCGGCCAGAGAGGTCACATATACATGGCAGAGTATTCCAGGAAACTACACACAGAAGATGAGATGACATTGTAGCTTATAATGTGAATATCTTTGTAAATATACTGAAAAGAAGTTGAAATACAAAATGAGTAGCTTTTTGGTATAGTGGTCATGACGCTCGACTAGTGACCTGTGGGTCGGTGGCACATTCGAGCCCCATTCCGAAGTACCAGCAAGTTGTCCTGTTTTCATAGCACAAGCGTTAAGCTTAGTTTGAATATTGTATTTAAAAAAAGTTTTTTCCGTCCACGACAAAATAAAATGGGAAGTGGTGCGGGGAGCGCGCTGCGTGGTGCTCAGGGTGCCGGTTTGGTGGATTGCCGATGTTCTGTTGTTAGTATCGGTTACGCAGCTGGCTGATTTAGATGTGTTTTACGCGTTATTATGTTATTAATCATGATAACGAATATTCTTTCTCATTTTTAGCATTTTCACACAACAATTGGAACGTCTATTTGTTTATTTATGTATCTATTTATTTATTTATTATCTTAATCGCAAATTTTAGTAAAAATATAAAATATTTTTATTTATCGGACTTAATATTTAAAAAAAGTCTACATGTAGACTAAGTTTACACAACCGGAACGCGCGTTTCAATTTTAACGCGTGTGAAGTTATGGTTAACTCTTAAAAGACTACTAAAAAAAAACTTTGGGGACGGTGGAGTAACAGCGTTACCTGATTAAAAATCGGCATAGTTTTTAATTTGTGATAAAATATATATATATATACAATACAGATAAGACTTTTTAAAGGTCCCTTTATATAATTATGTAAGGTAAATATACATATTTGCATTATTTTAGTAAATTATTATAAAATCATGGCAAATCGAATTTGCGTGCGCTTCCGCCGACGTTTCAATAGAAACTGAATACAACGACGCGGTCGCCTGCTCGCTTCAGTCGCATGCACTCCGTCTTTGTCTAGCACGTGTTACCCGACTCTATCGTACTCTTTCTATATTGTTTTTGGTTTCGCCGAAAACCCAAGCAACAGCCATCTCTGTCCTACATGAAATGTATGGTATTGTCGTGCTCTTTCTTGCTTGATTTAACTGCGATGCACAATATACTGCTCTCTCTTACACACTGGCCGAAAATACGAGAGTAATGAATAAATATTTTTTAATTAAAAAATCCGTACATTCCTAAAAGATTAATTTAGTAATTTTGGTGTGAAAATGTCTATTCGATGATTACAAAATATGTGACGTTTTAGTTTTCGTAAATATGGTAGATATTTCATATTTCGTATGACAGGTAAACCTACGTTACATCACCGACACACAGGAGTTAAGATATAACATTAATTTTTGTAGATAGTGCAAGTTGCATTGCTTACATCTATTGTTAACTTGGATTTAAAAAAAGTATCTGAATAATTAGAAAATTAACTTTTAGAATACAAAACATTGCGTAGCTTTATAATATTCGTACAGTTTATTGTGGTGAAAATAACCTGGTTATGAATAATTTCAAGCAAATAAGTGTTGTATAAACATGTACAAAAGGGTTAAAATAGACGATGTAAAATATTGCACATCGATGTTAGGAGAGAAATTTAAATAATACTTATAAAGTATGAGGAAACGAGAAGTTAAAAATATTTAGTGCACCTTTACATAAAAATCCAGGGTAAAAGTGAAGACCAAGTTTAAATAAAATATTTTTTTTAGGATAAAACATTTTATTCAAAAAAAAGAGAGAAAGTGAGAGCCGCTCTGCTGGATTTTATTGTAAACAAAAACATTTACAGTTACTATAGACTTCGATGGGAAAAATATATTTTAAACTTGTACGTAGCAGGCGCATATAGTCAGTACATTGAAACATGAATTATATATACATAATCATACATTTTGGAAAAAGCGAAATTAAATATTTTTATGAACCAAAATTGTGATACAATTAAATCTCTCTAATAATGAAAAAAAAAATGTAATTTCATTTACCTTCTGAATCCGACCCAAAATGATGAGCATGTCCAAGTAGGGGAATTGTATTAACCCCTTTAATTTTTCCGAACATTTTCCAAAACCTCCTGTTCTTGACGTATATTCTCGCAGCGTAGGTTGCCCCAGCAACAAGCAATGCTATGACAATATATAATAAACCCGCCATGATTACTTTCGAACCGCGTTTCTCACTTAAAATAAAACAAAAATTTAACAACTAAAACATTTTGCAACTATGTAGATGAGAGGTGTAACATCTACTTTAAACCGTACTCTTCACAAATTTTAATTACACTGAAGATAAATATTATAAAAATTTCATTCTAAAATCGAATCTACTTATCAATGCGATACGAAAAATTAACAACGCCTGTCAAAGTTTTATTTAAATATTCCGCATTAACTTTTGTAATCTTTCGCATCATAACGATGATTGGCCGAAAATATTATATGATTTTATACGTATTCAAGGGCGAATTTGTTTTCGTTATCGCATCCATGGAACTACAAAATTTTTGTCCAAAATTTAGATTCTCACATATATTCAATTATTTTTGCATTACATTCCGTTTAAAAAATAAATGTATATATATATACAAATATGTGGGATATAAAAACAAAGACGACAATATCCAAAGAAAACAATGCAGTCATCAAAGATTACTAATTTATAATGTACTAAATTCGATATTTTATAGAAATTAATATATAGCCTATAAATTGATTGGAAATATGATTTTGAAGGGTGTAGATACATCAAATCTAGAATTCAGTACATTTTAAATTAGTATCCCTTGGGACTGCATTCATTTTTTTTTTAATATAGCTGCCTTTGCTTTTATACCCTGCATATAGCTACTGATAAATAATTTTTCTGTTAGAGATATCTTTTTGTAAATATCATATCTACCTAAATATTGCAAACATAAAATGATTTTTAATTTACTTATATACTAAACACGACGTGTTAGATAGTCCACCGGTATGACGTTTGCGTGAAAGTCATCGTTACTTCTCGGGGGTTCCAGCCTCGTCCTGGGAGACCAATAAGTTAGTCCTGTTTTCAGCACTAAAAGCTAAACGCCTGTTAGCACAGGAAAAATACTTACCTCTCGGGACAGGGATGTAGTCCCCAATTTCTTGATTTTTACTTTCTCAATTTCAATATCTTCCAATTCGACCATAAAAGTATAATTTATTTTGATATACTATATTTCTCAACTTCTTAAAATAAAGTAATAAAATAAACCTCCAAAGGTAGAACAGCAACTGAAAATTTACTTACTGTAATTGCATAACAATGTCTACAAATAAAAATATATACCTATATAAATAAATAAATTAATTAATTAAGGAAAATAAAAAATAATCTTAAACAAAACTTTAACCCGTTTTACATTAAACAATTATTCTACACATATTTACACTTGAACTTATAACTCACTCAACTTTCACTAACATTACACTTGATACTTTGTAGATATATAATTACTACCTTATGAAAATAAATATCACTGACGAATTCAAAAAAATATTATAATTGTGTTCTATAACGCCACTCTGGGACAGGCGTAGCCTAGTAGAGTGGCATAATTCACAAATTTAATAAAAAAAAAGTGTAATTTATCTTATATTTTATTGTTAAACTCGTATTAAGTACCTTTATTTGTAAACAAGGATTTTTTTTGAAATAAATAAATAAATAAAAAATATACGTGAAAAACAATTAATAAACGGTACTCAGCAATTTATTTATTAAGTCATTAATCAAATTTAGTGCCAGGTGATAATATTTTCCTGCGTTAGTTATTAAAAAACTGATAACAGTTTGGCTATCTTCAATCATATAATCCTTAGAATCTTGATAATAAATATACGGCCATGCATATAAATAATATCTTAGATATATCATACGTTAGTACAATTTTTGTGTTATTTAATTGGTCTTGTGGTTAGGACACTCGCCTCGTGATCCAATGGTCGCGGGTTCGAATCTCAGCCCAGACTATCAAGTTAGTCCTATTTTCATAGCACAAGCGTAAAGCTTAGTTTGAAAATAGTAAGAATATTGATGTGACACGTATTCCCTGTTCGCATCTCTATTTATTTAAAAAAAAAATAAAAAAAAATTACTCGGGTATTTTGGGAAGCATGTTGACAGTATTATAAAAATGGTGTTCATAAATATATATAAAATAAGACTGGAAAACAGTAATCAGCATAAAAAATATACATAACATGCAAAAATATGTTTAATAACAATAAATAGATAACAAACATATACATTTTTAAACGTACAAACAAACAGAACTCATGTGCGAATTTTTATTTTTATTTTATCTACAAATGTATATGTAGAATGTATCGACGAAAGTCCGCTTGCGTCTCGTTAATGTGTTCGTTAATTTATTTTATTATCAAGCCATTATTTATTATTAATTTATCATTAAAAGTATATTGTGTAATTAAGTCATATTCAAAATGTTCATAAAATATTACTCGGTATTCTAATGTCACTCTAGGAACAACTATTAGGGTCTATAATGTCCTATCGAAGTATTCGTGAAAATGCTTTTAAATAAAATCTGACAGCTGACAATATATGCTTACACAAACCAAATGATCGCTACATTTTTCGCTAAATGCTGCATGTGCAACATTTATAAAAAAACCGTTATATAAAAAATCCCGAATACACTAAGAGAAGTGTAAATTCAATTAACGTTAAATTTATTTTATTAAATAACTAAGGTAATTTAAGGAATAACCTGTTATATTAAATACTCCTCATTTCTATATCTCCCTCTCCCCTACGAGGCCTTGTCCTACAAGGCCACGTCCCATCCAAAAATTGATTTCTACAAAAGCATATTCTATTTGAATTGATCCCATAGTTAGCGACCATCCTAATAAAGTAGTACCGAAACCGATTGGCAATGAATGTCTTATACAAATATTAGGGTCGATAATGACGTGTCAACGATCTGTTTGTTAAAAAATAAAATAAATGGTTACGCCTACACTCATTTGTATTTGCAAATTGAAGTAGGCGCAACCAAGTACAACCAAGTACAATTTACACAACCAAGTAAATTTTCACAGCTGCGAGGATCGTCTTGCATTTTTCAAAATGCACAAACTAGAGTCCCGACGGAAAATATCCGGTCTTGTTGTACTGCACAAGATACTCAGCGGAGCTATTGATTAAAATTGTTTATCCCACATTAATCTGCATGATATATACCCGAAAAAAAAAAATATATATATATATGTTATAATGAAGGTTTTCACGGGTGTTAGAAATGTTAGTATTGATTTCTTTGGGGGTAACCCGCGTCAAAATCTGGTCCTCAGAAGGACCATTCGTCAACCGACGTTTCGCCTGAATCGCAACAGGCATCTTCAGGTTGCTTGTTAATAAATTTCCGTCACGAGGGGCAGTGCGAACACGTCCGTTAGTATCGGAAGCTTATTACCAAGTGAGGTCTGGTAAGTCAAAGTCTAAATTTGGGTACTGTGGTCATTATTGGCCTTAATGATTTTCGGGAATTTTGTATTAAATATTGGGTGTTCCCGGCCGTTGCTGGCCTTAATGGCGTTTGTTTGGCTCCTTGTGATGCGCTTTGTACTTGATGTTGCTTCTATTGTGTCGGTGGTTATATTTAATTGATTTTTGCGCGCTAATACACTATTTTTACTAATAAATCTACTGTTGAATAAAATGCTTTTCCATGCCGTTGGGAGACGTATACCATCATCTCTATTGTTGATAATATTTATTCTTTTATATATCTCTATAGCTTCTCTAAATATCCTTACTGTTTCATTTTGGACGTTCGCTATTATTCGTGTATTATTAAAGTCTATGCTGTGGCCTTCTTCGAGCGTGTGTTGGACAAGCGACGATGTTAGTTTTTTGTTGGTCATATCAACTCTATGTTCAGCAACCCTAGCAGATATCTTTATGTTGCTTTTTCCAACATATGTCTGGTCGCACGATCCACATGGTATTTCGTATACACCATGGGACTCTAGGTGTATTTTGTCTTTTACACTGCGTAGAAGGCTAGACATTTTGTTTTCAGTCCTAAATATCGTTCTTATGTTATATTTTCTAAGTAGACGGCTGAGTTTATCTGTTGTCCCTCTTATATATGGTAAAAAAGCTGTTGATAAAGGTTTTTCCGTAATATCTTTAACTGTTTTATTTCTATTTTCAATGTCCGACTGGCGTTTAACTACTTTGTTAACTATTTGACGTCGGTTGACGAATGGTCCTTCTGAGGACCATATTTTGACGCGGGTTACCCCCAAAGAAATCAATACTAACATATATATATATATATATATAAAATATATATCGATTTTGTCTCAGAGACTTATCCCATCTTTGCACCTCGATGTACAACAAAATGTTTTTTTAATAGATGCAGTTTTTTTCGGAATATCTTCGTATTTGATTAATTTATTATTAATTAAAAAACTTTGTATTGACAACTGGGAGTAAATCTACGTCTACCGGCTTCGATACCACTGTGTATTCGTCAAGACGGAGCATATTAACTAACTATCCATTACTTATTCTAGCAAATAAATCTATTTTTGTGCATGGCTACGATTATGGTGGGGGTAATTGACTAGTGGACGCCGAAATGGGGAATATATGAAGTAACAGGCTATTCGTTACATTTATCTGATAATTATATTGGCTATATTATATATGTTCAGGCATTTCGATTTCTAGAATTTCCAAGTTATCCAATCTAAGGCCTCTATTATTATTAATATTTTTTTAAAATAGAGATGCGAACACGGTGTGTCACATCAATATTCTTACTATTTTCAAACTAAGCCAAACACTTCTGCTATGAAAATAGGACTTCAAAGTAAGTATATCATAAGTTCAAACCCGCGATTGTTTATTTTAATGTCAAGTGGTATAAGAAATTTATTGAGTAAATATAATTGGAAATTTTCTACCGAAATCCCCATTTCTTCACAAGAACTTGTCTAGAAGTCTACAAAAATCTACAGTGACATTTCTACTGACATGGGTTTCTCGCAAGCACTGCTGGAATAGTTTGAAAGTGTTCATAACCTGTTATCATGGAATGTATTAGGTTCTTATCTTCCTTTTAAAATATGACTTTGATGATAATATTATAATTCATATGTTGTTTTAATAAATTATCAAATTAAGATTATTTGACTATCCAGATCCATGGCCGTTAGTTGCGTGTAATTTATTTTCGTTTTTTTAATCGTAGTATTATTAGGTAATAATTTTCATTGATAATAATTTTTCACAATTTCCTAACAAAACACTTAACCTTTAACTGTAGACGTGGTGTCTCAGAGTCCCCTCATCTTCCTGTGAATTCTACAAATAAGCTTCTTTGCCGCTCCCCTTGGTCCCAAGCGTTTCGACAACTTTCATTTTAGTAGAGAAATCAGATCAATCACAAAAGATATCACAGAGAGAGAGAGTGTTATATCGCTGGGTGCTTAAAACAGGTGAGTACCGGAACGTCAAACCTTAGTCGGGGCCTGTGAGGTCCCATGTCCACGCTTTCCTTACAAAACTTTTTTGGTGGTGTTTTGTTTTGTATCAAATCAATATATATATATATATATATATATATAAAGAAGCCCGTGTTTCCCTACCCGCCAAGTTTTCTCCACAACCAGTCACAACTACCCATCGGTGGTTATGGTGGTGGTGGTGGAAAGCCGTTGGTGTCACATCGAAAATATGCGAGTTTGGTGGGGGTGGCTATGCGTGGATGGGAGTAGGTGATGAAACTGTGCTTTCTAGCACATTGTTTTGTTATGGGAAGGCCGCAAATGCTTCAGATTGTTTCAAAATAGGCGAGCCGACTGTGTCGGTAGAAGGTTCCGAAAAAACCTGCTCTAGAAAGTTCTGAAAGGAGAAGGTTCTAGAAAATTCCCGTAAGTTCTTTAAGGTTCTAAACTGAATGGCGAAATGTGTCGGTGTGTCTAGAAGGTTCCAGTACATTCAATAAATTTCTTGAAAGTTCTGGAAGGAGAATGTTCTAGAAGGTTCGCGAAAGTTCTATGACGATCCAAACAGTGTACTAAAAATCTGCACGTGCGAAGCCGCGCGGGCACAGATGTTTCTTTAATAAAAATGGATGGCCCTCAAGAACTTCTGAAAATCAGACAGCAAGGACGGTGTTGTCCAAATCGCTTCATTTGAGGATGTTACTGCCTTACTTTTGGCTTCAGATGAATTGGACACTGAGGGTGGTCACCGATAGCATGATTTCAGAAAAAGATTTTCTAAATATTTATGAAAACATAGACAAAAATTTAGATCCTGCGATACCTGAAGAAGAACCTAGAGCGAGAAATGAAACTCACAATGATGAAAGTTTTGATGACAATACACCACTGAGGGTGGTCACCGATAGCATGATTTCAGAAAAAGATTTTCTAAATATTTATGAAAACATAGACAAAAATTTAGATCCTGCGATACCTGAAGAAGAACCTAGAGCGAGAAATGAAACTCACAATGATGAAAGTTTTGATGACAATACACCACTCTCGGATCTACGTAGAAAAAAAAATTACGGTAAAAATCACTTCAAGTTGGCAGCTAATTCACCTTCCCTCTCGCTTCCTGACTATTCCTCATATGTAAAGACGCATTTTCAACATGAAGTTAACCAAAAATTGAGAATGACTTTTACGCGCATTATAGGTTCTGATATGTCGTCTATTTTTCTGTAACTCAAAAACATGCAGTTTTTTTTTCGATTGCAATCGTTTTTATTTCCAATAATTACCCATTTTTACCTTATGTCAAAGTTTCCATTTTATTTAAAATAACTACCTTTTTAATTTTTTACTTTTATAAAAATATCGAAATGAAATTTCTCAATTTAAAAATACCGCAGTTCTCACATGTATACTCATACCATAGAGTATTCTGTACTCGTGCACGGTAAGCTTTTTCATTAATAAGTCCGATATTAGTAAGTATTGTTGCGGGATCATGACCGTGGGAGGCAAATTAAACGATGACAATAAATTAAAAATTCATGTGGAATATTCAAGAGACTTCGATAATGTGTAGTTAACATAGACTTAACAGAATTAAAATTTCTATGCTTAGCGATAATATTCCACCGGCAAAAACTGTATCCAAATTTAAGTCCACTTATCGCTGTACTTGATCGATTATAATCAACACTTTTCAGTTGAATTCAAATTAAACCGCATTTCAGTAAATTATTCAAAACGTTTTTTTTTTGTTAACTTACTTTTTCATAATTAGTTTTGGTTCATTAGGAAGCACTCTTTTGCTTTTACGATGCAGAAAATTCACCAGGATAAGCAAAATGCCCACATTTTGTTTATATTTTTATTAATTTCCAAAGAATCCTCATTTTCATGATATATCATTGATCTGACTTTGAATTGCAGAGATATATCAGTGATGTAGTAAATAATTCATATACATCAATAGGGTATTATAGTTTCACTAATAATATATTATCCATCACACATTTCTATTCGCCAATCTATTATGGTCTTATTACTTTATATTATGTATTCTCGTAGATATTTTGTGTAAGTGCTGAAAATTAAATATATTGCTTATTTTAGTATAGTAGAGCTAAATCATTTATTAAGATTAAATTGAATGGAAACAAGTTATATGTACACATATTTAAGTTTTCAGCGAGCCAAATAATGTATGATTAAATTCTGTGGAAACGACTTATATCTCAATAAATTTAAATTTACAGCCATTCAAATATTTTATTCAGCTTAATTTATCGTATTTTAACAATAAGCTTAAGTATATCTAGAAAAATAAATAACTTTATAAAATAAAAAACTAACCAATTAATACCAAGTTTTTATTATACTCCCTTTCTCATTGAAACAGGTTTCCCGCCATCTCTACGCGTCGGGCTCGTTACTCATTTGTATTGATTTCAATTTGAAAAAATCGTTAAAATTTCGAAAAATCCAAAATTATACTATAATTTAAAAAAAAATATATACAAATTGTCAGATAATTTTTATGGTCGCCATGAATCTACCTGCAAAGTTTCAGCTCAATTGGATCACGGAAAAAGAGTAACAAATCGATCCAAAGATGTTTCGACAGACAAGCCGACAAGCAGACGCTACGAGTAAAAAGAAAGTGAGTAAAAAAAATAAACCAAAAAAACAAGTTTTTATTATACTCCCTTTCTCATTTACTAGTTGAAACAGGTTTGGCGCTTACCCCACGCGTTGGGCTTGAGTCGAGCTCCGCTACGAAAGGGAGTAATAAAGATTTTAGAGAAATCCAAAATTATACTATAATTATTATTTTTTTAACGTTAGTTTTTAATGTTATATCATTTTTATTGTCACCATGAGTCTGCCTGCAAAGTTTCATCTCGATTGGATCACGGGAAAAGGGTTAAAAATCGATCAAAAAATTTTTCGACAGGCAAGCAAGCGGACGCTACGAGTTAAAAGAAAGGGAGTAAAAAGACCTTTAATTTCTTTGAGATATATATAATAATACATTTCATTATCCAAGTTCGTGTTTCAGAAAAACCTTAAATAATTTTTGCTTTAAGTACCTACCTGAAACATAAAATGAAATACCTTTAATATATTTTTTTTATAAAATTCTGCCAAATATTTGGGGCAACTACTATATTATTCAAGAACAATTTGAAACTAACCGGAAATTACAATGGAAAATTATTCCCATGCGACGTTTCGTTTTAGACAGTCCACACATTTCTTCATAGATGAATTCTTCAAATACAACTTGGAAACAATATAAAATGTTAGTTTGTAAAGTGAATTGATTAATAGAATTGGTATTAGTTTGCCAAGCCGTTTCAATGATTTTTGACGCTCAAATTTACCGTACACGACATATTTCAGAATTGAGCAATATCCACCAGAAAAAAATACAACGTATTTAAGTTTTAAAACGATGTATGAGATTTACATCTTGATAGTCCAAGATACGGATTGTGTGATGGATCCCATGAAATTCTTCAGGGACAACTCTCGGCTTTCGTAGTCCCCGTATACATTCCACGTATAGATCATTGTCTCGCGCCTAACTTTGTGTTTATTTTAGTTATTTACTTAAAATGACGGTCCATTGATCGTTAATTTTCAATTTGTCTGTTGAGTAATTTTGAATATTCCCTCCACCGTTAAAAACACAATAATTTATGTAATTCATTAGTTTTTAAGTGACGTTTATAAGTACATATCAATTGCCTATCAATTCGGATGCTCTAGACATAGTTGGATCTTACTATACTAAAGCGGAGATCTTTAAAATTATAAATTATATATAGTAATTTCACAATGTAGACTCAAAACCCATTTGTATAATTCAATGCCTTCTATCTGCCTTAACTTTTCAGAATAAATAGTTTTGAGTGTGTTGTTTTATGATGTGCAGTGACTTGCGTTAAATCAAACTACGTGTTTGAGTTTTTATCACTCTCCACCAATCTGATAATGAACTGCAAAGTGGCAGATTATTAGTAAAGTTTTATCGAAATACTTAAAAAACAAAATACTATTTTTCCTCTATTTACAGATTCGGGGAACAATTATCCATACTAGGCAAAGTGAAATGAAAATACTAACCCGTTAGGTTTTGTGTCTATACACGTGTCGGACAAATTACTCATTTGTATTGATTCAAATTTGAAAAAAACATTAAAATTTCGAAAAATCAAAAATTATACTATATTAATTTAATTTTATTAAACGAAAACTTTCATTTTCATCATCGCCACGAGTCTGCTTGTAAAGCTTCAGCTCTATTGGATCAAGGGAAAGGGGTTAAAGATCGATCCAAAGTTTTTTCGTCAGACAAGCAAGCAAGCAGACGCTACGAATTTAAAGAAAGAGAGTAAAAAGCAATCGACTTTCTAAATCGGGCATTTGTGTAGTCTTGAAGCGAATTTTATGTAAATCTCTATACCTATAAAAGTCTGTCTCTTTTCTGTCTGTCTGTCTGTCTGTTTATCTGTCTGTCTGTCTCTATATAGATCGGACTCAAAAATTTTAAACTTATTCTTTAGGACCTGGTGGGTATCGAAGGTGACATTTCCTCCCTCTCCTTTTACCTTTTTTCCTCCCCCTGATATATTTTCGATGCAAAACTATACCATTCGAATCACACTTTTGATTCCCCACACAAATTTATTTTCAACTAAATCCTTTACCCGTGCAACGCCGGGTACGAACAGCTAGTTTTTTATAAATTGCAGCTTTTTATTGAAAATTCCTTCATCATCGTTAACTGTTACGAATATCTGAAGCAAAGGGCCTCAGGTTTCATAATCGAAATCAATGGTACTTAACTTCAGCGTGAATGTTAGTCGTATAGATCGTAAGTAATCATTCAAAAGAATGTGACCAACTGACAAAGTGTAAAACTTTCAGCAGAGCTCCTTAACCATTTTTACACTTTTGATATCGATTTAAAAAAATAGTAATGTCTTGACACTTGCGATTATTTTTGTTTGTGAAGAAATGTTGCTATTAAAATAAATAAAATACTAATATTTCTTTAAATTTTCATAGGGTAGCTTTGCTCTCTCTCTCTCTCTGAGTATTCTCTGCCTACCCCTGCAGGGGTAGGAAAAGAGTACTCGGGAACGTTAGTAGGTTTATCGATATTTTATTTTTATTATAAGTACATAAATATAATTCTGCCCTACGTAGAATCAACTTCCATATAAGAATTTTGGAATCATCTGAAATAGATGCGTACATAATGATGCAATGATTGTAGTTTTGTCTAGTACAGGAATCTGAGAACAAGATCTCTGTCATATTTTCTTTGAAATTTTTTATGTAACAATGAGCAGGGTTTGAAGGAACAGCCTCATATATAGTCAAATTGTACACTTTTTTTTTTTAAATTTTTTTTTTAAAAAAAAAATAGAGATGTGAACACGGAATACAGAATACGGAATTAAATTAACGACTGCATCACATTTTTGCAGCAGAATTTGCATGACATTATGTAAGTCAAACGTTGCACTTTTAAACGTAGCGACATTAGCAGCACGTATTTTATCTAGGGCCTTTGCAGAATTGGCTTCCATGACGTCTGCTAAGTTTTTACCATAATTGCTCCTAGAATCAGCTTAGTTTTCCACCGACGCATTATTGCATGTGTAAAAAGAATAAGTGTTAGTCATTATTTCTTGTACAACATTACGAACAAGCAGAAATGAATACGTCCAATAGTCAATTTTGCTTGGCGAGAAAATGTATTTTGTCACGTTTTTTTTGGTCACTTTCTTTTGTATGACGACGATATGTACTATGGAGAAAGCCTATAAGGTCCCCATCTCGTTCGCACTCTGAGGCTGCAAACAGTGCATCTAGGGTATATATCGGATTTGTACTTACTTTTGGCAGCTCCTCTGGCTCAGGACTGCGGGAGCCGTTGCGGGTAGCTAACTTCTACGGAATGAAGCACTCTTGTGTCATATGTACAATTTACAAGGAGTTTATTCAAGAAAGTTACAAAGGTAAGGTGGAAGGATGCTAATACATGGTTAGTATAAGAGGTTGCTGTAAACGCGGACTCGATTGAGATTAGTATATATCTGTACGCGCGGGTCTAAACGTCGATCGTGTAACAATTCGAGAAGTCGCGACGCGTTACCCGGGTGTTGGCGGTCGAGCGGGCGGAACGGGAGTGGTGGTCTTGCCGCCCGCCGCCTGTAGGTCCGTTGGTCCCCCTGAACGCCAGATGCCGCCCGTGTGGTGGGATCCGCCACAGTACATTGTATTTGGGAAACGGCGCGGCGTGTAGATTTTAGATGTAATAGAAGAGTGTTGCGTGTTTGTATGGATGTTTATTATTATCCGGAGACAAGTTCCATAGAATGTGAAAATGTATAAGTAAAATAACAGCGTACGACTGAGAATCTACACAGCAGAAGGTTTGCTAGGACGAGAGCGTAGTGCGGACTCCCGATTCGATATTAATGGCTCGATAGGACTGATCTAGATGTATTTTTTCGGTTTTCATCTTTGTATTTTATACCCCATCTGTATCATTAATGCAAGATTGCTGACGTAGCATTAAATTGATAGCAATGTCATGTTCCTAATCATTAACCCAATTTTTTGACCCGACTCGGCCGATGCTCGCACTTGCGGATGCAGTATTTTAACAGTTATAAGTGTTACCTTGCCAAAACGTCAACCAATATTTTCTAAGGGAATATTTACTCGTATATTAAAAAATAATTGGCATTACTCATGTACAGTTTAGTAAATAATCCATCAATTTATTTCCTTTAATTCAATTAGGAAAATGTTAAAAATGTTTACTTTATGAAACTGATAGCAAGAACAACTAATAAATCTAAAAAACTTTAAATCAAATTACCTTAATCAAATTTTTTGTTGTAATAAATATGTAATATTCAAGTAGGTTGGGGTGAGATTTAATATTTTGTTTTTTAAATATCATTTCGATTACGTGAAAACTATAAAATATTTCGAAAATTTAAAAAATTTCACATATTTTATGTATATAATTCTTTGTTCCAATACGGAATGCAGTATTGAGATATTATGGATGTCAGAAATAAACGTGTTCAGGCTTAAAGCCTTCTGGGATAAAGTTTTGAGTAACTTTAAAATACTTGTGATTCCTCCGTTTACCGAATAGATAGATCAAACCTATGTATTTGCTGGTTAAGTCTTTACTTTTTTATTGCAAATTCTGCTAATCCCACAATTTATCTACTCGTACGTTCATGTCTTTAAAATTGGTTTGAGGCACGTGATGCGTGCATGTGCTGACTGAATGTCACGAGGTTTGAATATAAATACTTACGACTATACTCAGAATGTATACCACGCAGGTAGACGTTAATGATGACAATTGATTGAAAATAGATGTAAAGTTCTTTGAGATTGTCCTTCGCACCCTCTGCATGAGAATTACGTAAGCATGAATTGGCGTACTCAATTAACTCTGGGTCACCAGAAAAATAATTTGTTAATAAAAGTTATTTCTTAGGTTTTTTTTTAAATGAACAAAAACGAGTCATTTTTATCGTGAATTTGAATTTTTCACTTTTTATTTTTTTATTAAATAGAGATGATTCGTGTCACATCAATATTCATACTATTTTCAAACTCAAATGAACGCTTATGCTATAAAAATTAGAACAAACTTGCCTGTCTGGAGTGAGGTTTAAGCCCTTTGGATCACGAGGCGAGAGTCTTTTTTTATTTTTTTTATTGCATTACATGCACCCTAAACTTGAAACAATTGAATTTTGAAAAATCTGTATTTTTCAAAATTCTTCGATCTACATGATATTGAGATAGGTATAAAAGTGAAGGCTGCAATTTAAAAAAAAATTTAATGCATTGAGGAATAGGTACTAATTTCTAATGTACTGAATACTGAATTTGAGATTTTATAGGAAACATAGCCTATAAATTTAAAGAAAACTTTGGAAGGGATAGATACATCAAATTTAGAATTCAGTACCTACACTCAAAATTAGCAATCCGCCGTGACTGAATTCAAAATATTTTTTGAATATGAACTTTTAAACCACACATAAATTTCACAAATATTGTCAAAGAATATTGTATTATTATGAAGAACTAGAAAAATGATCAAAATTCATGGTAAAATACAGATTCTCGAATCTTTTACTCAACCTCTAAAAATGTAAAAAAAAAGGTGTATAAAAAATTTTGAAAACAAAAAGTAGGAGAGTTATAAAATAATACATGTCATAAAAAAAATTAAAATGAGACACCTGGAATAAATTTGAGATAGATTTGAGATTTTACATTTTTTTAACGCTTCATCACGCCATGAGACCCTCTTAAAGTAATGAAAAACATCACGAAACCCCCAAGCTTGTATAAATCACATATTTTTGTGACCTCACCACGAATCGAACCCGGAACCCTCGGTATGAGAAGTCAGTGTCTTGCCCACTGGGCTACGAGGGTCGCTACTAGATTGATACGTTTTATTGTAGTACCTTTATTTAACTATCCTTAATTTTTTTTAAATACTTTTAGAAATAAAATTTAAACAACGGCTTTTATTTCTTAAAGTCAGTGGTTGAATTGCAAGTTACATATTTAATTTTAAATTATTTTATTAATTGGTACTTTTAAAGAATTAAAGCTATATAAAGAAGGTAGAATATATATATAATATTCACAAACTTTTCGGGTAGCTACAATCTAGAAACCTTGTAGTCTGGAGTCAAATATTTTAAAATACCCGAGAATGAAATTGAAAATACCGGGACTTTAATGGATTTACAATAAAATAATTAAACGTCTACCTACCCCTAAGTTATAATTATATTTATGTGATTATCAATCAAAGTCTACTGTTCTATCAATTATTATGAATAATAATTAGTTAAGAGCACAATATTTTATGGAAAATTAAGTTTGTTGTACTAACCACGTTACTGTCAAAGCCGTCCCCATTAATCATTATCTTTCGTACGCGGGAATGCATAAAGTATTCTCTTCTAATGAAAATGTAATGGATAGCCTTGTATAAAATTTTACAATATTAATTACTATGACTTTGGATAACATAATTATTATTTTATAGCATTGTAAATTATCTTTGTCAATTACACTTTTGTTAAAAAAAATATTCCGAATAATGATTAATTTGTTTTTTCTGTTTATTGTGTTGGAATCTTATAATTGATTTTTAACCCACTTTATAACTAGCGAGAGCTCTGAAACTTTCAACATTTACGTTAAGTGGATGACTATACATTTTTTAATAATTGTTGACATGATTTGGTCATTTTTTTTTTATTTTTTTTTTTAAATAGAGATGCGAACACGGAATACGTGTCACATGAATATTTTTACTATTTTCAAACTAAGCTAAACGCTTGTGCTATGAAAATAGGACTAACTTGCTAGTCTGGGCTGGGCTGGGCATTTGGTCGATTACAATTAATAAATACGTCATTCACAAGCAAGAGAGGCAAAAACAGTAAAGAACATGCCGTTAAATTGGTTTTAACCTTTAAAATCACGTGTTTCGTGATTGGATACTGCTTGGGTGATGTTAAGAGTACCACTTAGTACAAATGTATGCAATTCTCCCTATTGATTTACTAACTGGTTCGATTATTTTTCAAACGAATCTTACTAATAGTATTATATTTATAAAATTTCTTATTCAATTCGTTTGTTTCTTGTAAAGTGTATTTTATCTTTAAATCTCTATTAAAGGTAATCTCAGATCTTGTACCTTCAACATATTTTTATAGAATAAATAATAATTAATCGTTTTATTTATTACATAAAAACGTATGTCAAAATATCCACCTTGTAAATCGTTCATCGAATCGACGAATGGTTAGGTTTAGTAGGGTTCGTACGAAAGGTAGTGTCTAGTATTAAAAAAATATTTAATAGATAATATTCATTACACCGAATTGTATCAAGATATAACTACAAATGTTTTGCCAATTTGTCTTTAAGAAAATTTATAGTTTTCAATTTAAACTGTTCAACCAAATCCAAAAATGTCATGTTTTTCTTGGGTGTAATATTTGTAGCTAAAGTTACTTAATGAGGCGATTATTTACTGTAGTGGCCTCTTAGCGCCTTGGATGCTGACACTTAGGCTTCTAGGTTTCGTCAAAGGAAGGATCTTGTTAATCTAAGGAAGGCAGACATAGTAGCATGATCATTTAATAATACATCCCTCACCTTAAACCAGATGGACTCGAGAAGAAAAAAAATATATACGCATGTTTGAAGAGTGTTTGTAGTGTCCACTCACAAAATAAGAAAATGAATTTTTATACATCAGTCAACTTATTTTTTCCTCCATTTCTACTTATTTCTTCTCTTTCTAGCATTTCACTAATGTTTCGGTTATCTGTTAACGACAAAATTTTTATTCAATATTTTAACCGCTCTGCAGTTTAGTAGAAAGACGTATTCCGGATGACAATATACAAATCATTCATTAGTTTTACAAAATCTATTTTCGTCTTTCTAAAATATGGTTTAATTGCATTAAAATATCATATTAATTAGATAATAATTATAATAATTAACAATAATCAATTAATAACAATATAAAAATAGCGAAACTAATTTAAAATAATGATAATAATAATAATAATAATAATAATAATAATAATAATTATAATAATACTACTAATAATAACAATTATAATAAGGTACATCTGGAATAAAAACGCATTTATTCCAGCTTAACCAGAGTAAGCAAAACCTGGACCGCTTTAACAATATTTTACATGAAATAATACATGTAAAAGACAGAAGAAGAAAAAAATGAAGATATTACAAATAAAATTTAATTTCTCGAAATTCAAACACAAATGTGTCAATTTCTTTTCTTTTAACTTGTTTTGACATGGGTTTTCTTTCTGCCATTTTGCTTAACAAAAGGAGTTCCAAAAAGACAACTTCTTTTGTTCAACAACTGCGACGTCTTCAGCCACGTAGCCAATGGTTCTAGATCTCGCCTCTCAAAAGCCTGCTGTAAGGCTGCTAACGTCATTAGCTAAGTGACGTAGAGTTCGCATTGTTCTCTTCTCTACCCTGTCATTGCGAAATTGGTATCACTTTATTCGAGAGTGTTTTTGGATGTTCATTATTTCACACATCACTGTAAACGAGGTCTCTATTTAAAATAATAAATAAAAAGTATTTAAAACTCTCTGTTTAAACTTTGAGATAAAATATTGATGGTAGATCCACAAAATCACTTATTTTTCTGAATTTTTAAAATTAAATGTAGTTCTAGATTTCGTCAATTTTTATTAATTATTTTCTACATATTTATAATTTTACTATCACACATTTTAATAACTTGATTCACGAATAGTTTAAAATTTAACAACATTGAGAAATATTGTAAAAATCTTTGGAATTAACACGGGATCGATTTTGTATTAGAAAAATAAATAAATTTTAAACCAGATAAAATATTATAGTTTTAGCAAGCGATTAAATTTGACGTTGTACTTATATATATTGTGGGGATATAAAAAGGGGCTATAGCTATTTTTTCAGGGTCCCAAAATGAAATTATGCTAAAATTGTCATGATTTTAAAAAGAACAGATAGACGGTCAACGAGTTTTATTTGTTTAAGTTAATTATAAAAAATCGAGAGTAGGTATTGAACACTTCGCCTCACACAATATTCCATTTCAGGCCTGATGATCAACAAAGTATTTAGCTATATTAATAAACTCTGAATATATTTTTCTAGTTAATAGTTATCAGATTTATTACCATTATCTTATAAAATATTTTATCAAAGTACCTCAATACACATAAAGTGTAAGTATGTACTTTAATTTATCACTATACGAGGAATACATTGTATATTCCTGTATGTTATACAAAAGAACCCTCACTGCGATGTTTCACCATGGTGACACATGTTATGTATTTTTAAGGGGTTTCTTTAACTGTTGAAGAAACCATTTTTATATTTAGGAGTTCTCAAGAGAAAAAAATAACACAAAATACAATTTACTGCCTTGAACTTTGTGCGTGCAAAGTAGATACGGGTAAAGAATGAATTATTTTAAAAATTATTAGTAATTTAAAATAAATTTTAGTAAAATAAGTAATTTAAAAAATCTAAATATATTTTTTATTATAAACCTAATAACTTGTTAAGATTATAAACCTAAATATAAATCTGAATAAAATATAAACCTAAATATATATTATAAACCTAATAACTTGTTAACTTGTTAAGATAATTATTAATAAAAAAAAAAACTCTCCACCGTGCCATGAGGCCCAGTGAACACATCGTAAAACACCTAAGCTTGAGAACATCGTATAGATATAAACTCACCGGGATTCGATACCGGTATCAGAAACCAATATCTTGCCCTCTGGGGCATACGCCAAAAAATAAATTAAAAATATCACTTTCTCTCACCCCTGGTGAAACTTGGCCTCCCAAGAATTTTCAATCCTCTTACGAGGCGTTTCTCTTAGTTTGTTTTTGTTGATCTTGTGTATGGCAATACAAACATACGATAAGTAGTACTTGCAAGTCATCCTCGGATTCAGCTACAATTGGAGCATGGTTAGATCGATGGCTAATATTACTGTTACCCATCCTATATCCTATTTCCAAAGATACTTGTACAGAGATAGATAAGATTTGATTTTGGGGATGACTGTTCTCTGATTATCTCCACATGGCCCAATAACAGAATTTTAAATGAAAATTTTTTGTGAACATCAATCTAGTGTTAATTTTTTACTCTACTATAACATTAAAAAAGCTTATCATTTCATCTAAGAAGGCAAGAATTTATGGACATCTAAAAGTGCTGCACACTTTTAGATGTTCATAATTCATCCAATCATGATGGTTGTAGTAAATCTTGATAATCTTTCACAACCCAGTAATTTAGGTAAGGACCTGGTATATATTGACAGGCAGGATTCAATGTTTATATAGTTTAACGATTGATAAAATTGCGACGAAAAAAAGCGTATTTTTACAGAGTTAAACTACTAAAAAAGCCTGTGAAAAAATAAAAAAAGGTTCGTGAGAAAACGGTATGTTATATTATGTTGATATGTATAAAATCAATGGCATCAGTGAAACACACGGTACTGCTGAAATCCAGCACGTTTATTACTCCAAAATATATACAGAAAAATAATGGTAAATTAAGTCTGGGTATTCTTGAAGTTGGAGAAAGCTTGGTGGCCCTCTGGTGCTCCAAATTGCCCCCAATCCTGACTGATGACGGTGGAGGGGGATTTTGAGTCGATATTGGTAGACGATCTATATACGACTGAGATCTATACTGAGATAATCTGAAGTCCGTAGGTGAAGATGGAATCTGCGTCACTCCACTCAATCAGATATCAGTAGACAGTGAGTACTGATTAATAGGCTGAGTGACTCTTTGGTACAAGTCCGTTAGTGACTGCTGTCCGGGTCATCCGCTCAATCAGATATCAGTTGATGGTGATCACTGATGAATATTCAGGTTTTAAATTCCGTAGGTTGGAATTTGTAGCAGGTCTCCGTTGAATATCTCGTACCTCCCTTAGAGATGGTGAAGTCCAGCGTCGGCCGCTCAATCAGATATCAGTAGATGGTAAGTACTGATGAATATTCAGGTTTTGAATTCCGTAGGTTGGAATTTGTAGCAGGTCTCCGTCGATAAATCTTGAAGTTCGTCGATGATGCTGTTCGGCGTCGTCTGCCCAATCAGATTTCAGTAGACAGTCGGTACTGAAGAATATTTTGTATTCTGAAGTTAGAGAAAGCTGAATGGCTCTCTGGTGCTGGTCCGTTACTTGACGCAACCCGCGTCGTCCGCTCTACCATATACCAATGGACAGCGGTACTGACGAATATTCGGAATTTTATTATTCTCGTAGTCGTTCACAGTCGTTCGCAGTCGCTCCTGACGGTGATTCAAAAATACAATTTCCGAAGATTCGAAATACTGGAAGTAGTCTCCGTTGATTTTTCTCGTGTCGTCGGTGATGATGATTATTTCTGCGTCGTCAGCGCATCAGATATCAGAAGACAGTCGCTCCTGATGGTGATTTAAAAATCAAATTTCCTGAGATTTGAAATACTGGAAAAAATCTCGTACGCTCTACCATATACCAATAGATAGCGGTATTAAAGAATATTCGAAATTTTCTATGCTGAAAGTCTACGTCGATTATTCTCGTAGTCGTGATGGTGATGATTCGTTATGCGTCATCCGCGCAATCAGATATCAGTATACAGGAATCAGACAGTCGCTCCTGATGGTTCAATACAAAAATCCGTAGACAGAAAAAAATAGTCTCTCCTGATTCAAAAATCCAATTTCCTAAGATTCGAAATACTGGAAGAACTCTCCGTTGATTTCTCGTAGTCGTCGATAAAGGAATTGCAGATCATATGAAAATTTAATGTACTCAGCTTAAACCGTATAATGGGTACGTTGAGTGGTCTCCCTTCAGCGCGGTGATAGGTAGAGAAGCTGGTAGCCCTTTTTTTTATTCTTTTTCTTCTTCTGGAGCTCTCTTTCTTCTTGCTGGCTGGAACCGAGGCCGAGCCGTCGAAATGACCTTTCTTATATTTGCGTTTGAAAGTCACTCCACGTGCTGTCCTGCGCGTCACCTTCCAATGATCTTCGCCGTCACTGTGTCCACTCGGGAGTGGGAGCCTGCACCTGTATTGAAATACTATACCTGGCGTTGCACGAGTTAAGGATTAAGTTCAAAATAAATTTGTAAGGGTAAACACAGTTTTCATTCGAACAGTATACATTTGCATCGAAAATATTTCAGGGAAGGGGAAATGGAAAACTAATAGGGGAGAAATATCACTAATGTTAACCATCGGGTCCTGATGAATAAGTTTCCAAATTTTGAGTCCGATTGGTTGAATGGTACAGATTTGCATTAAAAATATATCAGGGGGAAGGGAAGGGGTAAAATAATAGGGGGAATGTCGCATATGTTACCCGCCGGGTCCTAAAGAATAAGTTTCCAAATTTTTTTGTCCGATTGGTCAAATGGTACAGATTTGCATCAACAATATATCAGGGGAGAGGAAGGCTTGGAATAATAGGAGGGAAATATCGCAAAAGTTACTCACCGAGTTCTTAAGAATAAGTTTCCAAATGTTGAGTCCCATCGGTCAAACAGTACAGATTTGCATCGAAAATATATCAGCGGAGGAGAAGGGTTAAAAGAATAGAAGGGGAAATGTAACATACCCGCGCGAGTCCCTAAATATGAGTTTCTAAATTTTGAGTCCGATCGATCAAACGATACAGATTCTCCTCGAAAATATATCAGCTGAGGGAAAGGTTTAAAAGAATAGGGGGGAAGTCGCATATGTTACCCGCAGAGTCTTTATGAATAAGTTTACAAATTTTGAGTCCGATCGGTCAAACGGTACAAATTTGCATGGAAAATATATCAACAGGGGGGAAGGGTTAAAATAATAGGGAGGTAATGTCGCATATGTTACCCGCCGAGTCCTTAAGAATAAGTTTCCATATTTTGAGTCCGATCGGTCAAACTGTACAGATTTGAATCGAAAATATCTCAAGGGGTGGGAAGGATTGAAAGAATAGGGAGGAAATGTCACATATGCTATCCGCCAAGTCTTTAAGAATAAGTTTCCAAGTTTTGTCTCCGATCGGTCAAACGGTACTGATTGGCATGGAAAATATGTCAGGGGGAGGAAAAGGGGTAAGAGAATTAGAGGGAAATGTTGCCTATGTTTCCCGCTGAGTCTTAAAGAATAAGTTTCCAAATTTTGAGTCCGATCGGTTAAACGGTAAAGATTTGCATCGAAAATATGTCAGAGGGAGGCGAATAAGTAATATAATATTGGGGAAATGTTACCTTAATGCATAAGTATGCAAAATTTGAATCGAATCAAACAAACGATGTGGATTTGCATAGAAAACAGACAGAGAGACAGACAGACATTGAGTTTTATAGGTATAGATAGATTAATTATAAAAATTTTCTATGCGTTATGCGACAATCACAAAGTTATGTAAGGCTATTATATACATACGTGAGATTAAAGAACAATAAATGACACATGTTGTTTAAGCTTAGTTCAAAGTCTAATCACATTATCAAAGTAAAAATATTGATGTGAGATATTTTCAGATTAAAATCGACAAGTGTTATTAAATTCTGTCAATGACAAACTTCACTCAACTTATAATATAAAGATATAAGAATGTCACCACAAAATAATTTTGCTATTTTTGAAGAAGTTATTATATAAAGGATAAAGAATTATTATCATATTCAGTCATATTTAATCAGTTTGTTCCACAAACAACATATTGGTAAAATTTAATAATTTTTTTGTGAGTATGCATACAAATGAAAAGTTAGTTTTTTAATTGATTATTTATGATCTTTCGTTTGATAGCAGTCCTCTTGGCTTATTCAGGCGTTGTTATAACTCTTCTTTGGTAATGCAATTGACCCAGGAGATCTTTAGTGTACTCATACATTGATTCAGCCACATCTCAAATAACTTTTATATTTTCTTAAAAGTGCTTCTTATCATTTCAATTTGTAGTATACTTTCATTTTATTTTCTACAACTTGCACATGAGTGCCACAGATTGACAAGTGAAAATTCTCATTTTCTTGTCTATTGATAATAATTAAACTATTTTCAAATATCAATAAATATTCATCGCCGGTTCATAGATGCTGCTCTCATTCACTTTGTCAGTGAAATCTAATGAGATGCAATATTGTTAGCTACCAATACAATGCATTATTATGAAGTTATTCACCCTCCTTGTTTATTTTTTTGTATACAGTATCTCGTAAAACATTTATAATATGTGAAAATAATATGAAATAAAAATACATTTTAAAGTAAACAGGATTAATGACAAATGCATTTTTATCTTACGCCTTTTAAAATTTTATCCCTAGATCTACACATCTGAATCGATAACAAGTACCCGATTTAGTTAATTCCAGTTTAGATTTTGTATAAGCATGTTGATTTTATACCGTTTTCATAATTATTTTTGAGAGTTCTAAGTGCTATAATATTTAACATTGTCGAATGCTTTTTTTATAATGTATTTTTTCCCAAGTAAATATTTTGAAAAGGAACCGAAATGAGAGCTATATCTCGAAATATTTCCATCACGATAATTAACATATTATTCAAATTTTAATATTCCATATTAATATTTAATTTTGATTTTTATTCCAAATACATATTTAAATAAAAGTTATGCTTCTTGTTCTCACAGCCCTTTCCTGGTAACCGGGCTAACATATGAAGTTAAAAAATAATGTAAGAATTTTTTTACCAAGCCAACCGATTTAACATATTATTTTTCATCATAAAACCTGACCCAAGAACATATAATAAAAGAAACTGAAATTCGTTTGACTGAACAGATACTTATTACATTATTCCTTTCTCTGTAAAGTAAGTCTTCAACTAAAATTTTGAAAATCCTCATACATTTATGTGGAAGCAATTCTTTCTACAATGAAAATATTTATAAGATTTAATAATAAGGTAATCCTCATTTCATATATGAAATAAAATTTCCTTTCCTCGTTTTTGTAAGAAAAAGCTTTATTATTGGTTGGCATAGTATTTAATATTATAATATAATTATTATTTATTTATTTTGTGTATCTAAAATGTTATTTTTGTGTTTGTGCACATCTACAAATTAGTCTTATTTTAAAAATTCAATACACAATTTCTAGGATGGACGCGAAATTCCTATGAATTCCCATTATAAAACTACAAACCTACATTTTTCGTTATATTTTTTAAAAATTATCTTCTTAATGTACCTTCAGATCAAAAGGTCACATGTATTCATACATTCGTATATTTAAAAGAAAATTTACATTTTCTTGGAAGCTGATACATTTGAATTGTTTAAAAGTATTGATATCTGACATGTAGGACATTGAAATAGTCTTTGCATATAAATAGTTTTAGATGATATTAACATCTATGTAGTCTATATTAGTTGTTGTTTTGTGTTCAATGATTGTTCACATTATCATGTAGGTATAAAGTACATACCTACATGATAATGTGTTAAAATATCGATTATGTAATATATATATAGGTACGAGTGTACTAACGATACACCGCACTCGAGTAAATCAATTTGTTATCATATAGAAAAAATATTACCTTATCAATATTTTGTTATGTATTGTGTTATTTCTAAAATTGTATTAAATTATATCTTATCTTCTCCTAAAAAGTATTTTATTTTGATTTTTGATAATATATTCTATAAACGCAGGTCAGGTTTGTCAACCGGTATTCTGGAACCATTTACTTCGCTTCGCTTCTACCTGACATATGACAGTGTGATGTAGGTAGTTGCCATATCTGTTTTGTATCCAAATAGTGAAAGGGTAATATCGTGTTGCTAAGTGTTGAGGTTCAGAGAATATGTTGGAAAGGTCCACCACACGACAGTTCCTAAAAGCATTTTCAGATTGCGGATTCCATTTTAAAGAAATAAAGTTTTATAATATAAAGACACAGGAAGTTTATATATGATTGTAGTTATATAAAATAAATATTTATAAAATTATTAAAAATAAAAGACCATATCATAAAAACAAACTCTTCACTGCACTATTAATCTCATCTATTAACTAAGCATTCTTTTATTATTATAATTTTTCATTTCAAAGTTACAACAATATTTATAGTTTAAATTTATTTCATCACACCGACAACACCGACGGCATCAACAACGTTCCAATATACGCTTTTTGGAAGAGCTACCGCTACGCTAAACAAAATTAATTTGGATGTCGATCTGTTCCATATCTTAGAATTAAGAAAAAAGTAACCCATAAAAAACAAATTTGTATTATACTCCTTTTCTCATTTACTAGTTGAAACATTTTTTTTTCTCTTAACCTACGCGTTGGGCTTCGGTCGGGCGCTTGAAGCTTGTTGGTCTTGTGGTTGGGACTCTCGCCTCGTGATCCAAAGGTCGTGGGTTCGAATCTCACTCCAGACCAGCAAGTTAGTCCTATTTTCATAGC
This sequence comes from Agrypnia vestita, assembly GCA_016648135.1. NCBI lineage: Eukaryota > Metazoa > Arthropoda > Insecta > Trichoptera > Phryganeidae > Agrypnia > Agrypnia vestita. The sequence goes on along the minus strand of JADDOH010001602.1, from coordinate 212,848 downwards.
ACAAGTGTTTAGCTTAGTTTTAAAATAGTAAAAATATTGATGCGACACATATTCCGTGTTCACATCTATATTTAAAAAAAAAAAAAAAAAAACAGGTTTCGCGATTGGATCACGGGAAAGGGGTTTAAAATGGATCCAAAGTTTTTTCGTCAGACAAGAAGACAAGCAGACGCCAAGAGTTAATATAAAGGGAGTAAAAATACAGTTAAGTTTAACTACAGAAAGTAATATTTTTCTAAAATATAATCTTCTACGTCTGATATATTGCAAAATATTTGTTTATGCAGTGTTGGTGCTGGGTAGCAACATGGTATTTCATCTTTTAGTGTGGTATTTAGGATTTAATCTATCTTCATAATATAGCAGAACATGACATAACACAACAGAATATAAGTCTTTGAGGTAGAAATGGTATTTCCGAAGCAAAGAAGTGAAGAAGAAAACAACAAAATGCCAGTTGTCACTAACAATTTTTCGTATTTATTAATAGTACAAATACAATATTATCGTGACGGTAAATTAATTTTATGGACGGCAATAATTCCTATCGATGTACCAGTTTCAAAATATACTTTGTACATCGAAGAAGTTGAATCCTCGCAAAATTTCAATCCGGATAAAGATTAAAGATTCTGTGAGAAAGAATTGGAGCATTCATTGAAGGAGGAGACAAATGAAAATTATTGATGAGCTTTCTAGAAAAATCAGAATAATTCTAACGTTGAGCAAAAATTTGCGGTTTTTAAAAACGCTCATTATGGAACGAAGAATTTCAGTCATCTTTATTGACATATTATGCTGATGTTGCAAGATTCTTTTCTAATGCGCAAACTTTTCTAAGACAAATTGATTTAACAGCTTACTAAATCGCTCAATTTGTAATATTTTTATTTAATATTTAAAATAATTGTTTAAAATCCATGTTTTCATAAAAAAACTTTAAAATGAATGTAAGCATATATCACTAACCTGTAATGGAAAAAATAAACGCAATTGTAAACATGACAATATCATTGACTGTTAATTAACCAGTGGTACCAACAGAGTATAAAAAATTACAGAGATGAACTAAGCATATTCTTTAGGAAAGGGGGTTGGGTCAGAGCAAAACAATGACCATCTCGCGTACATTTTATACACATTTATGCCGCCATTAAAGTATTTATTCTGGTACACTTAGATCCTCTTTTAAAAAATGTATTTTTTTACTATTTTTATAATTTTTAAAATTTCGCTCCAAACCGAGTCTCTTAAATAAAAACGTCTTCTTGTAATAAAGCGCGACTTATTTACTTAAAGATTGAAAGTTTTAAGTATTTAGTTTGATATTTTCATGAATGCTTTTATTTTTATTACATTCCATAATACAAGTTCGTAATAATTTTATAAACAAATCAGACCTATTGGAACCAACCGTGACACCAGGTTGCGTACGTTAGTTTATGACTATACGAATATTGGAAATAAATTAGCTAGTTGGAAATGAATTAGATTAAAAAAAATAGAAATGAAGAGAAAGCACCAAGTGTTAGAATGTTCATTTTGAGATACAAAGTAAAAAGCGAATATAGTCTTTTTCGCTCTTTATGTGCTATTTTAAAAACCTTTTCATAATATTTTCAAGATACGCACCGGTACGTGAGTACACGTGGTATATTTTAATACTCAAAATTATTAAATACTCGGGTTATTTAGTGCCTTATTTATAAAAAAAAAATGACGCGAAACTTAGGTAATACTTTTGCCATATGCATTTCCGTAACCCAGATAAAACTTAGTGCAGTATTTAATCTATTGGCGAAGGTATATTGCAGTTATCTTTGTATTTATCTTAAAAATTTAATTTTTGACCCTCAGTGCTTTATTAATTTCCAGTATTTATATTTTGATGGTCGCTCAGAATCGACATCTTTACTGCTTATGTTTAAAGTCCATAAGATGGAGAAATGTTTTACCATTCATCTATAAGTTTCTAAATAATTATCTTCTGTGTGGCCGAGGTTTACAGGCATGATTATGTTGCAAAGGGAACTCACACAAAAAATTCATTACTTGAACATCGTGCAACCCTGAACTCCATAAATCGTCTTTGAGTTGATGTTGCCGAGTCATCTGACACATTTAATACATCTAAGTATGTTGGAACCCTGTTTCTCTTTATTAGTCTACCACAATACCTGGGAGTTAACCTACCTTCCCAAAATCGTTAAATCTTTTCACAATTTCAATAAAAAAAAAAAAAAAAGTTGAAAACTACAAAATCTAAGCAATTCTTATTGCGTATGTATAATTTTTCTATATTTTAAATCTTTAAATAAAAAATGAGTGAAACGCTTCTAAATTAAATTTAAGCTCTTTTAATGGTCATAAAAGTGGATAGAAAACATAAACTAACTTTAATGTATACTTTACTACTCAAATTTTAAGAGTATAAGAATCTCTTATGGACAAGCAAAGTATTTTTTTTAAATATGGAGGCGGACATGGAATGCACGTCGCATTAAATAAACTTAATACTATCGAATATTAATATCATGACATATGGTATCGAAGCAAGAGCGGACACGGTGAGAACTAAACACCTCCTCAGAACAACCGAGGTGAAGACTCCAAGACCCGTTGCGGGCAAGACTTCCCAGATCCGTTATGCGCCGACCACCAGGGAGACCACCAAAGAGATGGACATCCTCTTCACAAGACCAGGACTGATCTGTCAACACAGATCAAGGATCTAACAAAAGAAGAAGAACAATATTAGTTCTGCCAAAATTATGGGTCTCATAGTAAACCAGTAGAAGACCAAATACGTGGCCGTAGGATGCACCAAACAAATCCCAACTCTATCATGTGGAAGTCAAAATTTTAAAACATACCTAGTCTCCCTGATATCAAACAACAATAATACTTCAGAGGAGATCCAGAATCGCACAGTGAGCGCAAATCGCTGTTTTGTCAGCCTACGCCAAGATATTACTGTACAAAACGCTTATTAAACCAGTGCTCACATTCGCATCTGAGACGTTTATACTTACTAAGAGGAATGAGCAAGCACTGGACGTTTTTGAAAGAAAAATTTTGATGAATATCTTCGGACCGGTTCTAGAAAATGGACATAGTCGCAGAATTTACAGCAATGAGCTCTAAACTCTCTTTAAGGCGTCCTAAAATTTATAAAACTGGCAAGACTTCGGTGTCTGGGTCATCTGGAGAGAATGACCAAGCATCAAGCACCAATGTCCCTGCTGAATTCAAGGACGATACTGTGAAGGAAATTAAGATGGAGCGACAACATCCTCAAAGATATTGCTGCCTTGGAGCTTCAGAACTGGAAAGACCTGGCATTAAATCGAGATCAGTGGAGGAAGACTCTTGAGGAGGCCAAGACCCACCGGGGGTTGTAGTGCCAAGAGTGATGATGATGACGATGAATATTTTCAAAATAAACTAAACCATGTGCTATCAAAAAAGGAATTAATTGCCGCTATCTAGAAAGGAGCTCGAACCGCTGACCACCAAATCGCTAGCCGAGCGTCATAACCACTATACCAACATGCTACTTACTACATCAAATTGACTACATTCAAATACAGACAGAAATACAATTTTTAGATGCTAAAACAAATAATGAATGAATTAGGAACTGACAAAAAAGCCGGAGTAACCGGTCAAGTTGGTAAGAGAAATTTCAAAAAAATAAATACCCGAATTCAAATACATTTTAATTTAAAAAACTTTAAAAATTCATTTTATGAGCTTCTCGTGTGACTGAATGGAAAAGTTTAATGGTACATGAATGAAAAGAATGATTATTATCCATGTTGCGGTTCGAAAATTCCGAAAAGTTATAACTAATTAGACAATGATGATGCTCTTTTATTGAGATTAAGATTTTGTTGAGATTTAGAATTTTAGTTCCTTTAATTTTATATGTAATAATTTATACCTATAAAACTAAATATCTGTCTGTCTGTCTGTTCTGTATACAAATCTGTATCGTTTGTTCGATTCAACTAAAAATTTTCTCAAAAATTCAACTCGAAAAAAAAATATTTTTTTGCATACTTACGCTTTAGGACCCGGCGAGTAACACAGGTGACATTTCCTACTCCCCTTCTTACCCCTTCCACTCCCCCTGATATATTTTCAATGCAAATCGGTATCGATCTACCGATCGGACTCAAAATTTGGAAGCTTATTCTTTAGGACCCGGCTGGTAACATGGGCAAAATTTACTACTCCTCTTTTACCCTTACACATCCCCCTGATATATTTTCAATCTGTACCGTTTGACCAATTGGACTCAATATTCAATGCAAACCGTTTGACCGATCGACCTTAAACATTTGAATCTTATTCTTAAGGACCTGGCGGGTAGCATAGGCAACATTTCCCGATCTTTTTTTACCCCTTCTCCTCCACCTGATTTATTTTTAATGCAAATCTGTACCGTTTAACCGATCGGACTTAAAGTTTGGAAACTTTTTTTAGGACTGTAGGCGACATTTCCCTTTCCCTTTATAAAACATCCCCTCCCCCAGATATATTTTATTATATCGCATACATATTCCCGATGGAACAAATAGGACATATTTCTTCTGTTGACATCCTATCCATCCCAGCCTTGATTTAATGGAAACATTATTTTAATAAGAGGCTTTGCAAAACAATGAAACCTTTCTTTCCCCCCACAATTTTATTTTCAACTTAATCCTTAACCCGTGCAAAGCCGGGTCTGAACAGCTAGTTATATAATATAAATTTTGTGTACCCAACATCGTATAAAATTTTCACGGAATCCGGCATTCTGCTTCAAGCTTAAATTATATAAATATTTTTAATTAATAATACGAAATATATTGTAGGAACTACCATATCTTTTCCATTTAAAAGATACTAATAGTTTTCATTAATGAGAAAGTTTTACTCCTTGAAAAGTAAGAAAACAAAATAACCAGAGACATTGAAACAGATTTTCTTCTCTGAAAGTAATTTGTTACAAAAAGCACGATTCACCCATATAACTTGAAATAACGTAAAAGTTTTGACTCCTAGAAATTTTATCGGGAAGATTTTTCAATAGCTGAATTTATAAAGGGGACAATAATTTGGGCCAAGAGGGCAAAAAGACAGAAAAAACATAGTATGTAATTTGTTTTGATATTGAAGTATTATTTTATTATTAGCTATAATCCGCCAAAATGACGTAGGTACTTTTACTATATATTCCAGCTGTGAGTGAAGGCTTTAAAACAATCCCATTTAGCATAGCATGGCGTTTTGGTAATATTAGTGAAGAACACTGTTACATAAAGAATAAGGTTCGTTTAAAATTTTATCGTTATATGTGCCATTTGCGGGCGATAGTTTTGTTACATGGAGAATTATGCTTATTGCTTTTTACATCTCATCATTATTTGCGCTATCAATTAGGGTTTTTGACGGACATTATTACACAGGATAATGCCTTTAATACCTTTAACCTCGTTATTATTATATTTGAAAACAACTTGATAATAAAAAAATGAAATTATTCTGTAATCCTTGATAGTTATTTTCTTTTGATATTTTCATTAAAACTAAAGTTTCGTCTAAAATATCTAATTAAAATATTATCGTTGTATTTTTTTTAAATATTTTGCAAAGCATATGTACCTATCGTTCTACATCTTTTTTTATGCTCAATGATAGCCTTCGTGATCGTCAATGTGTGACTATTTGTAGACATTTGATTCCCTCCACTTTTTTTTAATCATCAATTTTTGTCAAATTGTGTAATAGTTGATGATATACCTAATGTTAGGCAAACGTTATTTTAAATATCTTTATTATGATGCGTTTATTAAATACTCATACAAGGAATACACGTTAATTGAATATTCATACAAATAATACACGTTAATTAAATATTCATACAAGGAAAACACGTTCATTGAATAGTCATACAAGGAATACACGTTAATTGAATATTAATATTATGTTTGTATCATGAATGAAAGACTAACTCGTCGATCTTACAGCTAGAGGTTTGTATCTATGATTACTATCAAGATGTAATTAGCACAAATTAATTGAATATAAAATATATCTCAATATTAATTTAAATAAATAAATTATCAGAATATATAGGAATAAATGTGCGCTAGAGGTATCTTTTCAGATGAAAATGAGAGTAGACACCAATGTAAATCAATTACAAGAATATGAAACTTTGGCGTAAATTTCTTATCTCTAATTATAAGAGATATTAATTATCTTTCCAACTTATTAAAACTCCACCATTAATTGACTTACGTAAAGATAAAACATTATTTATTATAGTAAATGAAAATGGTGGCTCTATTATATCTTTGTACGAACGGTGTTATTTTAGTGTTGGGTTATAATTTCTATCTTACACGATCAATAAAAAAAAAAACAAATGAATATAAGAAAACAAAAACATCTTTCGGAACTTTCGTTACAATGAAAAATTTTATGTTACAAAGCAGAAATGCGTGTAGCGGAAATGCGAGACCACGAAATGCGCGCGCATCCATTAGACTGTCTAAAATGTGTTCACTTGAAATTAATATTCCAATACTATAAATTATATATTGTCGACTATCTTGAATCGGGTATCATTCATAAAAATACTGAATTCAAAAGTTGAGGAATGATTGGGTATTGAATTGAAAATTAAAACTGTTTATTGGATTACGATTTTAAGTGTATATGTTGTTATCGATATTTTTGCAAAAACGACGCTATCGTCAGATATTCTTTTTCAAAACAAAAAACACATTCACTCATTCGACATTCAAAGCGGCTGTCAAAGTTGTACAGTTTCAAAACTTTTCAATACGGAACCGAAAATCGATAAAACTTGGAAGTGGGTTGGCACTTTTTTTGATTTGCCGCATCAAATCCTCGTGAAACGTCGGTTTGAAGACATTTATCACTTATTTCAGCTATCACAAATTATCAAGTATATTTATCATCTCCCAAGATAAGATAATATTGTTATAACATAGTATACATTTTTAACCAATGTGTAAATATCAATTTTCAAAATTACGCCAAATACCGCGCGTATATAAGTATACGCTCCTCTATTTTTTTTATGCTACTTTAATACTTGATTTCGTTGAATACAATACTAATTGTCTATAATTAATAATTACAATGTCATGGATAATAATCATTCATTCAAACATATAGTGCAATTACTATGCAGATCGTTTAATTCCGTAACATTTCGGTGTAATTTAAAGTGTCACGTAGAAGAAGGGAATAGATATTAGGATTTTTTCAGCGTAGTTTAACATTTCGGTGTAATTTAAAGTATTACGAAGAAGAAGGGAATACATATTAGTATTTTGTAAATCTTTCAAAGAATTAAATAAAAATGCAGTGCATTCACGGAAACATTTTGCATCAATATACATTATTTCATTTTTCAAATCTGAATAAATATTTTAATTCTTGAAATTGAAACGATCTGTCAACTTTCGGTGACTTGTGAGGTTATAATTTTTTGAGAAAATTTTTTTAATTTCTATCGTTTTCACTATTATTTATTAATTAGATATTTTAAAATACGGCAGGAAAATTAAATTAAATAACTATACCTGCCTGACTAGATTTATATAGATATATAAGTCAACTATAATGTATTATTGAGAAGGCTGTATGAGATCGGTTTTTCGAAGGGTTTGGTAAAATTAATGGCAAGCTACCTCCAAAATAGAAACCAATCAGTTTATTCGAGTCAGAGTGTTTCTATACTTTTTCGGGGTTCTGTAAAACTCCAACCTGGATTCATTGTTGTTTTCTACTTTTATCAATAATATTTAAAATGTAATTTTAAATTCGCGCTTTCTGTTATTCGCGGATGACTTAAAGATTTTTTTAATGGTAGTGTGACCTTGGACGATTTTCATATTCTCTGAGCAGATATATCAAATATGCGTGAATGGGGAAGGCGAAATAAACTTATGTTTAATGTTTACAAGTATTCCAAATTCCAAATATTCAACATTCACTCGTGCCCAGAAAACCCTATTCTATCGCTACAAAATGAACGACCAAAATCTGACTCGAACGTCGAATGTTAAGAATCTCGGCATTAGATTTGTGAGCAATCTGTTATTTCACGATCATACAGGGGCGGTCAGTGGTAATACATTGAGAATGTTAGGATTTGTTCTGCGTATAATCAGGGTTTTCGAAAATACCCGCGTACTGAGAAGTCTTTACGACCCTTGGTGCGAAGTAGACTCGAGAGTGGCTCGATGATTTGGGGACCTTAAGTACTCACTTACGGTAGAGAAAGTACAAAAAAAGTTTCTTAGATATCTCCACATGAGAGAGTACGGGCATTACCCTTGGCTTTACCAACCGAGTTCCTCCAGGGTAAGCTTGGCTACAATAGTTTAGAGACTAGAAGCAATGTGTATCTCCTTACCCATTTTTATCGATTGTTGCGCGTTACGATCGATAATCCTGAATTATGCGGAGCGTTGATTTGTATGTCCCTGATAATTACCTAAGACAACGTCATTAGATTGTTTCACATTTCAATATACAGGACCAACCTGCCATTGGTTAGGCCTGTTAGAAAAGCTACTGCTATGCTGAACAATATTACTCTGGACCTTTGATATGAATGAATTTAGATATTTTATTGTTCGTATATTTTCTCACTTGTTAATAATATTTAGAATTAAACATGTAATGTAATTGTTATATTAAAAATAAATTCATTAAAATTGAAAAAATAAATAACCCCTGTTTCATATACAAAAATTAATTAATGTAAACAGCAATATAAAATACTTAGAAATAATCTAAGCATATTGAACTAGATAATGCACATTATTATAATTGGCTGAAAACTAAAAATTAGTATAAAATATTGTTTTTGCGCATACACGTAATCATACTTTACAATAAAAAATGTATTTTTAAGGATTAGGGAATTTTAATTCCTGATGTTATATTAATTAAAAAATTATTTACAGACATACCTACCACAATGATAAATAAGACAGATCGGTAATGCAATAATGCAAGAAATACAATGGACTCTAGGGTAAATATACATTAAATAGCATTCGCTATATCCGTCAAATATTTTTTAAGCACGAATCACATAACAAGCAAGTTTTATATTCGGAGTAAAAATAATGTATTGTTTAAAATCTCCAGCTGATGGAATCAAAAATTTTCTGGGTTCTTAATAGGCTTCTATAAACAAATTTGGCCGAGACAATAGTCTAAATCTTTTATTTTCTGTTAATAATTTTGAGTGAAAAATACTGAAAATGTCTATCAGTTTGATTCAAAAAGTTATAATATGGGTACTATACGTAATAACATCCAGTTCTCTTAGGGGAAAACCTTTTCCATGTTGAGTAAATTTATATCCAGTAACCCTTGAATCCTGTAGAAATATTTCACAAAATGTGACCATGCTGTAAGTTTATTTCAGTTTATGGGTTGTTTTCATAAATCATAGGTGTCTAGCACATTTTCTTTCGAGAAATTGTCTTATTCCGCGAAACTTTAAATAAATTAGATTCGTATTACTATAGAAATAAGTAAAATATTAGTACATATTCTTTAGTATATATATTTTTGCATTTATTTAACATAATATTTCAGCCGATCAGGATCATTATAAGGCCTTTTTAAAAATACATATTTTCACGTGTCGTGGCTGCGGTAAGACAAATAATAACATTGGAAATTAATTAATAAGCATTTCTCCCGCATATAAAAAACACTCAAGGTTTTAATCGCGAGTCAGTTATCAGTTTATTTTCGCTAGACAAGTGTACCACCAATCGTGCTAAATACTCGGTCGCCGTATAAAAACACTTCCACCAAAAGTAAGGGTACGAACATGCCAAAGATGCTTCACTGCGATACCTCGCGGTCGCGGTTTAGCTCGCTATCTCGATGTCACCTCCATGTAAAACAAATACACGCTAGTAGATACGCACGCACATGCCGAAAGATACCTCACTGCGATACATCGCGGCCTACATGGAGGTTTAGCTCGATGCTTTCGTGATAACAAAATATTTTGTTTTCACATCGCGGTCGACCGCGAGCAGCGATGTGTTCTGGCTCGTGATTGGTCATATTCGCCTCAGCCTAGCGAATCTGTCCAATCACGATCCAGATCACATCGCTGCTCGCTGTCGACCGCGATGTAAAAACAAATGGATCTGTCATCTGTCATTAATCCCGTATTGCTCATGTCACGATCGCTATAGTTATCTTTTAAACTGTTTTTACTTGATAAATACTGTGAATTGAATTATGGATAAGGAGGTGCTAATTGATTTGATTTTTAATATTCCTGCTTTGTGGGATAGCGAGTATCGACATCGAGGTGCGACTGAACCGACATGTTCGCACCGCCATCCATGTAAACAGCGAGTATCGACATCGAGATAGCGAGCTGAAACCGCGACCGCGAGGTATCGCAGTGAGGCATCTTTGGCATGTTCGTACCCTAAAGTTCTCAAGATCGAATCCTTCCGCGAGGTGTTAAATCACGATAATCAACGCAAGTTAACTCGTACGGCAGTAAATCTGTGAACAATTACAAACATCATTCTGGTTAGTAACATCGCTCGCTCGGACTTAAATCTAAACCAGACCGATCCAAAGTACGACGAGTGCTTCCCGCGGTTTTGCTTAGCGACAGACAGGCGCGTAAAGTTTCTTCCCGCCTCAATTCGCTCTAACTGCCCGGTATCCAGCGTAGTGACTGCCGCTGTGTACAAACCATAAACGAACTGTGAACTCCTTTTATCGGCTTACTCCATGTCCATGGTGAGCTACGACGAGTGAACGATAGTCGAAATAGAACCATGCGTTTAAAAAATTGTGCAGCCAGCTCGCGTAACTATAGCTAAACTACTCCCGTTAAACCGTTAGTAAATATTTCGCTACGACAAATAAATAATAAGTTTCGCTATATCATCCAGAGCCGCCAATCTGTGTAGTAAAAAGTTCTCACAGAATAAGACCTCGACCGTATAGTTAATTAATTACCTTCTTCTTCAAATATAGCAAATTTATTTTGTGGTAACATAATTATAATTTATATAAATTAACTTTGTAAAAACCACTTATTTATTGAAAAAATTCAACATGTTTCGAAGCCAATGGCTTCTTCGTCACGATAACGAAAATAATATTTAAAAATCGAAGTATTTATTATTATTATCTTTTATATTTATTTTTATTTTTATTTTCATTTTTTTATTATCTTTCAAATTTATTTTCATGTTAAGTAGGTACTTTATATTATCACATTCCATATATAACTTTTTAATATTTTGATCTATACTGCGATTTTTAAATATTATTTTTGTTATCCTGACGAAGAAGCCATTGGCTTCGAAACGTGTTGAATTTTTTCAATAAATAAGTGGTTATTACAAGGTTTATTTATATAAATTATAATTAATTACCGCTAGCCAGCTATCGTTTTATAAACTCTGAACATTGCATATCGAAATCACAGCGCTCCATACGAAGTATCACTCGACTCCATTCTTACCTCCGCCCAGCTGATCTGCCGCCTGTTAAAGTCACCGCTGAGAACCCCCCACACTACCTTCTCCCCTACCTACCCCTCGCTCCGCTGGTATTATCTCCTGTACTCGATATTGTGTTCCAAAACGTATCGTTATTGTTTTATTTATAAAGGTTTGCCAGATGCAACCGTCTGGGCCCCCTGTAAAAAGGTTATAAATACCTTGATGTCTCAAGCCCTCGTGAACGATTGCGACATTTATTAAAAGCTCTCCTTACTTAGACTCATTATATTAATTTAGCACCAAGAATAATATTAGATAAATAAACTATTCGGACATTACCTTCTTAAGAGAAATATTATAATCAAGTGTACTAAATTAAGAGAAAGGTTAATATTTTTTTGTAATTCACAAACATATGATATCAGTGTCATATTGCCCGCATAAAGTGGTAACTGTCAATTCTCAATCAAGCCCCGAATTACGCCTGGCATACCCATCTGTAAACTCTGTCCCACCGATATATTTCCATTGCATAATATTGTTTGTATACTTATGTTATATTACTTATGTCCACGCCTGTATTACATCATGCCATCCTTCTTTATATTTAGTTAAGTCTTAAGAGGTCCCAGCACACGATTTTCGTATTTTCTCTCGATTTTGCTAAATTTAACGTAAACTTATTAAATCATTTTGCAAAACCCATAGCTAAACAGGCTTTTAATCAATTTTATTATGATAGATTCATTTACCCTTGAAGCATTTCTTTAAAAAAATATGAACAAGTATATTGTTATAACATCAAAAAAATTATAACTCCGAAACACAATTTTAGTTTTCATGCAATAGAGCTATGTTTGGTACGCTTAATCTCGTATATTTTTAAATAAAGACCAAATATTTTATTTAAAATTGATTTATACAGTTTGAAGAAGAAGTGGTGCTATTCAGACATTTATGTTTTTCGACGAGTTGTTAAATATATCGTTTTAAAAAAGACAGTAATTAAACGTTTTTTTTACCTATATTTCAGTATCCATAAAACCATTAAAACAACGACAATTTAATTAAATTGTAGATGCGTACTAAGAAAATTTCACTGTCATTCCACCATCTCCTATTGAAGCCGTGTTGCATATGATACTATTCTGACATTTCCCACGTATCTCGCATATCCCACGCATACCGCATATCCCGCGAATAACACCTATTAGATCACTGGCCTTTTGTATATAGATCCACTTTCTGGAGTTACGTAGCCAAGAAAATCTCATTATACCGACACCTCTGCTGCTTCCTGTCTTACCCTGGACATTCAGTTACTAGAAATCATATGTCTCAATGTGCAGAATAAAGCACTCATTGGGTAATTGTTTAAACTTCTCTCACGTATTCCAACCATTTCGTTTATTATTAATTATGTTTAAATACATATGGGTATGTTTAGTGAAATTATTTACAATAAAAACTACAAAAACTGAATTATAGCTGCCTTTTTTTTCTGAACTAATTTTATTTATTTTAATTTAGTAAGTATAAGCTAAAGTATTACAGAAACGTATGTGACACAGTGGTGATTGATGATCATATTTTATCATCGTACCTAATTTATAATTTTTGTCTGACCGTAACTCACTGGAGTTATGCTGGGATTACAACAACAATTCTGATTATGATTAGACATAAATGAGGCCCAGGCGCCCGAGTGTGACACGTCAATCAACGCGTGGCTCATGTCACACGCAACATTTAGTTATTGGAACCAGCCATGGAAATAGAACATATACCAAGAAATTTACGTTCATTCATGTCTCGTTATTCTTTAGTAGTCTGAGATAGATATTCACAGAAGAAATATGCAGCATAAGCTCATTTTTCTTCCTGAGACAATCTGAGTTTGGGAAATGCTTCTCATTGAAACGTTGCGCATAATAACAGCTGAAATTTCTATAATTCTTTTATAGTTTAAAAAAAAATATTTTAGCCAGTTAAAACTGCCGCGCTTTAACTATATATTTCGGCCACGAGTTAAGTTTGTGAGAACAGCGCTATCTAAACACGCTATCGTAACTATCAACGACGGACATTTATGCGTAAAGAACAATATTTATTATTACTTTTATACCTCATTGTTATTTGGTAATATATGCATCTGGTAATATTAGTGGCGGACATTAGTATTCACAGATAAATAAGCATTTTTTTATTATACCTAATTATTTATCATCTCATCTTTATTTGCGACATCCGGTAGTGTTAATGGCGGATATTGTTTTATAGAGATTTAATTTTTTATTTTATGTAATTATTTTAAATATTTTCCATTTTTATTTTTATACCACATCATTATACGCCATCTGGTTGTAAGTGATGAAAAATATTCCATAGACGATTGTGCATTTCGATTTATTACATAATTATAAATTTATATGGGAAAAATTATTATAAATTAAGTAATACGAATAAATTAATTAACCTGAAACATGTACGACTTAAATAAAGGCCCGCGAATATTGGCCCTTTCGAGTGTCTCGAAACATGTCATCACGCTGCAAACTCTGTGTGTAACTCTTCAAAGTTCAGGTAAGCAGCTTGAGACAGTTCTTGTTTTGTGTAAGTCAAATACCAACTTATGTAACTTTGCGTATATTCTACAAGCTGAGATGAAATTCAGCGTGACTAAAGATTTGCCAATTCCAAACAACTTGAGCAATCATATTGTATTCAATTATCGGAATCAAATTTTTGTTAATTTTGCTGTTCGCTAAATACTTTTTATTTTTTTATTCATTTTTCCCTTCTTATAAACAGAGCAAGGTACATATAATTAATATAAATTTCATTCCAATTTACAAAGATCACATGTTTTTTGCCTCCTCTGATTGAGTTTTGTAATCCAGTTTTCTTTCTTTAAAACTCGCTTGACCCGATCGCGATCGCGAAGATTCTCTTAAGGAGTCATATCCAAAAATATTGACTTGCTTTTGTAAAAAACCTTTAAACCGTTGCTTGTGTGAGATGAGAGTGAGCTGACGTGTGTTCTAAAATGGTGACAGAATTTGTCCACCCTCAAGAAACATAATCTCATTTGACACTTTATTTAAAGACACGTATTGTAATGAATTATGAATGCCCGTTTACTGTATGAATGAACTATCAAAATCATATCTCCGCTGCCGCAGCGTAGTTCTGGCATTTGTACGAAACGCTGTTTTTTGAACTCACGGGAAGATTATTTTCCTTTCTAGTATTTAGGTAGTTTGTAGACGTTTTCCGATGGTTGTGTTATAGAAAATTGTAGACTGTTCTAGAGCCTTCGACAGTGTGCAATTCCTTCTGCTTGCCAATTCGTAACAAAATAGTATAGATTATACCACAATATATAAAAATAGGTTATTTTTCTTTGTGGACCAGTTGTTTTTAGTGAACTTTTAATTAATTGAATAATTCAAAATAATTTTATTACAATTTATTTTTATCGACATCATTAATAATTAAACGCTATTTAGGTCCATCAAATAGAAACCGCGTAAATAAAATGAAGTATATTAATTTGTAACGAAACCATACACTGCATAGAGTAACCGACAAAGCTTTAAAGTTCTTATTCCAATAATATTTGTTAGTCTTACACTTAAATAATCAGAGTTATGTGTTGTTTGTTTGTTTGTTTGCTTCCGTGATCCTTCTCTCGGCGCAGGGATGGCGGGTAAAGTTTGATTGCGGTGCGGTGGGAGAAAGGTTAATTCAATAAAATAAAAAAATACAAAATATTTTTTTTTGTTTCCGCAAGATTGATCGCAGTATTATTTTCTTATTTGGTATAGTGGCCTTTCTTGAATTTATACTAGAGATTTATATGTAGAACACTCTCTATTAAATTTTTAAAAATACTAATAATATTCACGAGACATTTTGCATTATATCTAAATATTTATATTTTTGCATGTTTGTTATTACAAATGTTTTTTTTTTTCTACTAATTTTACACAAAATAATGTAAATATGTAATATTTGTAATAATTAATCGGATTTTTACTATTTAATATTTGTCAATTTGTCTTTAAAGATACTCCCCTATATTATTTTTGGAGACACTTTGATAAAGCGGAAGATATTATCTAATTTTGAAAACTAGGAGCATTAATGACATTATTCCATCTTCATTGGCGGATATACTATTTTGTGTTGCCATTTATACAATGCAGATAAAAATCAATAATTTTACGATTCCGCAATCTTTCGACAAGGAACGCACGATATAACATAACAGATTGTCTCTTTTAATATCCCATCCATTCACAAGTTGGCCACTCCTTTGATCTCTGGCCTGCAGGACTAAGAAATAGCAATCGGTGATGGTCAATTACTTTATTCTAGATATTCATTTTAATTTTTTTTTATTTTACATTTCTGATTTGAAGACAGACTATCGGTCTCAATACAAATTGAGTTCTGGCGAGACGAGCATAGTAAAGCCAAAAATACATAGCACATTTTTATAAGAATAAAATTAATATAGGTATTAAAAAATTATGGTCACATCTCTCACAAATGATTATTGCGTACGTTTACTACTATATGACTATCCGCCGTAGCCTACATTAATAATGCATTAACAAGGGAATATGAATTAGATTCATACATAAATAAGAAATATTATAGTAGGTATATGTCCAAATATATTACGATGTAAAATAAAATATTCAGTCAATACGTCTGCCATAGTTTTAAGAAAAGTGCGATGTAAATGTTTTTTAAGCTAAGTATGGATCGGGGAATATGTGTAATATCATTATGACTGTTTTGTCAGTAAGGGATTAAAGATTCTTGAAGTCGGACTAAAGTGTGCGATATTGCCGTAGTAGCTTACAAGTAAGAATACACATGAGAACCCTATAACTTATTTTTAATTAATCTTTTGCCTATAAAATTAAATGGCGTTATAAATATTACAATGCATTTATAATGTATACAGTATTGAAATTTAACACCTTTTCTGGAATATATGCAATAAAATAGTATTATACACATTATTAAATCTTAGTTTTTAATGTCTTTTTATTCGCATTAGAAAAATGATAAACAGAACGTTAAAAAAAACTCTGAAATTGATTTTATCATCAATGTTTCTCTCTGATTAATGTTCATGAATGGGCGACCTATATGTCTACCTGCAGAACGCTAGCTGGCTAGGTGCTAAGCGCTTCACAGCCTTTCATGTAACGCCACGTGTTTCCAATTGCTTTACTTTAATCTAATGAGCATTAGAAAATTGTATTTCGTTTCCTTACTAATGCTTCACGATTGTTCCGCCTTACACGATTGTTCCGCCTTACACGATTGTTCCGCCTTACACGATTGTTCCGCCTTACACGATTGTTCCGCCTTACACGATTGTTCCGCCTTACACGATTGTTCCGCCTTACACGATTGTTCCGCCTTACACGATTGTTCCGCCTTACACGATTGTTCCGCCTTACACGATTGTTCCGCCTTACACGATTGTTCCGCCTTACACGATTGTTCCGCCTTACACGATTGTTCCGCCTTACACGATTGTTCCGCCTTACACGATTGTTCCGCCTTACACGATTGTTCCGCCTTACACGATTGTTCCGCCTTACACGATTGTTACGCCTTACGTGTACAAAAGGCCAACATCGTCCATTCAATTTAAATGCTTTAGTGTTTCGAATAATCATTGGATAAAAATATGAATAAAGTTTTTTTTCAAAACATTTTGAATATAACTGATTTGTGGGGTATTTTTATTAACTGAAAGAATAATTTTAGTATTTTGTAAAGATTATTTAAAGGTTTTTTGTTACCTGATTATCGCGAAAAAAATTACATTTTTTAAAATTGGTTTCGTACAAAGTGTTTCCTTGTTATTAATATAATTAATTATGAAGCTGTTACTTATAATAAATCAGCTAATTATCTTCATTTCAGAGAAAGGGATCTGCATTATAGATCGATAGCGAAAGTTATTTTTACGTTAAATATTTTAAATAATTATGTTTACTAAGACCTTTTTAAAATTATTTTTGTATACTTTACTTTATACTTTATACTATTATTCTCTTTTCAAATAATATAACATGTATATTTTAACCACCATAATAAGCTTAAAAAAATATCTGAAAATCATAGAACTGGTGTAGTGATCATATTGCTCGCCATGACGACCATCAAGCAAGTTAGTCCTATTTTCAAAGCACAGGCACATAGCTAATTTTGAAATTAGTAAGAATAATAATGCGACATGTTTTTCGTGTTCGCATCTCATAAAGTATTTCATAGATGGGTGCTTAGTTGCGAAATAGTATGAATTAAATAATGGTGCCTAAAATTGATTCGTCTCCAGGGACTTTGTGAATTTATTAAATCGGTAATAATTATTTTTCAGTGTTTTCATTTGGCTTCCACAGCCACGTCCCGTGACAATATGATATAGCTCAGTGAAGCAATGATACAAGAAATTACACATAATATTTACAGTTCTAAAATAATATTAAAATTAACATTGACTTTTTTTAATATAGATTCTTACACATCAATTTGCTAACTATATTTATTCGTAAGCCTGGAGTATACAAAATAATGACAATAATCGAATCTCCAACAACGATCACTTAGCAAATATCTTACCGTTAGACCTAATAATTATTTTACAAGTATAATACAACAAAATATTTAAAAATACGTTGAATTATCGGTAAAAATTTATTAATACAAATAAATTTGAATATCAAAAAGATGAATTTTTTACAAAGAATATGATCAATGAATAAAATATGTGTTTTCTGGGCTATTTATCCCATTTGAGAGTCCATAAAAAGGTTTTATATATCTAAGGCAATCAGATGAAGACATTGGCGATGACATTAATAAAGAAATTAACGTAATTGTAAACAAAACAATGATTCATTAGTTCAATAACAAAAGTGTTTTAGTTTGAAAATAAATTAACGTCATATAATTACTCTTGTAGCGAGAAATATTAAACTCCATCATGAACAGTTTTAAGAGTGCTTTCAAAACTAATGGATTCATGAGAATTCGTTTGAGCCCCTAGTGTCGACTCTGAACAAAGTTTTAATTTTATGAATAGCTTAAATACCAATCGTTTAGAAGAATTTCATCTCGACGTACACGTGTAAATTTGAAATCACCTGCTAGATAGATGGTGCATACTTAGTTAAAGTAATTATTTAAAGATGAAAAAGTTTTTTTCCGAGTGTGCAGATTAAAACTACGAAATTATCGCAAAACCCCGTCAATACAAAGTATTATTATATAAAAAGTAACCCATAAATACCAAGTTTTTACAATACTCCCTTTCTCATTTTCGGGTTTCGTGTCTACCATATGCGTCGGAATCTCCATACAACTTTTATGAAAAAACATTAATAATTTGAAAAATCCAAAATTATGGGTACAATCATTATTATCATTTTTTAACGGAAATTTGATAGATCTTCTTGATCGTCGCCACGAGTCTGCTTGCAAAGTTTCAGCTCGATTGGATCACGGGAAAAGGGTTAAAAATCGATCGAAAAATTTTTCGACTTCAAGCAAGCAAGCAGACACCACGAGTTAATATAAAGGGAGTAAAAATATTAGACTTTAATTCACTGAAAACGGATTAATATGTAAAAAAAAAACTATGTTTTACCTTAAGTATTAAAAAATTTAACGTGCATAATTTTGATGTTATAGAATTTCCATTACAATGCTTCAAATTTCATAATTATTTTATGCTTAAAGCTTCTTATTTTTTTTATTTGAAAGGTGCATTTAAAAATCAATTATTATAAAAAATATTATTAATTATTTTTTTCCCAGTAATTCAGTGAGTAAGTTGTAAGGTATGTTCTTTTTGCTTTAATATTCCACTTTGCGAAGCTAAATGTTGCTAATTTATAATTCATAAATTTTGCACAAAGTCTGCAAATGTTGTTTTAAAACTCACGCCGTGATTTATGAGAGTTTTAAAACAGTAAATGAAAAATTTTCAGATTTAATTGTTGAGAATTAACACTTAATTAAGAATTGCCAACTGCGATGCAATACAGCATACAATTATGCATTACATTTCATTACTGTTAACTGAAAATTTTGGGCCCAAATATTTATTTTGCTTCATTCCATACACAAAAGTAGAAAAACACACACATTCCCCAAATAATACACGACACCTTGATTTATGTTTACTTATGTGTCGGTGCTCGAAATTCTATATTAAGTCAAATATTAAATAATTACTAGCTGGTTGGCCCGGCTTCGCTCGGGACCATATTTCGGTAAGTATAGAATTGTGTTAACGTCTCTTTTTTGCTGGTTTCGGCACCTGTGATTGATTGCCTTACTGGACTGTCTTTGCTTTGCCAAAATATCAACAGATATTTCAGCGCACAATCATAAAACTCTAGAGAAAACTTTCAAAAATTTCCTAGAGCATTCCGAAATCTTATAGAACTTCCTGGAATCTTCTAGAACTCTCCCTTTCCGGAATCTTCTAAAGTATAATAATTCTATCTGCAACCTCTAGACCCACCGACGCACTCCCCCACTCAGTTAGGAACCTTAAATAACTTTCTGATAGCTTGTAGAACTTTCGCCTTATAGAACTTTTTAGAGCATTCTGGAACCTTCTCTTTATCTTCCGGAAACTTCTAGACTCACCGATGAACTCAGACACTCGGTTTGGAACATTATAAAACCTTTTTAAACTTTCTCATTCCAAAACCTTCTAAAGCATTCGAGAAACTTAATGAACGTTCTGGAACTTTCTGGACTCACCGATGAACTCAGCCACTCGGTTTGGAACCTTATAAAACCTTTTTTAACTTTCTCCAGAACCTTCTAAAGCATTCGAGAACCTTAATGAACGTTCTGGAACTCTCTAGACTGACATACTTCGCCATTCAGTTTGGAACCTTATAGAACTTTTAGGAATATTCTAGAACGTTCTCTTTCCAGAAATTCTTAGAGCTTCACCGAACATTCTGGAATCTTCTAAACTCACATATACACTCCGCCACACTTTTTGGAACGTTAGAGATCTTTCGTGAATCTTCTACAGCGTTCTCCTTCCAGAACATTCGAGAACTTAATTGAACGTTTTAGAACCTTCTTGAACTTTGTCTTTCTAGAATATTCTAAAGCATTCGATAACCTTCGTGAACGTTTTGAAACCTTCTAGACTCACAGCTACTCTCCGCCACACTGTTTGGAACGTAAGAGAACATTCTTTAGAAGAATAAAGAATCTTCTATAACGTTCTCTTTCCAGAACATTCTAGATAGAGTCACAGATACACTCCGTCACTTTGTCTGGAACCTTATGGAACTTTCGTTAATCTTCTAGAATCCTTCCAGAACTTTCTAGAGCTTTATCGAACGTTCTGGAATCTTCTAGTCTCGCTGACACACTGCGATCTCAATTTAGAACCTTATAGATTTTTTGGGAATATTCTAGAATGTTCTCCTTCCAGAACTTTCTACAGCTTTATCGAACGTTCTGAAATCTTCTAGACTCAATGACACATTTCGCTAGTCAGTTTGGAACCTTATAGAACCTTCTCAAACGTTTTTTTTCCCGAACCTTCTAAAGCATTCGAGAAACATCATGAACTTTTTTATGAATATGTTCTAAACCAACTGACACACCTTGTCACTCAGTTTGTGACCTTAAAAAACTTTCGGGAATCTTCTAGAACCTTTTCCTTCCAGAATTTTCTAAAACATTATCGAACATTCTAGAATCATCTAGACTCACCGGCACACTCCGCCATTCAGTTTGGAACCTTATAGAATGTTCTTGAACTTTCTGCTTCCAGTAACTTGTAAAGCATTAGAAAACTTTCATAAACGTTCTGGAACCTTCTGGACACACCGACACACTCCGCTACTAACCTTATAGAACTTTTAATAATCTTCTAGAACATTCTTCTTCCAGAACTTTCTAGAGCTTAATCGAACATTCTTTAACCTTTTAGACTCACAGACACACTCCGCCATACTGTTTGGAACGTTACAGAACTTTCGTGAATCTTCTAGGATGTTCTCCATCCAGAACATTCTTGAACTTTATCGAACAGTCTGGAATCTTATAGAATCACAGACACACTCCGCCACCAGAATTTTATAGACCTTTATCAAACGTTCTGGAACCTCATCGACTCACCTCTTAGTCTCTCACCACTCAGGCTCTAAAGCCTTATAGAATTTTCGGGAATATTCTAGATCACTCCCCTTTCAGAACTTTCTAGAGCCCTACTGGACATTCTAAAACATTTTTGACTCACCGGTACTCTTCGCCACTTAGTTTGGAAGCTTATAGAACTTTTGGGAATTTTTTAGAACGTTCTCCTTCCAAAACTTTCTAGAGCGGATTTTTCCGGAACCTTCTAGACTTACCGACACCATCGGTGGGCCCATTCTGGAACAATCGGAAGTATTTGCGGCCTTCCCATAACAAAACAATGTGTTAGAATGCACATTTTCGTCACCTACTCCCACCCACGCTCAGCCACTCCCACCAAACTAGAACATTTTAAATGGGACACCAAGGGCTATCCACCACCATAACCACCAGGGGGTGGAAGTATCTGGTTGTGAAGAAAACTTGGCGGATAGGGAAACACGGGTTTCTTTATATATATATATATTAATTGACGTTTTACATCTTTAAATATTTATTTGCTTTTACTAAGGAAAATATGAGATGTAGATTTATTATCTCAAGCGTGTTGAAACTATTTGATATATTTTTAAATTATAAATCGAAATGTCTATCTCTAATTTTGCAAAACATTGTCAAATCGAACAGAAACTTAATCGGGGGAGTACTAACCTACGTGGCGAAATGTACGAAGTCACTTAATACGAATTGAACTTAACGGTATTCTTAAAATCACACTATTTCGTACTATATCACTCGCATATGAACACTTCATTTAACATTCACTTGAACATTCTATCCAATTCTCGCACGTATTAATCGCTATTAATAATTGCGCCACTTAGGTTAGCCACCACTCACCCGATTACTTAGTTCGATATCTTTATATCTGTGGTTCCATTATTTAAACCTGCAAATGCTAATTTTCGAACCTCCTAAATTATTCTAGTATTTAATACAAGGTTCCCGTCGCATCTAGGCTATTCCAGGCATTTGTAGATGCTTCCCGAATGCTGTAGGTAATACGAGAGTGTGGCAGAGGCTTCTATGTTATTGTTGTCATTGACGTATTATGAAGGATTCTGTACGTAATCTCTTTAGCTATTTCGTTACAATATTCTTTATTTCTTCAATATCATTTTGTATCCAAAGAATTTAGATTTTTAAAAGTATAAAATCATGTGTAAATATTAATTTTTCCGTGGTCTAGTAAGCTTTATCAAAATTGTGTATTATTAGTTGATTCTCTTCTTGTTGGTTATCTCAAATTCCTAATTTAATGTATCAATAAAAAATTTATAAAGATTCATCTTAATAAGTTATCGATGTGTAAATTGTTATATTTCATTACGTCTCTTATGCAGCTTGGTCCGTCTGTAAGCTCGGATTACTTTTATCACAGGCCTGTCTTGATCCCGTACATTACTTACAATTAGCTTAACTAGCCCGGATTGCGCCTGCCACGCGGGTTACGTGGACCGCGCCAAGCTAAACACGGGCAAAAAATAAAAGATCAAGCAAATCTCAAAAAGGGTCGTACGTAATTCATTAACTGAGCTTATCTGGATTTTTGATTTTAAAATAAAATTATAACGAAACTTGCCTAAGCTGATTATTAACTGTCATATCACAGAACAACACCTTGAAATTTTCAAAAAAGTTTTTTATAACTTTGTCTTATTGCTTGAAATCTAAGAATAATAAAAAATATAAGAGTCATTATTAATCTTTCAAAAATTTTAAAATTTGCCTATTTATAGCAATTTGAAGCTTTCGCGGTAGATGAATTTTTAAACAAACTTCATCATTCTTTTGTAATTTTGTATCAAAAAATTATATTTATCTCTGGGACTTCTCTTTCAGTTATTTGATTATCAGAATCATTTGATTTTTAATCTTTCTTAACTCATCTGATTTGTTTTACTGATTTTAAAACGATGTTCTTTGATCAGTTTTCTTATTAATTAGTTAAATAACTTTGCTTTGACCACTAGAAGTAACTCTACGTCTACCGGTTTTGATACCACTTCGTCAAAACGGATGCATACTACCTGGGTGGTTCTTATTCTAGCAAACAAATCAATTTTTGAATGGGGGCGTGGTAAGAGTTATGGTGGGAGTAATTGACAATTGTCAATTGTTCAAAAATTAATTTTTTTGCTAGAATAAGTAATGGATAGTTAGCATGCATCCGTTCTGACGAACATACAGTGGTATCGAAGCCGGTGGACGTAGAGTTATTCCAAGCGGTCATTACAAAGTTATCTAATTAATTAAAAAATATGTCCATCCACCAAGTTATGCTATAAACATCAAAAATAAACACAATTTTTGTTTTATCACATTAAAGTGAATCAATTTAAAATTTAATTTTTTTTAGAGTATGTTGATCAGTATCATTGGACTATTTTCGCGTGGATCGTTTGTCGTGTGGATATTTTGTCAAGCGGGCCTTTTTTGTCGTAGTACTAAACGTCCGTGGACCTTTTGTCATGCAAGGAATGCAATCGTCCTTTAACAAATCTCCTGGGTGCTATAAAATCTTAGCAACTGAAATAGCTGTAAATAGAAGTAGGAGTTGTTTCAGTGCACACTCGGAGGTTGTTAAATGTTAGCATTCTAAATAGTCACCGTTAAGAGATATTGCCACCCACGCTCAACGATGTACATGTGTGTGTTGGCATGCTACTCCATCAGTGTAATAACACTTAAAATAAATTACTTTTTGAAAGGAATCTATAATATAACATATTATTCCATAAGCCCAGGTTACACATTTTTACAATGACGTATCAGTCTGCTCATTAATTCAATTAACTTATACCAATAATGTCGCTAATATCGACACAACCCGCCGACATAAAAAGTAGTAATAAATTGATTTAGTTACACAAACTATATGTCAATTTATATTCTTCACACAAAAAACTAACTTTTGGCAAGGGTGTGCTAGTCTTTTAGCATATCCATAGGTTCGATGTTCAGAATTTTCGTTAAGGTTACCGGATTGGCAATTAAGGATCACAAATTTGGAAGTGACGGGAGGATTCCCACCCTACCAAGAGAATCTTCCGGCATTCATATAATGTATCACGTTTTGTATGCAAGCGTTATGCGATTGTATGACAGAGCACGTAGCAGAGGCAAAAGTAAAAAAAATATATGAATAATATTCTGAATTATGTTTTGGGGATGCGGTGGTCCACCACAAGTCGGGCGTCGCCACTTTAGGGTTGGTGTTGGTTGTGAATGAGAGAGTGATCTCAACGCTTCATTTATTATCCATAAGGTCCTTAATATACAATTAGTATAATGATTGACCCCATGTTGATGATGACGATGATATCGATGATAGAAGCTTCCTTGGAGATCCAGAGGTTAGGACTATAATCCTGCGTGTGTAGATAGTCCTGCGGCGGCGGTGTAGCTCTGCTTTATCATGTTGTCTATGGTCAGTTACTCCTGAAGTATGAGTAGAAGTGACGTTATGGCGTAGCTTCCAAAGTGCAGGCGACAATGTTGTCGAAAGTCGTGTTGTGGTGTAGGTAGTAATCTTCCTCTCGGTGTCGAGACTGGAAGCGTATGAGAGAACCTGTTTACTGTATACTGTATATAAGTAGTCGCGAGGACATGGTTTATAAATCCGACGATCGTTTGTCTGTCCTAGCCGCTGGTGCAAGACCCAACTTCTCTTAGTCATCACAATATAGTCTTTTATGCTAATGTAGGCCAGCCATTACCTTGTACGTGTGAATCTGCTGGCTGTGCATTTTCGGCTCTGTGTAATACTTCAGGTTACGTATGTGTGTGTGTGTGACTTCTGTGGGGCGCGTGTTGTTTTCGCCGACCTGTCAGTCGCAGGTTTGGTGGCATATCTGGGGTCAGCGCCTTCCCATACTCTTCTGCGCGTATGTCATGACCTGGAATGGTGGCTGTGGGTGTATACAAGATGAAACCCCACATTGTTTTCTGGGCCGTGTTTTTCGGCCTTTCTGTCCATTGCAGGGTCCATCATCAGAGCTGGTAATAGACGGAATGGATGGGAGTTTATAAAATTTTCACAAAATTGATAAAGTTGGTATAATTATACAACACAAATTTCTGGTAAATGAATCGGGTTTACACAGCAATTACTGTAAACAGAATTATCTATCACCTTATGCCTTATATGAGAAACATTTTTAAAATTAATGAATCCACTTTTCTTCAGATTGAATTTCTGAATGGGTCTGTAGAATGGAAAAACCATTGAAAACTTTTTCTCGATTACCTTTTTTAAATTTAAGGTGAGTTTGTTTTTGTAGGATTTACCCTTGGTCGATTTATTTTTCAATAATTATTTTCCTTAGCTCAAAAAGATGAAAACCGTGATAAAGAAATGTTATTTTTTTCTTGAAAATGGTGTTGATGTTAGGGTGAAATAGAATGAGCTAAATCGATAATTTTTAGACATATTTTTTCTCCAGAATGTTTTATACAAATTCTTTTTTTGGGTCACAATCCTAGGATCGGTCTGCTGATTCAATCTCTTCACTCCTCTCTATTACCTGCCAGCCTCTTTATTTCTTGGTAGGTGCTACAATGGACATCTCCGATAACCTGGTCCATTTTTTCAAATACGCCAGGTTTAACTTATTTAACATGCTTTTATTTACCTTCACCGTCCTGTCATCCTTAAATCTTGTGATCAATATTTTCTGATCAACAATCGCTCTGTAATTTGGCAGAAATACGTATCCTGGATGAGTTAAATGACATACGAATTACGGACATAATGACACAATTTACTGTGTCATTATGTCCGTAATTCGTAATACTCACAATTTGACAGAGTTCTTTTTCTTTACTTCATTTTGTCTTCTTAGACAAGTCAGCAAAGAGTGTATGAGTTCAACGAGAACATTTCATGCATCGTTACCAGCTCTAACTAGGCTTGGAGCGCGAAAAAAAGTTGTTGCAATAAATGCATGGACAATCTTTATCCTCCTTCCGCGTATCCACTTAGTCTTTATCAGCCGTATCTTCTCTTAAAAGAGCCTTTATAAGGAGGATTATTAGCAACCGTAACATTAGATCCACATTTGGCTCCAGATCCACAGGGTGAGATAATCCACTTGTTTTATGCTGGTCGTTACTAAAATTTTCTGAGGTCTATGAATTGTGGTGAAAACAGATTCATTCACATTATAAATATTGTGTGTTCCACAATGATAATCATTCAATAGCACCTGATTAATCTTAAAAAACTTTTCAAATGGTGACTTATCGAAAGCCTGAGCCCTAGCCGCAGAAGTGAAACAATATGTTGGTCGCTGAAACATCCCATTTTTACTTAAAAGGCCTAAAAAATCCAAAGTCGATTAAAGTAAAACGCAAACACCTACATAGCTGGTCTCGTACTTCCGCTTCTAGTATACTTTAAGTCCCAAACATCTAGCATCCGCCGCAGTACGTTACGTAATTGGTAGATTAGCCAGGCAGGTGAAATTCTAATGCCGCGAGATTAGGAGAAGTATTAATAAGTTTATTTTTTTGTCGGGTCCAAATGCATCTACCATTCCGGTTAAGGGTTAAAAGAGTTCGTATATGTACTAGTAGTAGAAAAAGGTACCCGATATTATTCGGGTAGTTAACGTACCATTGCAACCCAGCGCGCACTCACTGTGACCGAACCTCCTCCCTCATTCATAGTCACTTGGCTCATGGCTGAATATTGTAGTCCTTTCTTCTGCTTCTACAGCGTAAAATGCTTTTATCTCCTATTCACGATTTTTGTTCATATTCAGAACAATTGCTATTGATCTTCGAGTTCAATCAATATTATAAAATTCAAAAACTTTTTTTGGTTCTATAATTTTATTTTTCCAAACAAAAAAGATCGTTTCGGCTATCTGGGGCATTATAATCAGTTAATTATGGCCTGAACAGCTGAATCAATCATCATTTTTTTGGAAAAATTAAATTATAGAATGAAAAATATCTTGTATTACTTCAATAGTATTGATTTGCAATGTAGTTCTATAAAAAGTATGCCGCGAGTATTAAAAAAATAAAATACCAATTTAGTCACTCGTCTACCCGATACATAATATTTTTAGTAGTACAGTCGCACACACCGTTACAATCGACAACTTTCCGCGATTATAGTTAAAACGTTACACGTAACACAAATTAATAATTTTCTGTGATGTATCCCAATCTCGAGATACGAAAACCAAAGAAAAGACAGATGGTTGTGATTCTCTTAAGTATTTACAGTTAATTTGTGTTAACCCAACACTAACTAAACCCTGTGCTAACTCTACGCTAGATAGAAGAAGAGCGAGAGTTGGCGCTCTCCCTTTTTATAACAGCGCCACCTTGTCATCTCATTAAAGTGGCATGTTTTAATACACCACATTTTTAAGGCTTGAAATCATCTTGATGAAAGGCTTACAAAAAATAATTGTGTATAAAGGTATTGTACAAATGAATATATAAAAAAGTTATTTTTTGATTGTACATCTATAGCGAATGTTTTTTTTTAAATCTTGGACCGCTGTACATAATATAGTAATATCATCATAATCATCTTCATCCCTTTGTCAAAGTAGAGTTAGGGGCCCTAAGACACTAAAAGATGCTTCCATATTCCCCTGTCTTGCGCAGCTTCCGCATGAATCAACCAATTTGTTCTGTTTTCTATTTTCATAACATTTTTAATCGAGCACAGCTCAATCTGGGGCGACCCACCAGCCGTCTTCCTTCCGGGGTTGCCAAGTAAATCGTTCTCGGTTTTCGTTCCTCTGGCATTCTTAGAATATTTCCAAGCCACCTCATTTGTAATTTTTTTATGTGTAGTAAGCTCATAACTCATAAAGCACACACAGGGCTCCATGCCGAGTGATATGATGCCGTAGCTTAGGATATATAGAGTAGTATTTATTTTTGATTTGTTTAATCAAAATCAAATTTAGAATAATATCAGTATAATTAAATATTTACATTATCTCATTTAAAAATAACAAGGGATCCAATATCAAATTACATATTTTTTTTACATACTGTCTGCTAAACATAACCGCGGGGCTGTAATATAACAAAGCTTTGTAAATCGTTAGATAATTTTATACCCTCAAATGATTAAGAGGTACAAGTTTTATACAAATTGAAAGCGACGTATGTTTTAGAACCCTAATATTTGTTCTGACATTGTTTTATTAGTATCTCACATGAAATAAACAGAAAACCGTTTTATTGTTCGTTGTTTCAAGTTGACAAATATGAAAACATTGAGAAAAACATAACATTCAAATATTTTTGTAAATATTATCTGAAAAAATAAGGTATGGTATTAAAGAATCAAAAAATAATTAAAAGTATCATCAAAATTATGTAAGTACCTTGTTAGTGTGGTGATCATGACGCTGGTTTGTGATCTGATGGTCGGTGGTTCGAGTTCCATTCCAACACCCAGCAAGATAGTCCTATTTTCATAGCACAATCATTTATTTCATTAGAGCTTATTTTGAGAATATTAAGTACTAGCTGTGTCCGCGCGGCTTCGCACGCGTAAATTTTAGGAAACTGTTTGGATCGTCATGGCACTTTCGGGAACCTTCTAGAACATCCTCCTTCCAGAACATTCAAGAAATTTATCGAATATACAGGAACCTTCAAGACACACAGACACATTCCGCCACTCAGTTTAGAACTTTCGGGAATTTTCTAGAACCTTCTCCTTCCAGAACTTTCTAGAGAAGGTTTTTCCGAAACATTCTAGACTCACCGCGCCTATTTTTAAACAATCTGAAGCGTTTTCGGCCTTCCCATAACAAAATAATGTGCCAGAAAGCACATTTTTGTCACCCACTCCCACCCACGCACAGCCACCCTCACCAAACTCGCATATTTTCATAACCACCGGTGGGTGGTTGTGGCTGGTTGTGAAGAAAACTTGGCGGGTAGGGAAACACGGGTTTCTTTATATATATATATATATATATATTGATATATATTGTTATAGATGTGACATGCATTTCGTGTTCGCATCTCTATTTATATTAAAAGAAAAAAAATACTGTTAAGATATTACTGTGAAGGTATTAATAAAAAACCTTTATTTTAATAAAATAAGAATATTCTTTTCATATACCTCTATGAAACAAAAAAAAAATTACACAAGGAGTATGCAAGAATTAACGCCGAAATTCTAAATTCTCGTGTTAGAACTACCTTTTGCTCTTCAGAGTCGTCAGAGTTATGTTTTTGTGTGCCTAATTCAAAAACATCAAGCGATGTGACAGTGTGGGGTACCTTTAAGGTAGAATGTATATAAGAAAGCGACCAAATGAAGTGTTCTACTCAAGGGACACTACACGAGTCCGGAAGAAAGGTGAGAGCAAACTAACTTAGGTCAGGCGCTTACGATGGATAGTTTCGTAAGCTGTCATAAATTAAGAACAGGAAGAACGCCTAATAAGGACTTATAACTATTAATATTAATTTAGTGATAATTTAGTCGTGATGAAATTATCTTATTTTGTCTCCAATAATAAACAATATATTATGTCATATTCATAATAAAATTTAAAATAAATTAATTTTAATAAATATTATTATTAAATTCTGCAGGTTAAGGTCGACGCCACACTAGACGTATCTTCCGTCGGGTTTTTAACGCCGCTACATTTCTTTCCATACAATGTGCGCTTATCGAATGCACTACGCAAATCATCGGTTATTCCGCTGGTGGAACGCTCGCTTCGGCGTCTGTTCGGTTCTCCGCCCGCAGAACTTACGTCAACGTAAAATCGGTGATGTCTCGTCTCGTGTTTTTGAATGCAACATGCTACATTCGACGGATTGTCCGCACGTGTGTTTATTCTCCGCGCGGTCTGCCGTGGAATATTGTATCTATGTGACTGCTAAATTCGGTTGCGGATTTGACGCGACCGAAAAGACGCGGCGTAAGATACGTTTAGTGTGGCGCCGGCTTGAGTATAATTTTTAATGTGACAGCTGTTTCAGCTTGGAAGGCCACTGTCAAACAGTGGATATATTACGTATAATCGACTTATTTAGATGTTTTCTATAGAGGAAGGAGTAACATAAATCTTATAAATAAGTTGATTATACATGGTATACTCATTGATTGGTAATGGATTTATGAGTCAAAACAGCTGTCAAATTAAAAATAACACTTAAAAATAACTTAATTATAATATTTATTAAAATTTAATTTATTTTAAATTTCATTTAAAATAAACATGAAGTTCTATAAACGAAACACAAATAAAATTTCATATTCAGTTATTACATTTGTTACGGCCAAAATCATGTTTATAAAATATAATAAGAACAAAAAACTATTTATAAAAATGCCTAGCAGCTGAAATATGATGCCTAACCTTCTTTCTATTTATAGACATAAAATATTGAATCAATGTATGATGTAATAAAATATAAGGTAAATCAGGACATTTAAAATGTTCCATGTTTAAAATTTCGAATAGTTTTGAAGTGATGGTATGTAGGTAGGTACTGGGTACCTACTTTTATTTATTTTGAATTGTTTAAGATTTGAAAAATGGAACATTTTAAATAAGAGAAAGCTTGTGTTGAGATCTGTGAAAAAGAAAATAAAGAGTCTTCTATTGTTTTTGTAAGCGTCTTGTTGTATCTGCGCTGTTTTTCTAAAATATTGATAAAACAATGTAATTTTTGGTCTTAAAATAAATTTTGATCACACAGTTTTCCAGTTTATTTAATTTTTCGTCGCAAGTGTCGATTTTTACTCCCTTTATATTAACTCGTGGCGTCTGTTTGCTTGCTTGCCAACTTGCCGTTCAAAAATTTTTTGGATTGATTTTTAAACCCTTTTCCGTGATCCAATCGAGCTGAAACCTTGCAAGCAGACTCGTGGCGACGATCAAGAAGATCTATCAAATTTTCGTTAAAAAACATTAATAATTATAGCATAATTTTGGATTTTTCAAATTTTTAATGTTTTTTTCATACAAGTTGTATGGATATTTCAACGCATATGGTAGACGCGAATCCCGAAAATGAGAAAGGGAGTATTGTAAAAACTTGATTTTTATGGGTTACTTTTTTTAAGACATTTTCCATACGCAGAGTTTCGATACAAAATTGGTGTTAGTATTATTACAATGTTTTTTTACAAACGTAGGAAAACAGGTTGTTAGTCTTCAAAAATAATATTTGGATAAGATTTGTAGGCCAAAATATGATTTGTAATAATTTGAAATATAAAGTATATGAAAAAAGTGGGATGTTATACAGAATAGGGCGTTGGGAGTTCTATGAAATATTAACTAATTATTTCGGTATAATCGAATATCCTGATTCTAATAATGTCATAAAATAATGTCGCACTCTTATATTTATTTATATTCAACGAGTAATTCCAATTTAAAAATCATAATTATTTTCATATTAAGATTGACAACTCAGCGTCTTCCTTTGAATTTTGGGAGTTATATGAAAAATAAACAAATTTTAACGACGATCACCTTGAAATAAAAATAATTTATTAGTTAAGCTTTATATTAATAAAAAGAAAAAAGGTTGCATAAAAGCACTTTCTAATGAATAATCAACATTTTTAATAAAAAACATGTTGATTATTTGACGGATATACAAATAAAGGAAGCTATATAAAAAAAAATTAAAAAATGTTAGGAATGCAGCCATTGAAGATTACTTATTAAGATTGTAATGAATTATAGATTTTGTGTCTATTCTTTCCAAAAGCACGTCTCCTTTAAATTTAAAGGCTGTATTTCATGTAAATAATACTCTCATTCAGCACATTCTAAATTAGTAATCCTCGATGACTGCATTCAAATTTTTTGGATAAGTATTGCTTGCTGCCTTTGCTTTTATAGCCATTTAATAAATAATTCTTTTATCCAAAGTATTTTCTTTGTTTCAATATAAATAATGTGATTGCAAAGTTATTTTTCTAATTTTAAAGAAGTACTATTTAAATTTGTAAAAAGCATAACTATGAAGAATTTATGTGAGGGCTAACTTTCGGAAGAATAAAGATTTTTCTGTATTCTAGAGGATGAGAATATTTATTGCATATACAAATATATATATATATATATATATCATTTGAATTAAAAATAGATTATTTTTAGTTAATTTTTGTTGGTATACTGTTGCGTGTTTTGTAGTTTATAAAAATATTTGTTTATTTTGTTCTCAGGTTCAATCAGCAACATAGATGGCGCTGAATATCATTGCAACAAGACTCAGGTGAAGAAAGTCATATCTGGTGTGGTAGGAGCGGCTTCAAGCGTCACCAGCATCCAAGTTGCAAACCTTTTACGGTTGTTCAAGATACCGCAGGTGAGTTTTATTTTATTTCCGCCGGTTTGATAATTAATCGAGTTCATTTATTTGCTTAATATGGACAAATAAAACCTTATGAATTTTATTTAGAAACTCATTAGATTAGTCAGGATCTTTTTGAAAAATTTTCTTCGAATCTTCAGTAATATCTTAATTGAGGGAATAAATCTAGAATACAAACGTACTGAAATTTTGATGAAACAAAATTTTTCATAGTGGAATAAAGGGTCCTGATTGCATAAATGAAGTAAAATTTTTCCATTATCTAGTTTAAAAGCAGTTATTTCATGTTTAAAAATAACACATCTTTGACACTTCACGCCATAAATGCACGTATAATAAAACAAGAAACCATACAAAATTAATGTTTGATGTTTGAATAATCATTCACCATAGATTATAAAAAATAAATATGTAGATAGGTATATAGAACATAGACAATGGATTATTCTAAAAATAAATTATTGTATTGATCATTTATTAATATAAACAAAGGATGACCTTTGGGAAAAGGCCAATTTTGTAATAAAAACGGAAATAAGTCTGGATGACGTATCCGGTAAGGAAAAGGCCAATTTTTTGTTAAAAACGGATGGATGACGTATCCCGTGGGAAAAGGTCAATTTTGTGTTAAAAACGGATGGATGACGTATCCCGTGGGAAAAGGTCAATTTTGTGTTAAAAACGGATGGATGACGTATCCCGTGGGAAAAGGTCAATTTTGTGTTAAAAACGGAGATAAGCTCTCGGGAATAATAATCTTCAAATTCAAATTCACAATGATTTTTTCTCAGCTAAAGTGGGGCATTCATTATATTGCATGGCAAGCCGCCGCGCCACGCTGGCGTAATGCAGGATCGTATAGTTGACATGTTTGATAATAAATGGGCCCACTTA
Source organism: Agrypnia vestita (assembly GCA_016648135.1). Taxonomy (NCBI): domain Eukaryota; kingdom Metazoa; phylum Arthropoda; class Insecta; order Trichoptera; family Phryganeidae; genus Agrypnia; species Agrypnia vestita. Next base: position 178,862 of record JADDOH010001602.1, on the reverse strand, counting down.
GGATAAACGTGATTTGTCAATTCGTATGAATAAAACAGGAAAAACTTATATTTTGTATGGGCATCTATGGCGTGAAGTGTCAAAATGTATCATTTTTAAACTTGAAATAACTGCTTTTAAACCAGCTAACGGAAAAATTTGACTTCATTTATGTAATCAGGACGCTTTATTACACAAAATTTCAGTACGTTTGTATTCTGGACTATAGCCTCATTGAGGAATAAGTACGCATCATTTTTGTGGAATTCTGAGGACTCGCCTTCATTACCATATTCCAAAAGCATCACATTTAAATCACGTCTGGTTGAATATTGTAAAAATGGATATAAATATATGGATATAATTTTTTTGTTTTTTTTTACATCCATTGTGATTCATATACATCAGTGATATAATTAGACAAAACCTAAGGCCAAGTATACTCATGGTTTGCATGTGTAAATGCTATATAGGCGTAGGCTTCTGTGTATTTGTGTGTGTGTGTGTGTGTGTGTGTGAGAGTGTGTGTATGTGTTTGTGTGTGCGTGCGACACATTCCTCTCGCATGCATGTGTAAGGGGGATATGTCACCTCGCAAGTTTATCACTAAAATAGTATGTAAACTGCTCAAAAATAGATATACGAAAATACAAAAAATATCGAGATCTGCAAAAGCCATGTTATTGATATCAAGAACACGACTAATTACGGAGTTTTTGCCGTAATTTGTTCTCCAATGATCCGAGTGAAAAGGGTGTGGTGCTCTTGTTCGTCTCTGCGGGACATTAAAATGAATTAAGTTTAGAATTTTAGGGGGGTTATTAATAAAAAGAAATCACTTTTTGTATCAAACCACTTTATATTCAATAACGAACATATTTGGAACTAATGGTCCCTTCATCAGCAAAAAAAAAAATTTTTTTTTTTTCTGTATGTTATGTGTTTTCTCTTTATTAATTAATCTTAATGATGTTTTCACAAAGTTTTTTGCTTTTATAATGTACAAAACTTTTTATAATGTAAACTTTGTTTACACCACTTTTTTCACCAATGGCCCCTTCGTCAGGAATGTTATGCCTGTTTGCTTTTATTTAAGAATATTTACTATATAATTAATTAACGTGAAAGATTATTATTTGTCCGGAAAAAAAATGAAATATCTGAAAAGATTTTGCAATCAATCCCTTCATTGAGTTTTACCATGAAATATTCCTGAAGGCTACGTGCCCACTATGCCAGGCTATGACAGCACATGGCAGGGGTAAAGCTTTCCCCTAGACAATGGCAGATTATTCCGCGCTCAAGATCTGAAAATGCAAATATCAGACATAATGGAGAACGCATCTCCGAGAAATTCCTTTATTGTTCTGCAATGGTATTGTGCTGAGACAAATGGACCATTCTCTCTCTACGGCCACGACAAGATTTAGAGCTGGGACAACGTCACATTGTAAAGATATTTAAACTGACGGTCAACAGAGACCGGGATCAGAAGAACGTCGTATGGGAGACTGCAAAAATACAGATAAGAATATTTGTCTAACAAATTATGATTTCAGTACAGAGCGAATGAAAATATATTAATTTTACACAATAATATATTTCTGGAATAAGCAAACAATGTTGGAAAATAATGCGAATTCACATATTTGGAAAAAAAATGTAGAACAAGTTTAGAATAGGGATTCCAATCCAGTAAAAATACATATATTTTTTATTCAGAAAAATAGATATGGATGTCTTTAAAGGTGTTCATAGGGCTGATGAACTATCATCACTTTACACAACGTAATGCTCACCAATCCACCTATGATAGATTATCACATCTATAAATTTTTTGGAAGTTGTGTATATTTTCTTAACTTTGCAAACGTTATTCCATATGTGAGTAGTATTTTTATTACCGCCCACTATGGTTTGAAAAATTTTTCATTCCCATAAACAAGTAAAAATACCACCGTTAATATGATATATTAGGTCCTTACATATGAAATTCGCGTTTAGTATGGGAGGAACATACAGCCGATTTTTTTTTATTATAATATATTTATTTAATCAAAGTATGTACCATTGCTATCTATGCACTTTTGCCATCTCATAGGTAGTTCATCGATTCCTTTACTAAAAAAACCATTCGGACGGGAATCAATAAAATCTTTGAAGGCGGTTTGGACTGCCCCATCGGAGTTGAATTTTTTCCTTTGCAAGAAGTTATCCAAAATTCGAAAAAAATGGTAATCTGTTGGGGCAAGGTCCGGAGAGTACGGTGGATGTCTTAGACATTCCAATTGAAGCTCCTCTAATTTGGTAGCCGTCTGTTGTGCAGTGTGTGGTCTAGCGTTATCATGAAGCAGCAGTGGCCTAGAGCGATTAACCAGCCTCGGTTGTTTAGCAGCTAGCTTTTCCATCATGGTTTGCAGTTGCTGACAATAGACATCTGCCGTAATCGTCTGGCCAGATTTAAGAAAGCTGTAGTGAACGACACCAGCACTAGTCCACCAAACGCTCACAAGTAACTTTTTTGGAGTCAATTTTCGCTTGGGGCATGGTTTGGCTGGTTCGGCAGGGTTCAGCCATTGCGATGAGCGCTTCCGATTATCGTACAGGATCCACTTTTCATCACAGGTAATGATTCGATTTAAAATCCCTTCATTATTGTGCCGGTTGAGTAATGCAACGCAGCAGTCAACGCGCGTTTGTTGATTTGCTTCACTCAATTCGTGAGGTACCCACCTTTCAAGCTTTTTCACCTTACCAATTTGCTTCAAGTGGATTAAAACAGTTTTATCACTAACACCGCAGCCTGCAGCTAACTCGGATGTGGTTTGCGATGGATCCGCTTCCACAATAGCCTTCAATTCTTCATTATCAACTTTGGTCTCCGGCCGTCCACGGGGCTTGTTCTGCAGGTCGAAATTTCCAGAACGAAAACGTTGGAACCAAAAACGCACCGTGTTTTCTTTTGCGGCACCGTCGCCATACACATCATTAATCCTTCGAGCCGTTTCTGCAGCACTGGTGCCACGGTGGAACTCGTACTCGTAAATAACGCGATATTTCAATTTTTTCATTTTGTAAACTGAGTGACGCAAAGAAAAAAACAATTGAGGAAAAAACAAATGAATTATAATTTTCAAAACACAAATACATGAGTAAATAGCTGTATAAATTTGGATTTGGAATTCCTAACCAAAGAGAAGATATTTGAGATCAAATTTGCCAGTACGGCAAAACATCAATTTCATATGTAAGGACCTAATATCTTAGTAGGTACTTTATATTATAATTTTCCATATACTTTTTAATATTTTGATCTATACATCGATTTTTAAAAATGATTTTTGTTATCCTGACGAACAAGCCATTGGCTTCGAAACATGTTGATTTTTTTTCAATAAATAAGTGGTTTTTTTATTTGAAATTTTTAAAGCAATATCCTTTTTATGTATACGACATTCTTCGGAATTATTCACATTACACTAGAATTTCCCTGAAATTTATTTAAATTTTCAACCTGTTTTTATATATTCAGAATATTCTGATATATAGCTAAATGCTTTATTTATTTTAATTGTTTAAAAATGAAGATTCATAGATTCAAAATAATAATATTCATATGTTTTTCACCTATACGCAGAGAGTAAAAAAAAATCCGAGTATTTCTTCTGGTGAAGGGAGCCAAGCAGCGTCATCTGTTTATCACACACAAAGATTCAGCAATAAGCAAAAGCGATACAATGCACCGTTGATATCAGGTTTCTGAATATAGTTCACCTGTTTGTATAACTGTATTTGCTTGTTAGGAAATATAACTTTAATTTACCAATATTTGTATTGTCATATGAAATGTTCAATTTTTCAATAAACCCCTGAACGCGGTTGCCGAGAACGTACTTGCTCTCTCATATGTAGAATTTCTTCTACACGATCTAACTGACCAACCACGTTCAGGGTTATCTTACCAGGATTCTAAGCCTCAATGGTTGTGGTCCATTCCCGTTACTTTCTTTCAGATTGGTTGGGGAATTGTATGGAGAAAGCAAAATAAAAAGAACAGGGCCTGTATGGTTTTTACATGAGGTTTAATTACAAAGATGTTATCCAGTCAGTTCAGTACACAGAGAATAGTTCAAAAGGCACAAATTTTACAGTATACTATACAGTTTATAAACATGGTTTCATACGGGACAATGACATACAATAGTAAAAAGGTTTAGGAAAAACACAGCGCCGAATTATCAAGTATGACCCTGGTGGCCACTAAAGTCAAAATGGATACTCCTTTATAACGGAATTTAATCACAGTCGGGTCCAATACAGAATATTAATTTACATATAGTTAAGCTTCCAGAGGTCGGCCCAGTAGAGGCTCATGGGATATAAGAGTAAGTAGGAACAGGGATTGGAACAGACTTTGTGTTTCCTATTTTAAAAGTTACATCACTTGAGTTCGATTAATGTCACTTGGTTATCCCTTTGGTAACTTTTTGTAAATAGTTTGCGAATGTTATAGATTGGCCATAATTGGCTGCTGTAAATTATGTATAGGTATAATCAAACACTTGAAACCTGTAGTTTTTCTTCTGAGTATGGAGTGGATCGACCACCTTTAGTAAGGGTGCCAGCCCTGACCAGCTGTAGGAGTCGGCGGACGGTTGTCCTCCGTCAGCTGATCGATCGGAATGCCCGAACCGGGCGCCCGAAGTTTATGGTGATTTTTAAACAAGAAGACGCCAATGACGGTTGAATCTTATGAAGTCCAAAGCACGGTATTTTTATTAAAACTTAAAAGAACAGGCGTTGTTTAATAGGGGACGAAAACGATTGTTTTTATTATACCCCTTGTTGGCGGGGAATGTTCAGGACGCCAATAGTAATGTATTATATTTTTTGCAAAGGGGGCTCAAGGCGCTTGCGAGGAACCCTTTTTTTTAACTTTGGTTTACTTCACCCTGGTTGTTTATAAAAACATAGAGAACGATTATTATAATGTATTTATTGTGAGACCGACATTGTCTCACACGACGAACTAGTTACTATATGCGTTTAAACTAGTTGAACACACTGTTTAACTTTATAACCCGGCGGGAAGTATATTATTAAATCGTTTGAACACACTGTTTAGCTTTGTAACACGGCGGAAAGTATATTATTAAATCGTTTGAACACACTGTTTAGCTTTGTAAATCGTTTGAACACACTGTTTAGCTTTGTAACACGGCGGGAAGTATATTATTAAATCGTTTGAACACACTGTTTAGCTTTGTAACACGGCGGAAAGTATATTATTAAATCGTTTGAACACACTGTTTAGCTTTGTAACACGGCGGGAAGTATATTATTAAATCGTTTGAACACACTGTTTAGCTTTGTAACACGGCGAGAGGTATGTTATTGGCTCACATTTGAAAATTTACAACGAACAATTCCGGCACCGTAACTTTTATACAAATGGCGGCCGTAATTTGCTTAGGGCGGACGGCGTAGCTAACGCACCGCAGAGCTCGGTTCCCGGATGGTGACTCGAAGACTGACTGGTCCAGACTGGCTTGCCGGGCGCGGAGTTATCCTATATTAGCGCGGAGCGGAAGAGGGTGCGGGGGGGGGTTGCGCGCCGGTACAGTTGCTCCAAGAGTATGGCAGCGCGGCCCGCACGGCACGCCTTGCGTCTCCTGCCCGGAGGCCCCGCGACGGCAGTGGACAGGGATACTATCATAGTGTGTGTGACTCGTAAGCCTGTGTGTGTAACCTACGCGCGCTGGCTCCGGCCGCCTCGCTCGACGTGTGCGATTTCGCGTATTATTTGGTTAGGACGGAATATGTAATATTTACTTATTTTAAATTTATTTTGTTACGACAGAATAGTAATACTTCCTTTTTTGTCTAAAAGGAAGCATTACACATATATTCGCTGATATGGGTTTCGAATAAAGCATTAGGTCATTGACTTAATTTTCAAATAGTTTACAAGACTTTTATATCTTAGAACTCACTAGAATATTCGCCCCCAATTTTTAATGACTTGAAAAATATCGCTACGTATTGTCGCTCGCTAATCGCAGTTTTAATTAAAGTGGCCTGGCGCGTGGTGTCAGGCTATTGATACGCCACTCCGCGCTTCAGTGCATAGAAAATTCTGGCCACTCCACACTTTTCTAGATTCTAAAAGACCCTAAATGCTTCTAATTTTTTTTGTTGTAATATAATGTTTTTGACATTAAGCAGTCGACATTATGTTTCCGGGCATACTCTCCGATTCTGAAAACATTTTAATTTTTTTTAATATTAGGTCCTTACATATGAAATTGATGTTTTGCCGTACTGGCAAATTTGATCTCAAATATCTTCTCTTTGGTTAGGAATTCCAAATCCAAATTTATACAGCTATTTACTCATGTATTTGTGTTTTGAAAATTATAATTCATTTGTTTTTTCCTCAATTGTTTTTTTCTTTGCGTCACTCAGTTTACAAAATGAAAAAATTGAAATATCGCGTTATTTACGAGTACGAGTTCCACCGTGGCACCAGTGCTGCAGAAACGGCTCGAAGGATTAATGATGTGTATGGCGACGGTGCCGCAAAAGAAAACACAGTGCGTTTTTGGTTCCAACGTTTTCGTTCTGGAAATTTCGACCTGCAGAACAAGCCCCGTGGACGGCCGGAGACCAAAGTTGATAATGAAGAATTGAAGGCTATTGTGGAAGCGGATCCATCGCAAACCACATCCGAGTTGCGCAGCGAAAAGGTGGAAGTGAAAAAGCTTGAAAGGTGGGTACCTCACGAATTGAGTGAAGCAAAATCAACAAACGCGCGTTGATGCTGCGTGCATTACTCAACCGGCACAATAAGAAAGGGATTTTAAATCTTAAAATCTGGCCAGACGATTACGGCAGATGTCTATTGTCAGCAACTGCAAACCATGATGGAAAAGCTAGCTGCTAAACAACCGAGGCTGGTTAATCGCTCTAGGCCACTGCTGCTTCATGATAACGCTAGACCACACACACTGCACAACAGACGGCTACCAAATTAGAGGAGCTTCAATTGGAATGTCTAAGACATCCACCGTACTCTCCGGACCTTGCCCCAACAGATTACCATTTTTTTCGAAATTTGGATAACTTCTTGCAAAGGAAAAAATTCAACTCCGATGGGGCAGTCCAAACCGCCTTCAAAGATTTTATTGATTCCCGTCCGAATGGTTTTTTTAGTAAAGGGATCGATGAACTACCTATGAGATGGCAAAAGTGCATAGATAGCAATGGTACAAACTTTGATTAAATAAAAATATTATAATAAAAAAAAATCGGCTTTATGTTCCTCCCATACTAAACGCCAATTTCATATGTAAGGACCTAATATTTGCTTTGCCTGGCAATGTTAGGTCTTTCCTAGTTGACCTCTACCTTTTCCACTCTCGTTTACTTTTCTGCCTTTGTTGTTTCTAATGTTCGCGTGATATATTTTCCTACCCCGATGACATTTTTATGAATACACGCCCTAATAAGCAATACTTGTGCTCCAATTGTTCCTTCTTAACAATAATGCTTTTTAATAAGAAGCTATTGTGAGTGCGAGCTAGTGTGAAAAGTGCTAAAAAATTATTCTGAAACGTTTACATACTTTGCAGAAAAATTATTATAATAAAACTCTGGCATGCATTGTTGCACACACGACACGGTGGTAAAACTGATTCGATAGTTTGAAATGCGTTAATTGTATACTCTTAATAAATGTTTTTTTTAACAATGAATAAATACATTGAACCGTATGTAGTCACTTAAATATATTAAAGGAGTGTTTGGGTTAAGCCCAATCATCCGAAAGATAAAAGAAAAATTTGAAAATATTTAAATATTTCACATTTTCATGTCTGTACACCCCTTATGTGTAGGTATACCTTTCTTGTTCGAGAGCATTTTCGCTTCGACAGTCAGTATAGTCCAACCCATTTAATGCTCCCGGGTGCAGTTGACTGGTGACAATAGATACACTAGGCGACGCCGACGGTTCGCTGCTTACTAGGGTGTGTCACTTTTTTCAACTTTCGATTTTTCAAGTTTAATAGTTCTCAAAAGTTGCTTTTTTATATGTTATAAAATGCTGTATTTACTGTTTTCCTTAATACTGGCTAGCTAAAAGGCCTTAAAATATAGAAAAAGTTGCAAAATAACGTTCCAATCAGAACGATATATTTTTTGTATTTACCAATTGTCTTAGTAATTAAATGCTTTTTTTCTAATAATAATATAGGCAGCATAAGGAAAACGCCATACTTAAGTTCATTTTCATAATCTGTTAGCTTAAATACCTACCCCCGTTCGGGCAATTTCGGCTTGTTTCGGGTCGCGCTCCCGTTATGCGCGCCTGATTAGGTCAGACTCCATATCGAACGGTTGTATTTGTTAGCTTACTTGTTTTGAACCGTCGTAAAATTTCTACATATTATACGTAATAAATTTGCTTAAATCATTCGTGAAACGAATCACAATGGCATCGAATCCGTTAAGTTCAAAAGAAACCAGAGGTCGTACGAAATTACGTATTTTTGAGAAATATCCCGAAAAATTCAAAAGTACTATGTTACCAACTTACGGATATGTTTAACGACATAATGAGTGGGCGCGTCATGAAATGAAACAGTCAAATAGTTTAGAACCACAAGCAAAAGTCATCACTTCTCAAGTGGCTCGAATCGTTCTTGAAGTTTGGAAAAATGCAAGCATTGTGAGCCAGCTTCTATTATCATATTGCAAACAGTATAGGCTACTATCGAAAAAATTCAACAAAGAACCAATCGTATTTAGATAAAATAGAAAACTTTATAACTAAATCAACAATTCTTTTTGACATTGCTGCGTGCAAATGCAAAAATTCTTCTTCTTGTAAATGTGGAAAAAATAAAACTGTTCCGATTAAAGACCACCCATTTTTAGAACCTTCAGATGCATAAGCATTGGAAACATAGTTAAAGGAAGAGAAAATTGTGAAAGTACAAAAAAATTCGAAAAGTTGGCTGAAGTATGTGATCGGTATGGCGTATCGCAAAGAGCAGGCACTGCTATTGCTTCGGCTACTGAATGATATCAGGGAGGCATCAAATGTTGACAAATGACAACAAAATTGTAATAGAATAGGGTATACGAGAGTTTTGAAAGCTCGTGCCTCGCAAAAATCATTGTCGAGATCTTTTGTGATACCATAAATCATTTTTGAGAGCGATCATTATTACGACATGATTTCCTGGTAGGATGAGAAACTTATACTGACTGAACTCCCGCTTTTGAGCTATGTACTTATAAAGTGAAGAGCTGAGGACAGTTATCATCGGACAAAATGTCCGAATATTCGATTTTCCCAAGTCCCTTCCACACACAGTCAGTATAAAGAAATCTACCGACTGTGTGTGGCAGGGAATTGTGTGGATTCCTTTAATTGACGACTAGCTGCAGGTTCTGTCATAGGGTAAATAGTTAGAGAAGGTTTTATTGCAGCCAAGCAGAATTCCAGGAAAATTATGCCAATGTTTAATTCTAAAAAATAGCTTTTGCTGTCTTTAAAAATACTCTTTTTGGAAAATTTTGTATGTTTTATAATTTAAAAAAAACAATTCAGCTTAAAATTTGCAGTAAATTTTTGTTTAAGTATATTATCTATATATATATATTAACGAAAATAAGTAATCTGATAAAAATTATGTAGAAGAAAACAGCACTTTTATTACCTCTGAAAAATTACTAAAAACCAACATTTTCAGAATATTTGGCTCTCTAGAACCAGCCAAAAGTATACTTCAATTGCAACTTTTTTTGCATTTTTGTGTAGTTATAAATGCAATGCAACTTTTTATAACTATTAAGTTTAAAAATAAAAAACTTTTTTTTTTCGCCATACAAAGTGACACACCCTACTCACACTTCTTCCCGTTTACATCCCGTATGCCGCTCTATTCTCATTCATCCAGATTTGTCTTAATACGTCTTGTTTTATTGTGAATTCAATTAAAAGTTTCTTTTTGGACAATCGGCTGGCCTTTCTTTTGTTAAAACATGAAAAAATATATTAATGCAATTAATGGACTGTAATGACTGATTACCAAATATAGATAATTTTACTAATATATTTTGGTGTTTTATTTGATATTATTAAAAATAAATATTTTGTTGTAGTAGATTTAGATACATAAATTATAAATAATTGCAACCGTTTTATTAAAATGAAATAAGCCAAGCAGAATTCCAGGAAAATTATGCCAATGTTTAATTCTAAAAAATAACTTTTGCTGTCTTTAAAAATACTCTTTTTGGAAAATTTTGTATGTTTTATAATTTAAAAAAAAATAATTCAGCTTAAAATTTGCAGTAAATTTTTGTTTAAGTATATTATCTATATATATATTAACGAAATTAAGTAATCTGATAAAAATTATGTAGAAGAAAACAGCACTTTTATTACCTCTGAAAAATTACTAAAAACCAACATTTTCAGAATATTTGGATCTCTAGAACCAGCCAAAAGTATACTTCAATTGCAACTTTTTTTGCATTTTTGTGTAGTTATAAATGCAATGCAACTTTTTATAACTATTAAGTTTAAAAATAAAAAACTTTTTTTTTTCGCCATACAAAGTGACACACCCTACTCACACTTCTTCCCGTTTACATCCCGTATGCCGCTCTATTCTCATTCGTCCAGATTTGTCTTAATACGTCTTGTTTTAGTGCGAATTCAATTAAAAGTTTTTTTTTTGGACATACGGCTGGCCTTTCTTTTGTGAAAACATGAAAAAATATATTAATGCAATTAATGGACTGTAATGACTGATTACCAAATATAGATAATTTTACTAATATATTTTGGTGTTTTATTTGATATTATTAAAAATAAATATTTTGTTGTAGTAGATTTAGATACATAAATTATAAATAATTGCAACCGTTTTATTTAAATGAAAATTAAATTTACAACGTCATAAAAGCTTCATCATATCATTTTAGTGTAATAGTTCGTAATTAAATTGGAGTTCAATACAACATTGCAAATAAATTTATCTTCCCACAAATGATTCGGAATTGTAACTAATTATTTTAATATATTATCCGATATATAATATTGACCGATTATATTTTCTCCCTTACTAAATAAATTAGGTAATTCTTCTCTTGAAAAAAATTTATCATAGCTTTTTTTTACAACGCCTTCAGGCCAAGAGGCCGAATCACTGAATTCGTATTCGTTATATTACAAAAACACCCAAGCTGGAGTAAACCTTTTATATTTTTTGTGACTTCACCGGGAATTCAACTCGAAATACTTGGTGTGAAAAACCAGTGTTATGCAATTGGGCTACAAAGGTATATAAATTGACTATTAAACACGTATTATTAATAATATATTATATTGGTTATAATGCCAATACAATGATTAAATGTATATAAAGTCATCCCTGAGGCAGTTTATCATAAAAATGTTGTTTTTTATTATAATGGATTGTACATTTTAATTATAATATCATTTATGTACATCTAATTACATACAGGTGAAATTATCAAAACTAAAATGTTACAATATTCAGTTGTGCTACCCTGTTGTATACCTTATTGAATAAGAAAATGAAAATGTACCATTTTAATTACTTCAATGTAACTTTGACATAAATTTCTTGGCGTACAGATTTAAAACAGGTTTCTACGATGTCTTGCGCAATGAGAATCATAAACAAAATTCTAAGCTCGGCAGCGCGGCTTGAACCAGCACCATCTCTGAATTAAACAGCGTTTTACAATTCCTGTCACACAAAAGCAGGCTACACTGCAACTTGCAGCAGTGTCTTTGTATTTATTCAGCAATATAAACCCTCTGAAATGGAACGTTCCGCGACACTTCGAACAATAAACGAGTTCTAAAGAGAAAATTGCGAAGTATTTGCTATTTGGTATATATACAAAAGTCGCGCCTCCTGCAGATTCTCTGAACAGTTACAGTAATATGATAAATTCAAAAATAAAAAATTAAAACACGATTTTTTTTGAGTTCAAATTTATTTTACCACAGACAGGACGATCGTTTCGGCTTATTAAGCCTTTATCAACTGATGAACATAGTACATATTATTGAGTTTATATACAAAACATTTGGTGCAAATTTGGACAAACCCTCAAGTATATTACAAAGAATACATTATCTAAATTGGGTGCAAATTTGGAAAACTTCAAGTATATTTAATACAAAGAATAGTTTCTAAAACACATTATCTAAATTGGGTACTTAAATTTTAAATATCATAAAGTAGGGAATAACATGGTTACTACAAACAATAATCTGGACAATGAAACAAAAATACAGGTGTGTTAAGTGGTTAAAAGAATTTCACGAAATTTGATCATTATGGGAATATTTCAGCTAATATAAAATGAGTGAACATATATTGTTTAATTTAAGTGGAAATAATAGGAATACAAACAATTGATTTCTTAAATAATAATTATGTATATATATATAATAGATATTTGGTATCTCAAAACAATTATGTAGAATTAAACATATTTAAAAGGGGGGAATAACAAATATCAATTTGTTCGCTAATAATATTATTCTTTAGATTTTTATTTATCTCTAGCTGCTCCAAAACATTTAGTTTGAAACCTTTATTACAAAAATGTAATGGAATTGGTTTATTATTTGGAGATATACTATGGTTGTTTTTTATCAAGTGCTTAGCAAATTGAGAAGATTCCATTTTATTAAGTGTAAAAGATCTCTTATGTTCAGTAAAACGAATATCAAAGGATCTTCCCTTTCCTCCTCCTTTCCTTTGATATTCGTTTTACTGAACATAAGAGATACTGAACATGAGAGAAGAGAAAACACTTAATAAAATGGAATCTTCTCAATTTGCTAAGCACTTAATAAAAAACAACCATAGTATATCTCCAAATAATAAACCAATTCCATTACATTTTTGTAATAAAGGTTTCAAACTAAATGTTTTGGAGCAGCTAGAGATAAATAAAAATCTAAAGAATAATATTATTAACGAACAAATTGATATTTGTTATTCCCCCCTTTTAAATATGTTTAATTCTACATAATTGTTTTGAGATACCAAATATCTATTATATTATTATTTAAGAAATCAATTGTTTGTATTCCTATTATTTCCACTTAAATTAAACAATATATGTTCACTCATTTTATATTAGCTGAAATATTACCATTATGATCAAATTTCTTGAAATTCTTTTAACCACTTAACACACCTGTATTTTTGTTTCATTGTCCAGATTATTGTTTGTAGTAACCATGTTATTCCCTACTTTATGATATTTAAAATTTAAGTACCCAATTTAGATAATGTGTTTTAGAAACTATTCTTTGTATTAAATATACTTGAAGTTTTCCAAATTTGCACCCAATTTAGATAATGTATTCTTTGTAATATACTTGAGGGTTTTTCCAAATTTGCACCAAATGTTTTGTATATAAACTCAATAATATGAACTATGTTCATCAGTTGATAAAGGCTTAATAAGCCGAAACGATCGTCCTGTGTGTGGTAAAATAAATTTGAACTCAAAAAAATCGTGTTTTGTTTTTTTATTTTTGAATTTAAAATAATGGAGTTCTATAACATAAATAGCGTCAGTGTTAAAAAAATTAAAACAGTAATATGACTTAATTATATTTTTACCGAATGGAATTAGATAACTTTATTTATTTATTTCTTAGTCTTTTATGTAATGTAACGGTTTGGGTTGTTTATTTGGAGAATCGAAGATATACTTTGATTACTTTTATAATCTACCCCAAATTTGCAGGATTTCTCAGCTTTTCAGAATAATATTTATGGAATATGACAGTGTGGTCCGTAAAAACTTTATACACCGTACATAAGCAGAAGAAACCAAAATATTTATTTATTTATTTAATATGTGGTATACGTGACATTCTTATATTATAACATGTTACATTGATTTTTTTTTTGAAATTTTTTAATCATTAGACCTCGTGAGTAAAGAGAACTCTTGTATCTGACGAGGAAGCCTTAGTTCCTATACTGTAAATAGTATATTTAAGCTTCATGTTGTATTGTACCAATCTGAAAAAATGTTTTATTCGTTATTGAAAGCCGTATTGTAAATGCTGCCACCACATTAATTTTATTAACCAAAAGACCGCATGGCGATATAATGACTAATCTATGTTAGTACGTCCGCAATTTGATACATATTGACAGAATCAGACCTGCGTATACCTTTGCCAGTTTTTAAAATTATTGCTTACTAACCTAACTTAATTCTAGCTACATTGAAAGTTCATTATCTTATAATTCTTTTAAACCAATATGCTAGAAATATTACTACCTTGAACCAAAAACTCTTCTTACCTTTTATCTTTAAAGTGTTAATGCAATAATTTACGTAGTTTAATATTATTAATGTTTTATTATTATTGTATTTTATGTAGGTACCTATCTTAAGTTTAAAATTACAATAGTAAATTGTGAAACAATAGAGATAGCAGTTTAAACAAGGAATATTATTTCATATCGTTATTTATATCATTGATATTCTGTTATTCAAGGTACTAAAGTGAGACCGCAATTTTCCTCTCTTCCCTTCAACACTCTTACTGCTTCTCCTTCCCTGCTTCAGAACTTAAATTACGTACCGATGATTACATGAAAAATTTAATGAAAAAATTTAACTTGAGGAGTTGAGAGATCTTTAAAAAAATGCTTCGAATATTCGTGGATGTATTTTATTATATATCTTCGTATATTTAAAATACCATATGTACACTAACATTTAACATGCGCATTATATCTATTACGTATCATACAATAAAATTAGAAAAAAAAACATTATTATTTTTTATGATGGTGCCTCTATTGAAGAAACGCACCTATCATTATTTTTTTATTTACTACGTATCTAATCTTCTAAAATCTGAAAGTATTTTTGGTTTTTAATGTTAGTTGTAAAATTTAATTTTGTTTGTGGGTTGATAAAATAATTTCATTTATATGTATGAATTTTAATTTTACGTAATGTTTTAAAGAAAATTACATTTCAGTATAGTGCTTTTTTTATTTATTTATAAATAAATTTCTAATTAACAAAACTTTTATTTATTATATCAACCCGGAATTTTTAAACAAGATCTTCGATTATTTTTCTAAATAATTTCTCCCGCTTTAAATATATGAATTACTTATTTGTAGATAACACACTTTGACATTTTTTATTTTTGTATTTAAGAAACAGTTTTTCATTTTTTTACAATATTATTCGCTGTTTTGAATCAATTCTAATATTCTAAGCATAATTAATTAGTAATACCTACTTTTTGAATTAAAATGTTTGTTTTATTCAATATGCATATTTTTTCTTTATTTGAAACGATATTCCATTTATAATACAAACCAATTTACAAATATTCTTCCTCTATTAAATTTTGTATATGTATTTATTCATTCATTGGAAAAAGTACAGTTTACATCTTTAAATGTATGAAATATTGCTCTAGTAATAATGACCCATCGAATTTAGTTTATTAACTTTGACCACGCGACGTACGATTCCAGATATTGTGTTCTCTCACATTATGTTTATTGGGTACGTAGATTGTCATGAACTTATGACCATAATACAATTAAACACACCTATTTGTCGGACAAGAGATAGGTACCTATCTAATTTTTTATTCCAGTAGCAAAATGAACGATTAAAACGGTTCTAAAAACAGACAATAACTTATTTTATTTATTGTGATAATATAAGCTGACACTTTTTTTGACTCATGAAAAATCTTCAATAACATACTAATTTTTAGCTTCTGTAAGTGAAATGATAAAGCCAATTTATATATCGTTTGAACTAATTTACTTAACTTCTTGATGGTTTATGCATGTCAGGCTCTGTGACGGGTTTGTATGGTACTCTCTGCATTTTGAGTGATTACTCAAATTAATTTACACGCGACCAACATATTATTTAGTAATAAATAGATACCCGGATAATTTAAAAGCATACTTTAATATGTAATATTTCTACTTAAATTATTTATATAATGACATTCGTAAAACTCAGGAAATTATAGTGATTTATAATGCGCATGATAAATACTAAGATCAACATTTAAAAAAATATTGCCCTAAATACTGTTTCATATTATTACAATGAAATTTTTACCAAATATCTTCTGCAAATTTTTCACATTCCCTTAATGATATCATTTAAAAAATTTGATTTTATTTATAAAAAATATTTTCGTATGACATTTCATACTAAAATGTGATCCAAGCACGTTAGATTGAGAAAATCACATTTGGTTTTGTTGTTTTTATATAGATACGTATTACCTACGCTAGAATCCAAAATTACAAAGATCCTAGTAATACTGTAAAAAACGATACTTCTTCTTCTTGTACTGTTCCAACTCATTGCATAGATAGGCTGTTGGGGTCTGCTCTTTCGTTCTCAGGCTATTTCTTCTTCGGTTCTGGGTATTTCATCCATGCCGTTTCTCTGTAATATTTTGGAGCATTGAGGCATCCGGGAGTTCTTTAGTCTTCCTCTGGATGACAGTCGATGAAGCTCCATAGCCATTACCTACTTCACTGTTTAGTCTTTTGGTCTCCGTATTATGTGCCCATACCATCTCAACTGTCGTTCTTCCAGCTTACTGTTTATGCCCTTGATGCCCAGACTACCATGAACGCGTGAACTTATAATCCTTTCTTTTAGTGTTACTCCTGCCGACCATCTGAGCATTCGCTTTTCTTCTCTTTCGTGTTGCCAAGAGTAGGAGTTGTGCATTCGGAGCCATACTTTAATGCACTTACCCCGAAAATGAAGAAAGTGTATCTATCCTTACTTTAATTAAGAAAATGTGAAAAAAATCTAATAAAGAGCGTATCGTCATTAATTCAAAACGAAATTATGTTAAAAAATAGTTAATATTGTACTCAAAAAAATTTAAAACCGATGTGATAATCTGGTGAGCTGTACGATCACATTGAATTTCAACTATTCATTTTCTATGCTGTATTTACCCCAACTTACCTTGGTGAAATACCTCTCGAGTTTATTTATAATATTATTTTGCTGCGATGTTTCTCGAAACCTTGCAGAAATATGTCGTCAATAAATACATGAAAGATGCAATAATTTCCATTACTTTAGAACGTTAAGCACGAGATGACGGTTAAAAGTTGTTTTGAAGAGCTATTAGTTTATGCAATGTTGTTAGCTTGTAATAATCTGTCATATTTTTTCTAGCTCTTGACATTTAAAGCCATCCATCTTCATTAACAATACTTTCATTAACTCCTTTTGCATGAATCATATTTTTAATTATCTTTTTATTCACTTAACAATACACCATAGTTATATAAATATGTGTAATTTACATGAAAAGAAGGAGTACGTTAAAGAATTTTTTTTTCACAAATAAGCAAACACTTCGTGGCTTGACATAATAATTTCAATAAAAATATTTTTCGTCTTAAGCGACTTAATTGATATAATATACCTTGTCAACTAGTTTCGGTTGGGCTCAAATAGTCTTCGGAAACGACAATATAATTTAAACTTACCTAAGTACTTAGTACAGACTTTGCATCAAATAGAAGCAAGGAACTTAAATAGAGAGAGAATGCACCAGAGGGTGGCAGTACATCAATTAGAGTAGAGAAGGGTGGAAGTTACAATGGGAATAACTTTAAAATCTTACTATTAGATGGGTAAATTCAATTATTTAGTACTTGACTTTTATTATTATTTTATTTATCTATCTCTAAAGCTTCTAAACAATAACTGACTTTAAATTTTTACACTTTTTCCCAACCCCTACCCTTCCTTACCACCCATTAAGTGATTTTATGTCATCCTTTGATATAACGTTGCTCTATTACGTTCATAACTTTCGTGTTATGTTAAGGCTAGTTTTTTTTATTAAATTAAGATGAATTATAGAAGTTTCACGGATACGAAGCTTTGTACGTGTTTATTTAAAAACAGCTTCTTCGTCATGAACTTCTATAATTCATAAATAATAATCCATAGTAGACAAATCTAGCAATTATGGTCTCAGAACATACGTATTAAAATAAATTTAGCTATTATATATTATACTGTCCAGAAAAAAGTTGGGTCCAACCGAATATAGTTGACATAGTATTGTATCAACAAAGTTACATAATACAAAATATATTTTTATTTAAGAAATAGCTAATAGCTAATAAGAAATAGCTTCTTCTTTAAAAATAGCAAAATAATTTTTTTGATGACATTATTAATATATTTAATAAAATAAACTTAGTTTTCACCACATTTTTATATTGAAAATATCAACATGTTTCAAGGCCTATGGCTTCTTCGTCAGGATACAATTGTATACTAACAAAAATTAAATTCAAAAATCGAAGTATAGACAATTCAAATATTAGGTCCTTACATATGAAATTCACGTTTTGCCGTACTGGCAAATTTGATCTCAAATATCTTCTCTTTGGTTAGGAATTCCAAATCCAAATTTATACAGCTATTTACTCATGTATTTGTGTTTTGAAAATTATAATTCATTTGTTTTTTCCTCAATTGTTTTTTTCTTTGCGTCACTCAGTTTACAAAATGAAAAACTTGAAATATCGCGTTATTTACGAGTACGAGTTCCACCGTGGCACCAGTGCTGCAGAAACGGCTCGAAGAATTAATGATGTGTATGGCGACGGTGCCGCAAAAGAAATCACAGTGCGTTTTTGGTTCCAACGTTTTCGTTCTGGAAATTTCGACCTGCAGAACAAGCCCCGTGGACGGCCGGAGACCAAAGTTGATAATGAAGAATTGAAGGCTATTGTGGAAGCGGATCCATCGCAAACCACATCCGAGTTAGCTGCAGGCTGCGGTGTTAGTGATAAAACTGTTTTAATCCACTTGAAGCAAATTGGTAAGGTGAAAAAGCTTGAAAGGTGGGTACCTCACGAATTGAGTGAAGCAAATCAACAAACGCGCGTTGACTGCTGCGTTGCATTACTCAACCGGCACAATAATGAAGGGATTTTAAATCGAATCATTACCTGTGATGAAAAGTGGATCCTGTACGATAATCGGAAGCGCTCATCGCAATGGCTGAACCCTGGCGAACCAGCCAAACCGTGCCCCAAGCGAAAATTGACTCCAAAAAAATTACTTGTGAGCGTTTGGTGGACTAGTGCTGGTGTCGTTCACTACAGCTTTCTTAAATCTGGCCAGACGATTACGGCAGATGTCTATTGTCAGCAACTGCAAACCATGATGGAAAAGCTAGCTGCTAAACAATCGAGGCGGGGTAATCGCTCTAGGCCACTGCTGCTTCATGATAACGCTAGACCACACACTGCACAACAGACGGCTACCAAATTAGAGGAGCTTCAATTGGAATGTCTAAGACATCCACCGTACTCTCCGGACCTTGCCCCAATAGATTACAATTTTTTTCGAAATTTGGATAACTTCTTGCAAAGGAAAAAATTCAACTCCGATGGGGCAGTCCAAACCGCCTTCAAAGATTTTATCGATTCCCGTCCGAATGGTTTTTTAAGTAAAGGGATCGATGAACTACCTATGAGATGGCAAAAGTGCATAGATAGCAATGGTACATACTTTGATTAAATAAATATATTATAATAAAAAAAATCGGCTTTATGTTCCTCCCATACTAAACGTCAATTTCATATGTAAGGACCTAATATTAAAAAAGTGATGTATGGAAAATGAATAGTAATATAGTACCTACTTGACATGAAAATAAATTTAAAAGATAACTATTTGTAAAAAGAACCTGGTTGTTTATTTTTGTTAGTATACAAATGTGTCCTGACGAAGGAGCCATAGATAGGCCTTGAAACATGTTGATTTTTTCAATATAAAAAGTGGTGAAAACTAAGTTTATTTTATTAATTATAAAAAGAAATAGCTACTTTATCAACATGGACGCCACTATCCTCTTGTACTTGGATATTCGGGGTCCCAAAGACTCAACAAAGCATTTCCACCTTTTCCTTTCTTGTGCCATTCTGACACTAGTTGAATAATCAAGGCCCGATCTGTCTTTATACAATCAGTTTTCTGTGTCCAGCTTTGTCAGGAGTGACGCACTCACCGCCTTTCCACGGAAGTAGCCAAAAATATAGATCTTGACAGCCGCTCATCTGATGTTTAAAATGCCTGCCAAGACACCTTTATTGAAACCTTTCTAAGTGTAGAAGTAATGGCTCCCTTTTGAGAGTCTCGTTTATTTCGGTACTTCTCTCTCGGTCTAATAATATTTCTCCTGCTACTCCTCTTGCCGCAGCCTGGATTCTTGATTTCACTCTTTCCATTATGATCCGTATTTGGTGACAATTCACTATAGTGATCATGATATTTAATATTTTTATCTAAGAGTAAACGATATTGTACCGTACGCTGGAATATTTACTTAAGAATCGATACATTGTCGCGTGCAGGAAAACCTGTAAAAGACACGCGATGTTTGTGTGCAACGCACGTGCTAGTGACCTTGTTGCTCCCTTCAACTTGTTTGTTTTGTTTTTTGAAAATTGACGTCCACTATTTTTTTCTTTTAGTATAAGGTTTTTTAAAATGAATAAGGTTTATGATTTTAAAATTAAATTAAATAATAACACTTTAAGATAAAACTAAAAAAAAATAATTTTGAAGTACAAACAAACACAATTGCATTGTGTAAATAAAATATCTTCATTTAGAGAAATGACTTCACCAACCCGATTTCGATGATTTTTCTAAATAAATTAGGCCTAATTCGTGAATTCAGGGTTTGATATTCATTTTAAAATCAAGTGTTGGTAATCAATTAATCATTGATTAAAAAAGACACAATAAATAACCCAGAAACGTTAAATCACAACTTCTTGGAGGCCATTTAACTGTTGAATTTCATGAAATTATTGGTTTTTCGAACTTTTTTACAATAAGTTAATAATAATAAAAGTTGGATAATTTATATAGCGCCGTTTTCGTGAATACTCACCTCAAGGGCGCTTTACACAGAAAAATTATCTTACAAAACAACTTACTGCTAAAAAAGCAAAAAAAAACTTATTTACTATTACTTATTCACTAGTGGCGTGCAAGAAATGGAATTAAGAACTTTTAAGAGCGCAAAGACAAATATTGTCGTAAAATATGTCAAGTTGTCATTGTTGAAAAGCCTAATATTTACAAACGATGAGGAATCGATAAATTTGTATCTTCTGTAATACTAGTTCTTAAAATTATATTTTTTTATTCCTCACATTTTCGATATCTTATTGGTGGTTTAATAAATTATAGTGAATAGTAAAATTTTTCTCAAGATTTGCAACAATTCACCGAATAGCAAGCACAGTAGGCTGATTATGCGGACGATATATTTGACGAAATTCACGCTGAGTATTCACAAACGAACACTAATTTTCATATTATATTGTATATACATACAAAAATGTCAGGGGCATGCAGTGAGAACAAGAAACATGACTTTTATTTAAATATATATTTGAAAAAAAATCGTTATTAAATATTTATCTCTTCGAATATTATGAAATATTTAAATCTGAATAATATTTTAAGTATTGTGTTAGGAATAATACGAGATATATCTCTTATTTCGGTTTCTTTTCAAAATATATGCTTCTTGTTCTCACTGCACGCCCCTACCAAATGTTGTGCAAGCGTCGACGTTGTGTACCATAATGAGCGTAAAACATATCAAAAATCTGAAAAACACCATGGTTTCTATGACGATATTTAAAAAAAAATTATATACCTATTAACTTATATTAATTAATATTATTTCCAAAAGTAAATAAATGAGTAAATGAAATTGCAAAAAATTTTAGATTTTTTTTCCAATATTTTTCGTTTTAACTCAATTTCATGTGTTATTTTCATGAAAATATATTAATCACTAGCCACTAGGATTAGTACCCAAATACATTGATGACAGGATGAAGCTAAATAAGGGTTTTCATTCCTACAATACAAGAGGAAGCGACAACATAAGACTACCAAAGAAAAAGAAAAACACCTCACAAAATTGTATGATGTATAAAGGTATAAAAAGATTCGATAATCTGCCAAAAGAAATTCAAAACATGGAGAATATAAGGAGGTTTAAACAGAAGTGCAAAAATTTAATTATAAAAACTTTTAAATGATTAGATGGAATGCAATATGTCTAAGTGAAATCATATATTAGCACACACACCATTATGTGTGGAATTAAATTATTAAGATAAATAAATAAATAAATATGCATACCTATTGCGTATTCTTTTAGTCAAAAGATAAGACTATTTTCATTTTACATTTTCATTTAACTACATACTTACACGCACGACATACCAAACTAACTAATCTAACTGCAAGCCCCTAGGAAGGTCCCAGGGGCTTGCAATTAGATATAGAAGCACGAAGAACGATATAGAAGAAGTAGGGTTTATTTTGGAAAAAGAGAATTTGAAAATTAGACACATTTTAATGATATATAAAAATATGAATATTATGAAAATAATTACCTTAGGAATCAGTCAGTATTTATGACAATGAACTTGGTCAGTATTTGTGATAATCGGCGGTATTTTAAACTAAGCAATATTGCTGTTTCTGTATCTTGAAAGTTCATTTTTATTTTTTTATTTTTTTTTATTTTTTTTTATTTTTTTTTTTTTTTTTTTTAAATAGAGATGTGAACACGGAAATACGTGTCACATCAATATTCTTACTATTTTCAAACTAAGCTAAGCGCTTGTACTATGAAAATAGGACTAACTTGCTAGTCTGGAGTGAGGATCGAACCCGCAACCTTTGGATCACGAGGCCAGTGTCCTAACCACAAGACCAACAAGCTACTCATTTGGTTATAATTAACTGATTAAAATCGTTAACTTCAAACTTGCCACCAAAATTACAATTAGGCGGCATTACAATGTTATACAAAAACTGTCAGGATAAAGAAAAATCAATATTGCTTAGTTCAGAATACGGTGAAATGTAAGACTTCTATATCTCTAGATATTACTTTTTGTAGGTTATACGAATTGTTGCTATATTGAAATATCAAATATTTTCAAACACACTTCAAATATGGCTATACGGTACCAGGAAATATTTTATATTTATTTCTTAACCAGCTGTTCGTACCCCGCGTTACTCGGCAAAAGGATTCGGTTAAAAATAAGTTTATGGGGATAGACAAAGTTTCCATTGTTTTGCAAAGACTCTAATAAAAATAATTTTTCCATTTAATCCAGGCTGGGATGGATAGGATGTCCAGAAGGGAATTGTGGGAGTATTTTGCCGGGACCTAAAAAATAATAATGCAAAATATGGATCATATCGGCGTCGGTATAGATTTGTACAGAAAACATATCAGGTGGGGGAAAGGGTTAAAAAGGAAGGGGGAAAGTTGTCTTTGTTACCCGCTGGGTACTATAAATAAGTATGTAAAATTTGGGTCCAAATGGTCAAACGGTGTAGATTTGTACAGAAAATATTTCAAGGGAGGAGGTAGGGAAAGGGAGAGGGGATAAATGTCGACTGTGTTAAATCATAAGTTTATGATTAAAGAAGTACTTCAGCGAACTGTGAATTATGTTGAAAGCTTCATTTGTATTAATGTAGTATATTGAATTATTTTATTTTTTAGGATTATTAAGTAATCATTAAGTCTTAACATACATATATACTGTAACGTATTGTTGCGTACAAACTGCGTCTACAGTATTGTTGTAAGATGCCTGATAAAATATATCATATTTGTACAAAGATAATTATTCATAAAAAATAAAATAAAGTAAATTTTACAGATATAATTGGGCGCGGACCACCGCATTGTAAAGAAAACGTTAAAAAGCTAAAAAAAATTACAAGTTTACATTAATAATAAAAATTTATATGCAAAATGATAATACAAAAAGATTAATCATATGTATTATTTGTCATGAATATCAGAGAGCAGAGATTCTTTTCATACGTAACTACTGCTCGATTTCCCATTCCAGAACATTGTATGTGGAAAATATTCTACGAGTTGCGAACAAAAGAGCGTTTTGCATAATTTGTGTTAACCATTAGTAACGGCAAGGGTAGCAAAGGTCTCCTGTGTCCTTTGAAATACCTCGCTAAAATATCGTCACTCCCATATCCAGTCTTCCAGGAAGCTAACCTTATTTTTTGTTATAAGGCTAAATGTCGCACGCTTTTGGCTCTTCTTTTGTTTTTCAAATCTTTCCGTTTGTCATTGTACACAATATTTAAAAAGTCGAGAGGGTTTTATGTATTGTTTTGACGAATAAAATAAATAATTAAGGAAAATTTATATAACGGAGGTATGGATAGTTGGCTAATCAAAATTCCAGCTATTTTACAGTTCGCTAATTCTTATTTTTACTTGTTTTCTTTTAACTCGTAGCGTCTGCTTGCTTGCTTGTCTGTCGAAAAACTTTGGATCGATCTTAACCCTTTTCCCGTGATCCAATCGAGCTGAA
The DNA here is from genome assembly GCA_016648135.1 of Agrypnia vestita. Lineage (NCBI taxonomy): Eukaryota > Metazoa > Arthropoda > Insecta > Trichoptera > Phryganeidae > Agrypnia > Agrypnia vestita. The sequence continues at coordinate 154,347 of JADDOH010001602.1, read as the reverse complement.
ACTTTGCAGACAGACTTGTGGCGACGATAAGAATGATCCAAAAATGTTCGTTTAAAAAAAATAATAATTATGGTATAATTTTGGATTTTTCTAAATTTTTTATTACTCCCTTTCGTTAGCGTCGGCTGACTCGATCCCAACGCGTAGGTTAAGCGCCAAACCTGTTTTCAATAGTAAATGAGAAAGGGAATATAATAAAAACTTTTTTTTATGGATAGTTTTTTTCAACAACATTCTGCTTATTTCAAATTAATTTCTTACCCTTCATCTTATGGTTCTGGGGTTGTTAAAACAATCATTATTCTTCATTTTCAAAAAGAAAATTTATTGTTAAGAAAAGTCAAATGCTAAATTTGTGAATACAAATACTACTGAAAATTTTATTTTAGGTGTTCAAATTAGCTATGCAAGTGGGAACAGTGGTACTAAAAATACAACTTTCATACTAAACAAGTTGTGTAACTTAAAATATATAGGTATAACTTGCAAAAATCTGATAGATGTGGTAGCCTATCATGGGTGGAAATGGTGATCTTTACATTGTGCAAAGTAATCACTTAAGCTAGCCGTACGATAGGTCGTAAACCCTATTAACATCTAAAAAAGACTTCCGTATCTACATACCGTATAAAAATATACCTTCGTCTCTAAGAGACATCTATACTATATCATAAGTGAGAACAGTTACATAAATATTGTACACATCAGCTACTATAACAAAAATATTATGTATTTTGTAAATTTTCCAGAGTGATAAAGTTTGATCATCATCATTTTCCTCCTCTTGTCTAGTAGGATCGGGATCTTAAAACTGTGAAAGCGATAGGCTTTTTCCGGCGTCTACGAGATTTCTTCAAGAGTCCTCACTACGCTGTCGCCTCGGGCAGAGCTTTCCTTGTGCACCAATACGCTATCTTTGTTCGGATTTCACTTGCGAAATTTTACTTTTTTTTACACATTTCACATTAAAAAAAATTTATTGTACATTTTGACTTGCCCCAAGAGCTTTTCTTTGAATGGAAATAAAAGGGCTTCTATACTTACTGCTCTTTCATTCCTTTTCCAAAGAGTGACCCAAGTGCGTGTCCAAATTGCGTCAAAGAAGGAAATAATGTATTGAAAAAAATATATGTGAATAATGTATTTAAAGAAAGTCACCTTAATATTATGAATTTTAAGTCAAATTTAATCGTATTTAAGAAAGAGGATCTAAATATAACGTGTGAATTACAATCGGTGATGCATGTTTGGAAAAAATATATGTATTTAGTAATCACGTTCGATAGACGAGGGAAGGCTAATAAAGATGTCGAGAGGAAGGTTACTGAATAGAACAAGGTAATTAAATTCATTAAATTTAATAATTTAAAATGGAAAAATATCAATCAAGACAAGACTAGCCGTACATAATGGAATTCTGGTACCAATGCTGATATACGGAAGTGTAGTATAGGTCTTCAGAAGAGAAACAAAAGTAAACTGAATGTAGTGGATATGAAATCGCTTAGACACAAGTGTGACAAAAATAAACCAATCGGGAAATATTATACAGCTGATCACAGTGAATAAAATTCTTCATTTTCCGAAAAATCCTTCTTGCAATCTCAATCCTTATTTGAATTTCAAGTTTGAATCCCATTTCTCTCCTATCTGGCAACCGAGGTGCTTAAACTTTTCCACCCCCTTGACATCAATTATTGTCAAGTGAACATTCTCAAATCTTTTGTCTACTGATAACTATGAAATGTTATATCTGAATATTTATCTTGTGTCCGTAGCACCAACTCACCTGGATTTATTTAAATATTAAGCCTCTTCGTGTTTGTATGAAATCAATAATATACTTTGTCTACCAAGTGTTCTGTACCAAATTCTTTTCTTTTTATTTATTTTTTGTTATAAAAGTATTCTCAAAGTACATTTTATATCACTATCGAGGAAAGTTATGAAACAAATGTGGGCGAAATTTTCCCAAAGTCAAAAAGAAAATATAACACAATCACGTGAACTATGTGCGAAATAATAATTATTATCGGTAAAATTTATCGAAATAAGACGTGAAACTGTTATTTTATCGTGTATATGATAGAGAACTATTTAAAAAAATAATTTGGATTTTCGATTTTGGTTGAAATAAAACAAATTTCGAAGCAAATAACATTTACAAACTCAATGCGTATGAAAATAGTTTGCTTAGATGTGGATTCAATTAGTTGTGGTCCGTAAACGTTATAAACTAATTCACTATTCGTTGAGATTTTTTTCAATACAAATTTCAAATTTCATGACTTTATCTTTCTAAGTAAGAGCTATTTTTTGTATACTGGCTGTTCGTATCCGGCGTTGCACGAGTTAAGGATTTAGTTGAAAATAAATTTGTGGGGGAAACAAAGGTTCCATTGTTTTGCCTCTAATTAGAACAATATTTCCATTTAATCATGGCTGTGATGGATGGGATGTCTAGAGTAGAAATGTGACCTATTTTTATAGTCGGGAATATGTATACAAATTTTGGGTCCAAAAGGTAAAGCGATGTAGGTTTGTACAGAAAATATATCTGGGGGGGGGGGTTAGATGGGGGAGGATATGTCAACTTTTTTACCCGACTGGTCCTAAATATTAAATACAAGATTGAGGTGAGATCGATCAAACAGTACAGATTTCCATGGAAAATATATCAGGAGAGAGGGGATAAAGGTGAAGGGGAGAAATGTCACCTTTGTTACCAACTGAGTCCCTAAAAATACGTGTGCAAAATTTGAGTCAGATCGGTTAAACGGTGTGTATTTGTAGAGAAAATATGTGTTGGGGAGGGGGTGGGGAAGAGAGGGAAGAGGAAATGTCACCTATATTATCCACCTAGTCCTAGAGAATAATTTTGAGTCTGATCGGTCGAACGGTACAGATTTGCAATGAAAATATATCACGGGTAGAGGAATGGGTAAAAAGGGAGGCGGGAATGTCGCCTTGTTACCCGCCTTATCCTAAAGCATAAATATGCAAAATTTGAGTCGAATCGGACAAACGGTGTAGATTTTACAGAGAACAGATAGACCGACAGACAGACATTGAGTTTTATAGGTATAGATTAAAAAAATATATTATTATCAAAGAAATATGGTCTTCCGTTGCAAAATCACAATCAATACACACAATCATTTAAATATTATGCAGTCACTGGTCTTGGCTGGGGAGGACAAATGAAAACACTGGAATTAATTATTTTAATAAATTGACAGTCATTTAACACCAGTCTTCAATTCATACTATTTCGCAATTTAACACTCGACTGTAAACTCTTCATTATCTCTGGGTATCGCCTTTTTTATCACTCGCTAGAATATTCCATTCAATTTTCGCACATATAAGTCACCTTTATTTATTTCCGTTATTTCGCTTTATACCTGTCACTTCGAAATTCCACGACTGGCTAATCCGACCGACATCCCACGGCTAATATGGCGTAGATAGAAATACCAAAACAAATTCAATTTCGCAGCGCGGTGCTGCTTTATATACGTGATATGCTGGTTTTTCGAATTTTTGAGAAGATTCCTTTCCTTTCTAGTATTTAGTTTTTCCATTGCTTCTCGGCTGTTCCAGGCATCTCCCAAATTTTAGATAATTCAGTTTCAGATAATTCTGTTTTAGATAGTATTGTAGACTTGTTTTATAGACATATAAGAAGGTATTCAGACAGTGCGCAACTTCTTCTGTTGATCATTTCGTATTTTTTGTTGTACATTCTCTTACAATTTTTTATGATAATTAATTAATAAAATTAAATTTCTTTTATTAAATTCCTATAACATTTCTATAATATTGACACTACCGTATAAGTTTTGTAAGAATATAGGTACATACATACTTATGAAATGTTTCTCTCACGTCTCGAAGATTTTGTTGAAGTAAATGTCGGTATGCAGCGGTTAATCATTCTGCTCATAGAGTAGACAATAAATTACAGATTGCTCAGCGTTTAGGTAATGCTCCCCAAATTTATGTTTGTATGCGTGCGCTCTTAGATACTAAGTTTAACCCATTTGATCTTTTTTTTAAATTTGTCTAAACTTTTTTAGAACCGATATCCCTAGAATGCAATTTGTTCTGCCGTTGGTGCGATCTGCAATGCAATTTGTTTGGAACAGAGCCAGGTTCTAGCCGCCGAGAGACATTAATGCATGTCATTACTGTATGTCATTTTTTTTAAACATAATCTGTTCATATGCCCATACGTACAGCGCGGTAGGTAGCCCTAATCCTGGTTTTGCGCTGGCGGACACATTAACGTTAACGCGAGCAGTCCGAGCGTGCTATCAATTGTTGCTTTAGCGTTAAACTGAAAATAAGGCAACACGAGAAAACATATTTTTAATATTTAATACAAGTACACTCTGATTATTAATTTTTAACAAATTTATATAGAACTTTGCTCATTTAACTGATTGATTTCAATTAAATTAAAAATAAATGTTTAAGAACTTGACTCTAATATATCTATATCGCTATATATATATATATAATAGGTATATATGATCATATAGATCTATAATGCGCTATTATACTATATCTATTATAAATTATCATCCTCTCCCCTCATCTCCCTCTTCCTCATCTCTCTCTCTCTTTTTCTGTTTTTTTTTTTATTTATTCATGGGAAACTATAATATAAAATCAGATTACACATGATGATTGAATGGTATACAGACCATCTTACAAGTTTCCACAGAATTAACATGTTATTAACATATAGCAATAACAATAAAAATAACTTGAGTTATACAAAAAAATAACAAACAAATTGAGAGTATAATAAAATAATATGAAGTATAATAAAAAATTATGAAAAATGATATCATACTCTATATCACTGCAAAAAAATCAATGCATTCATCGAGAATCATTAATTAAGAATGTACTGAATTCGAAAGTAACCGCATTCAAAACATTTTTTTAATTTTTTGGATAAGTATTGCTGCCTTTGCTTTTGTACCCCACATATTAAATTTACATTGAATTAATATTAAATTTCAAACAATTATTTTGTTTTATCTTTCAATTCATTAATTAACGGTCAATTATTAGCATCGCGGCCCTTATATCGCAGTGGGCATTACACTAGTTTATCACACCGAAGATTCCGGGGTCTATCGGTGAGGTCAAAATAAATATATAGCTTGCATATTAATTATATAAAAAAAATGTTGAGCACAAAAAGTGTGAAGTGCAAAGTTAGATAAATGTGCGACAGAGAGACTGAGGCGATCAAATGACAGATTGTCTCAACTATGATCACTGCTTATTAATAATTTACTTATTAAAACCAATTATATCTCTTTTTGTTAGTAAAATTATACTATCTAAGCGGGAATACCGATGCAATAATTATTATCCGGAACTTTTTCTGTACACTTGGAAAACGTCTTTTTGTTTTTTTTATCTTTTTCTATTTATTTGGAAATATCACAGATATAAATGATGTATGTATATGTAAAAGTGTAAATAGACAGTATTGAATATGTTAACTTGCATTCTAATATTTTTTACATTGACAATAATTTTGAATAAAAGCATAATAATAATAAAATTATATAAGAAAAAGTCTAAAGTAGTTACAATAGTAAATAAAACATAATAAAATAAATAAATAAATATTAAATTCAACATATTAAGTTAGTGAAACATTATTTATTTCCTGTATCGCAGCATTGAATCAATATTTAATAATTGATTAAGTATTAACAGGAGGCCAAGACCCACCAAGGGTTGTAGTGCCAAGAATGATGATGATGATGATGATGAATTAAATATTAATTCAATATTGCGACGCAGATCAGATAATCTTAGATCGTACGGAGACACAAGATAGATGTCTATGTCGGTGAACAAATCGTTGTAATCTTGGCACATTCCCACTACGGGTGAGCACATATACTTCGTATGAGAGTGTTGTAAAGTGAGCTTTGTTTAATGGCAAAAAAAGAGATACTGTAACGGACTCGTGACCAGCATCACCAAAATGAGCCATTTCTCCGAATCAACATGCGACCGTTTAGCTCTGATTAATTGGCGAAATTTTTTACGCCTTCTAACGAATCAGGGCTTTTTAAGACTCAGATTATATATTTCCACCAGAGCCCTCTTCCTACCTATTGACGGAATACCCACCGTAGTTACGGACCCCACCCCACAATACTGGATATGGACCCCACCCCACAATATGGAGCAAGAATATACGTAGTTAAAATGTATGCTTAAAAATTTACACTTCTACAAACATAAACATTTCATGCACACATATTTTTCCGTATTTACATGTTTCAGGTGTAATTTACAGCAAAAAATGCAATAAATTTGCACTCCTCGTAAAATGCGACAGCAAATTGTGATTTTAATCAAATCTGACACTTCCACGTGATTTATGTCACGCCAAATTACTTCACGTCAGTTGCAATTATGTTCTTTAAACCATTAAATTAAACGATATATTCAAACAAATAAGAAGTAGATTAAATAACATTACTATTAATTGATTAAATAATATTAAGTATATACAAACGTTCATTGGAATTTTTTTACCAGTATATTTTATAGAGTAAAATACTTATTATTTAGTGTATTTGGTTTTGTACTTAATTTTGTCAAGAAATTTATTTTATACTGTTTAATGAACGAGATGGGGGTTTATCAAATAAAAATACGTATTTGGAACATCTCACATTACAATTTGTAAGGTATAAAAGCAAAGGCAGCAATATTCAAAATGTATTGAATTCTAGATTTTGTTCATCTATCCCTTCCAAAATCATTTTCCCTATAAATTTATAAGTTATGTTTCCTATAAAATCTAGAATTGAGTAATTAGTTATCCTCGATAATTGCCTTCAATTTTTTTTTGGATTTTGCTGTCCGCTTTTATACCACACATTTATTAAAAATCACTTACGATCCATTTAAATGATTACACAATGTGCTAGCGATTAATATTTTTTATTTGCCTATATAAATAACAAAGTTATTGTTTTCAATTTATATATACAGGGTATGACAGAGACAAAATCACTAATATTTTAAGGTCATGTTGTTGACAGATGTCCAACCTTATTATAATGACATTTTACATCTGATAATTTTAACCGTAACTTATGGTTGCGCCAATTTTTGTCAAACGGCGGAAACTTATCTGTATAATTTTTGAATATTTTTTTGTTATATTTTTTGAAAAGTTTTCATTATTAATATTCTTCACTATTCTTAAGGGTTTATATATCGGTATTTTATGTTCTAAATTTTTTGGTTTACAATATTCACAATATTTTGGAAAAAATATTCACCTTGTGATGATTTTTTTGGACTGGTTAGGGTAAAAAGATTAGATTTGCCGTTACTGGTAATATTAAACATACTCCAAATACCAGGCACGTTTAGTAAGTGCATTGAAGCATGTCTCAATGAGCATGATGTATGCAAATATATATGTTGGGAAAAAGTTAATGTTTATAAAGTGTGAAAAATATAATAAATTAAGTCAAAGGAATTGAATGAGATAAATATGTTATTTCTTTTTTATATATATATTATGGGTTTATGGTAAATGCTACGCTTCGATGTTCTCTCTGCACACTCCTGCCAATATCTACCCATAGAATCTATTGTTTACAACATTATTTATCTGATGCATTTATGTTTGCATAATAATTTCTTGTCGTCTATCGTCAAGTCCATAAATTGCTGGAAGTGAATCTTTAGATAATAAGAGTGTGACACGCAATCAGCGCGCGGCGTATGTTGCGCGGTCACGCAAAGCGAGTGGTTGTTATTATTTCCTGATTTTTTTCGTGGGTATACACGGCTAGTAGATACATAGAGTCATAATAAGTACATAACCTTTTTGCAATAAACATTTTTGATTAAAAATAATTGAACAGTCTAATAAATAATCCGAGAGTGGGCGCTACTCGTCCACTAACCTAATCAACGCGGACATATTCAATAAATAATTTAAATAACGCTAGTATTTATTGGCACCGTGGCAAGCGCTGCCTTGCGGCAATTATTTTAAAACGTGATTATAAGTAACCCGATAGGGAATACTACCAGCGCCGCGCCGGCCGAAAAAATGAAGGAGATTTCGCGCGAATAAATTGGTTTGTGTCTTTGCTAAATTGAATTTTTTTAAATCTTGTAGGGTCCGAGAGCTTGAAGGCTGCCTGCTGTTCTGATCGTGATTAATGAATCTTGCTTCTCAATCTACTTGCAGACGCGTCGGTATTTTACAATAAATGTACAAATTCGAAAAATATATGTGTGAAAATGTAATATTTATGCAACATTTTTAGTAGGTATGTAATAGCGTGTTTAGATATGTAAGGTAGTGATTCGGGCATTAGAATTTAAAGTAAGCAATATTTTGTTTGCCATTTACAAGTTTATTTGAAAACATTTACAATATGTTCAATGCTCTATAAGTTCTGTACCATTTTTGAACATTCATTTTAAATCAGTTCTAATAATATGGATTATATTAAATATTTAAAATTATTATTGTATTTCATATCATGCTTTCCATTAATTGTAGTATCCCAAAATTTATTGACATATTAATGTGAATTACACTAAATCGAGCCTCTCCGTATTAAATATGGAGAGTTCAGGGTGATTTAATATTTATGTATACCTAAAGGGTTTCTGTTTTTAAAAAGACGGTGAAGGAATAGGCGGCGCGATTCTGTTTTCCAAAGGATAGCGCCCCCTGTAAAGTGCATTCCCAGTTATTCTTCCATCTATTGGAAGATCTTTCGCCGGTCTGGATTCCGTGACGCTGAGTATGTAGTACCATATAAGGGAGTCTCTGGACATGACCATACTAGTTCCTACTTCACTGTCTTAAATGTCCTCAGCCTCTTTCTTATTCTGCTGTTCTTTACGCGATCCCTTAAATTCTTAACTTCCTTATCATCCTCAGCTTCTTCATGTCGGAAGTTACTAAATGTTAATATGTTAAAAAAAAGAAAAAGTGATTTGTAATGATTGCAAAAATTATAATATAAGAAAGGTGAAAAAAAGTTGTTGTTAGAGTTAAGGAACGCTTAAATGTTAAAATAGCAATAACTTTTTTGAATTTTTCAATCATCTTTTGAAAAACATTATTTTGATATTTATAAATAAAGGTTTCCAAATTTTACACACAAATAACACAGGATTGCAGTTGTATAAATTAAAATATTTGAAAATTATAAAAAAAATTAATGGTTAATGAAATATGAAATAACCGAACTATGAAATAATAATCCTTTTTGCAAATATATTTATTTTTTGATTTGTTAGTATACATTATATCCTTATGTCTTTACTTCGATTTTTGATTTTAGTATATGTTATATCTTTATGAAGGGATCAATGGTCCCGAAACCAGAATGTTGATATTTCAAAAAAATAGCCGTTAATACAAATTATAGGAATTCTTGTTATTTATATAATTAATCAAATATTTGTCCTCTCACATAATTTTCCTAAAAACCTATCAACTATTAATGTATGGAGTATGTCAACTGCTTCAGAAAAATCTGAACAAGGATTGATGGATTATTTTTGATATCTTATTTAGAAGAAACTCATTTTGTTATTTTCAAAACTCTAAGACATATAGTGTATATTATAGATATCTCACAGAGACGAAACGCTTAAGTGATCACTTAAGCCAACCATAAAAAGACAGGTCATAAGTCCTGTTACACCCAAATGACTTCTATACCTACTTTCCCATAATTAATACAGTTTCGTCTCTGTGAGATATCTATAATATACACTAATTGATTAATAATGTCTCTGTGACATAAATCCAGCACTGTTCTGAAAGATTTGAACAAACTCAAAATATTCTAAGACATATTTTAAAAATATTTTTATTTGATAATAATTCATTTAATTAAACATGTTTGGTAAAACCAAGTGATTTTTGAAACGATCGTTCCTTATACAGGGTACACTTAATATTGCAAAATATGGGAAATTATTATTTTTACCAACTTAAAACCAACTTTTGTGTGTGAACCTTTCGTATGGCATTATTTTATTGTCACATCTGAATGTTTTTTAAAAATTATTTATTATAAACATTATTTGAATAACAATTAATTTTGATAAGATAAATTATAGATAAGATAACTCATAGAGACGAAGCATTTTATATAGAAAAAGTGTATAAAAGTCTTTATCATTATTTTTATTATTTTATATCTGTATCATTATTTTTACTTCCATACACGTTTCCATGAATATAAATAGCTTTGTCTCTGTATGGCTTAAATAATTTATCTTGATTAATAAACTTATATTTAATTTTTTACAACTTAAAAAATTTATAATGTTTGGATGTTTTTGCGCCTTGGTGAACGTTACATTAAGTAAAGTGATAATTTAAGCCAGCTCGTACAGATCATATGCCCTGGGCCACCCTATAAAATACTTATTTACATGTATACCATATAAATCACTTCATCTCTGTGAGTCTCCTATAATTTATCTTAATATATAATTATCCCTCTGTAGAAAAAAATCATTTTATTTTTTTCTCAGATTACCTACATATAAAAAAAATATTTATTTATTTTAATAACACATCAATTACTAGATAGAAAATCATACTGTGAGATTAAACATAAATATTATTAGATAATAAGATGATAAGTACTATAATTTAGATAAGTATAGATAAGATATATAGATAATTAGGTACTATAGTCTTTTAGAGTTGAAAAATATAGTTTTAGAAATAAGAAACAACTTAAAAAATAATATTTAATGATATGTCAATAAATAAACGAGTTATAATAATTTCTTTCATCTTTTTTAAAATATATTTTCCTCTTATTGTGATAAAAAAACTTTTTAAGGAAATATTATAATTTTTTTTTTAAATATTATCATTCTTGCAGGTCTCCTTCTTCTCGACCAGTCCAGAACTTTCCAACAAGCAGCGTTTTGAGTACTTCACCAGGACGATACCTTCAGATCATTACCAAGTAAAGGCAATGGTAGACATCGTCACGGAGCTGGGGTGGAGTTACGTGAGCATAATTTACGAGGAATCCAACTATGGAATCAAGGTAATAAATTTATAGACTGAATTTATCACGTAAATTACGTCAAAAATATGCAAATCATGATATTTTTACTCGTAAGTATAAAAATAATGAAAATGAAAACTATAAATGTCACATTTGAAAATACAAAGGTACCTACTTGTTTTTTACACTGTGTTTAAATTCTACTTGTTTAAGAATTGTCAAACGTGTTTCGTCTTATGAGAGCATTATCAATTAAACTTTTTTAAAACCAAATTAATTAATCAATTACAAAGCCATACAAAAAAGTCTAAGTGACGAAAAATATTAGGTTACTACTGGGATTCGAACTCAGGTCACCTCCTTTCCGGAGCCGGTGCTCTGACCACTAAGCTATAGCAACCCTCTATGTTTATTATTATTATTTTTTTATTTGTACTTTTTTATCAATTATTTATATATTTTATTTATATGAAAAAAAAAAATTATATGAAATTTTTGTATTTATATGGAATTATTGATAAGAACAGTTGTAAAATTATTTTTTTATATGAAACTAACTGTGCCCGTGCGGCTTCGCACGCGTAGATTTTTAGTACACTGTTTGAATCGTCGTAAAACTTTCGCTAACCTTCTAGAAAATTCTCCTTCCAGAACTTTCAAGAAATTTATTGAATGTACAGGAACCTTCTAGACACACCGACACATTCCGCCACTCAGTTTAGAACCTTACAGAACTTTCTGGAATTTTCTAGAACCTTCTCCTTCGAGAACTTTCTAGAGCAGGTTTTTCCGGAACCCCCTAGACTCACCGCGCGCATATTTTGAAACAATCTAAAGCATTTGCGGCCTTCCCATAACAAAAAAATGTGCTAGATAGCACATTTTCGTCACCCACTCCCACCCACGCACAGCCACCAACCTCGCACATTTTCAATGTGACACCAAGGGCTATCCACCACCATAAGGTGGGTGTTTGTGGTTGGTTGTGGAGAAAACTTGGCGGGTAGGGAAACACGGGGGAATATATATATAAATATATATATATATTGATTTAAGTTTTTATATGAAAGTTATTGATAAGAAAAGTTGTATTATTTTAAGAACTTAAGTAAGTTTTTTTTATATTGGCACAATTCTTTTGAGGAAGAAATAAATTGTTTTGTTCAAACATATTTTAACGAAAACTATAATGAAAGGCAAGCAATTAGTAAGATTCTAAAAGCACAGATAGAAGCGAATATTGCACGTGCAGAAATACTGGTGAAGCAAGAAGCTGAATTTTCCCACCAACTACAACAAGAAATACAAAATCAAAAAGAAGTTGAAGATAATGAAAATAGAAGAGGATAACATAAATTATTTAATTAATGACATTTAATTGATAATGCTCTCACAAAGCGAAACGCGTCTTAAAAGAATTAAACATATATAATTTTTTTTAAATATATTTCTTTTTATTTGCATACATATGTCTCATTATGGAGTATAAACCTTCGAAATGAAAATCGAGCATGTATTATTTGCATTGTTTTACACAAATGAAATTGACTTAAATATATTCGATTTTTTAATTGATATGAAGGACAGTTCATGACGAAAAATATATTTTACTTGCAATACCTCCTACGTATAGTATCACATCTTGTAAACATCAAATTTAAACACATACAGAAGTAAAAATAATTTTTTTTTATGTTCAACCTTTCTAATTTTCTGAGACGCGATTCGCCTTATCAATCAAAATATTTTACATTCAACAACTTGTATTTATAATTTTGAGAATTAATTAAGATTTCTATTGCATTTACAGAAAATAAAACTTCAACAATTGTTTTTATTTTCATATGTGTGATTACGGAGTTCTACAAACTTACCTCTGAAACAAGAAAAATCATTTAGAATTCTAGATTTAATGTATCATACCCTCCCAAAATCATGTTTTCTATAAATTTATTGGCTATGTTTCTTACACAATCTCAAATTAAGTACATTATAAATTAGTAATTCTCGATGACTGCATATTTTTTTTATATTTCTGCCATGGTTTGCTTATACCCCACATGAATTTAAGTATTATTAAATGTTAACTTTTGAATTCAAAATTGTGAATTTCATGATCGAAGTTCACCGAATTCGATTAGTACCGTATTTGTATACCTGTAGTTACGAAATATTATATAAATATGAAGCTGCATCAAGTCTATGGATACATGAAGGTTTTACATTTTTTGTCATACATGCGTAATTGTGGTCGTGGAGACGTATTACGAGAATATACTTTGAATTCAAAAGTAGGTACTTAGTTCGATTGGAAAAATAAATATATTTTGTTTAAGTGCGATCATCCATTGTTCCAGCCGTTAGTATGTGCGCTTGTGTGTAATGAATGTAGCCGAAGCAAAAGTGGTGTGCCAAGATAGAAAAATATGGTTTCTATCCTATCTACCTACCCCTGCGGGGAAACGGCGTGATGGTTAGTTAGAATTTTGATTGTCTCTATACTTATAATAATATTAAAAATATTTTTTCGGCGTATAATAGATAGATTTTGATAGATAAAAGCGGTCGGCCTAATATTATTTTATCACATTCCACATTACTTTAAAATATTTTCTTATTTTAGCAGATTATCGAATCATGTTTCTTAAAAAAGTTCTTTATCATACAGTGGCAGCCTTCCAAAGTTTTTTCAAAACCATTTCAGTATTTTACTTAATTTTCCGTCGCTTACGTCTGAAATCCGATAAGTCTAAGTAAATTATGTATATCATTTTTCGAAATTCTCCCAACCAAATTAATATAATGAGGTTGAAGAAGAAGAAGATTTTTTTAAATTAAACTTAATTTAAATATGCTTAAAATCTTTGATATACTATCGAATCGCGCTACTGTGGGGTGAATCAATATAACAAATTAATTATTTTCCTAATATCAGTTATAATACCTTGAGAAAATTATGAATATATTTTTCACAAATAAGGTCAGATAGAGCCATTTATTACATTGCATGTTTTAAATTTATCGATGGAGTTAAATATTTTAGAAATTGTGTAAAAATTAATAATGTAAATATTTGTGATGTACATGGCACTTTTAATTTGAAAGTCAAATTCTAGGTTATTCTAAAATAATAACAATAATATGATAAAACGGTCTGTATTTCAAGAAAAAATAATATTTTTATGAATTTTATTTCTTAAAACTTAAACAACGATAAGAATAATTTTCTAACTTCTTCTTCAAATGTAGCAAATTTATTTTGTAGTAACATAATTATAATTAATATAAATTAACTTTGTTTAAACCACTTATTTATTGAAAAAAAACATATTTTGAAACATGTTGATTTTTTTCAATAAATAAGTGGTTTAAACAAAGTTAATTTATATTAATAATAATTTTCTAAATTGCCTACAAGTGTCATGAGATGATAACAAAAATCTCGTTGAGAATAAAAATTATTTTCAACCCTCGGGGAAATAAATACACGTCAGTTCATCGAATCGACGTTTTTCTAAAATATTATATTTTTTTAGGATCGAAGGCTTTGTCTCGCGCTGTTATATGATTTATCACCCGAATTAAAAGCATTTCCCTGGAAAAAATAAAACATTTTTAACCGATATTTTCGTAGATAGATTTTTGATATCGTCATATAGTAAATCTTTGTAACGTGAGTGAGTAAGAAATGCTATAATTTAAAAAAATTATTATGCAGGCTTTTGAAGAACTGGAAGGTCTGCTGTCAAAACACAACATCTGCATTGCTGTTAAAGAAAAATTGGTGAAAGATTCTGGGGTGGCCGAAGAGATTGCATACGACAGCATTGTCCAGAAACTCCTCACAAAACCTAGAGCCAGAGGTGAGTTTATAACATAATTTTAGCTTTTGTTTCATTATTTTGTTTCATAAATTACATCACCCTTATTTGGGTGATGTAATTTATTATTGGCATTATATTGTATTGTTGTTTTTGAAATAAAGATTGATATGCGCGGGACAATGAAGGTTTTGTGCGACCGACTCGCTCGGTTTTCATCTCTGCGTGTTGTATTGATGAAGGCCGAGCGAGGAGGTCACTTTAGCATAAAATAATGCCAACCAGGCGGCGAAAGTGCTGGGCCGATATGGACGCTTTTGCGCATAGAACGGCTCAGGGTATGTGGTGGGTCCCCTTCATTTTGTTTCATTTCACCAAATTCAAATTTCTAAATTTTGTTTTGTTATATTCTGTTTGTTATATTTTTGCTGCATTATTAATGGGTGAAAATAGCTTCTAAATAAATATTGTAAATAATTTATAATAGAATATTGCACTTTCATTTCAAAGAAAAATAACAATTTTATTATCCTGTAATATCGAATGAAGGCTCATACCACTTAAAATATGAATGGCATAAAAAACACGACATTCTACTATTAATTAATTAAATATAACTTTTTTTCAAACTTTCTTTAAAATAAATATTTTTTCGCTACATTATTTATCTGATTCATTTTTTTTGTGTTTATGATGTTTCAGCTCAAGTTCACAATATATCAAGAGTTTAGGAATACAAGTGATATACTAACACTTGCTGCCAATTTTTTTTAAATAATTTCATTTAACTTGTATTAGAGCGAATGAATAAGAAGTATTACATATAACTAGCTTTTAAATTTGTTCGAGATTTACAAAAGATATTCGATACAAATCGAAAAAAATTACAAATTGAAGTATCTTATTTCCAAAGATATTGATTTTATTCACAAAGTGAGCATTTTCGACATCCTCTAAACCCCCTGATGTAGTGTGTATTGTATATATGTATTTGTGATGAAATGTAAACATCTAGTACCTATATTAAAAACTGTTCAGCTATTTTTCTAAATAAAAAAGCTCTCGGTGTGCATTAAAAGAAAACCAATCTACTAGTGCTGTGAAAAACGCTCAAATCGCCTATTCAAATACTTAAAACCAAAAGCCTGGAATTTTTTCACTTTTAATAAACTTGAAAGCTGTAGCATTCTACTTTCATACTTGTACAACTCGAGAGATTTCTCCAGGGAATTCTACGAATTGGGTTGAGAGCATGTATTTTGATGACATTGTAGATGCGCTGATAGTGAAACATTTTGCCTTCGGTATTCAAACTTAAAGCTCTCAGTTTATCTGCGGAAGTAAAATAGTTTATTTTCTAAACCCTATAGCTCATTTTACAGCCAATGGATCTAAACGTTATTTCTTCCTAAAAAGCTAATTTTCAAACAACTTAACTTAACGTTGATTGTTGAAAGCTTTACGCACCCAAGTGATGAAATCAAGATTTATAAAAACTTAAACAGATTGAATTTTGTACCCTTAAACAGCATTTCCATTTCAGAAAATGTCAAGCATGATTTCTTAACTTTCGCCGATATGTTTTTCATGATAAAATACAGTATAATTATTAAATAAATCGATTTAAAATGTGCAGAATTACATACAGAAATATTTTTGTGTCTATTTTATCATTCTTTAGATGTTATTATCTAAATCCTTGCTTATTTATAGAAAAGCGTTTTCAAATTCAAATTTACAAAAAAAAAATTAAAAACAAGCGGCGTAATTTTTTTATATGTAAGTTAACCTTAATTAAGAAGCATGTGACATAAATTAAACGTATTAATGTTATATTAATAAAATAATCTTTTTCGTGCCGAAAACAAAATAATTTTCAACAAATAATAAGAAAAAATAAAAATAATAATATCTCAGCTTCAGTTAGGAATAAATTGATCGTGGAATAGATGACAAAATTATAAAACCTCTAATAGTTTCAGTGGGATGGTTCGAATCCCAATTATAATAATTTTGTTTTCTATCCATCTATCCATCCATCGGTCTGTCTGTCTGTCCCCGTTACTTCATGTAGCGTCCATAATTTCGTTCGAATTCCCAACTAAAAAAACGAAAGTAAACGGTGATAAAATGGAGATGGCGCTTGAAACCCAGGCCAGTAAAGCCGAAAGCAACGATAGCGACGTTGCCACTAACACATGTGCGCGATCCGTCAAAAATTCAGTATAAATAGGACTTAGCAAAGACGCAAACCATTTGTACATATAAAACAGTAAAATAGCTGTATATAAAACTGCCGCAGGGAAAACATTAATACATCATTATATATTTATAATTTACGGCGGTTAATTATTCATCTAATGTACGTCAGGCCGTAATAAAATCAAATTGAGAGGAAACTTTTTCAATGAATTGATGCTAAGGTTGGAGACTTATTTTCACAAGGGAAGTAATATAAATTTTTTACGTAACGTAAAATAATGAGTTTTAATGGTAACAAGTAAATATAAATATATGGGAGCTAAGAAAAATACTAAGAACATCGTACACAAAGAGTAACCTCTTTGATCGTACTATTTTACAAAGGCGGTCATGGATGGATATGTTATCCCAATAATAATTATTTCATTGTCTGTGTATCCATAATAACTTTATGCCATGTCTGTAACTTCTTTTATAATTTTCATCTTTTTTTTTTAAAAATCTTTTTACTTATACTTTAGCGACCGACTTGTAAAAGTACCATCATTTTTGACGGGTTACGGCTAGTAGGTAAGTATAAAAAAAATGTATTGGAAATGAATAAAAATTAAGTACCTGCTAACATATTTAAACAAATTAAAAAACTAACCCTTAAAAACCAAGTTTTTATTATTGTCCCTTCTTTGTAAAATATAACAACAATTAAAGACGAATTAAAATGTATAACATAACACTAAACTTACAGGAATTTAATATATTTCTAAAATATCAGATGTGTTGAGCTTTCATAACTGTTGGTCCTGTGGTTAGGACTCTCGCCTCGTGATCCAAAGGTCGCGGGTTCGAACCTCACTCCAGACCAGCAAGTTACTCCTATTTTCATAGCACAAGCGTTTAGCTTAGTTTGAAAATAGTAAGAATATTGATGTGACACGTATTCCGTGTTCGCATCTCTATTTTTTCAAAAAAAAAAAAAAAAAAAATGCTTTGAAGATTAAATTCTAAAACATTTGTCAGTCAATTTAATCAACATTTTGATGTATTCAATTATCAGCAATATCGTACCTTACGAATTTCCACCGTCAAATGATTTAAAATAATCAGAATCAGATTTTAGTAATGTAGAATTCTTCAAAACTAAGCAGACATCTAAAAGAAATAAATTATTTTTCGATTTCTTCACAAAAACCGAAGGGTGCGGCATCTGTGAACCATTTGTCATAAATTTTTGAAATTCTTAGTGAAGTACCTATAACACCGACGGAGTAATTCAAATTTTGAATATTCAGTGACGTCATCAGTCCGCCGTTGGTAGTAATAAAACTTTTCTTGCAAACTGGTTCAAACGGAAAAAAATTGGTGTTATGATTTAAACCTGGTATGGATGTTGATATTTTTTAGTGAGTGTACCTATATTTTATATATATATATATAGAAAACAGTTATAGATGACGCATTAAACCTGATGTATTATGAAATGTTTACAATTCTACCCTGCGCTAACTCTGCTAGACAGAATCTCGCCATTTTGAGTTTTATGACATACTCAAAGATGGCGGCGACGAATACCCGTTTCTCATATTGATATCGCTGCCGAGCAGAATGCTGACGGTGATAAATGGTGGCATTCTGAAATGAACCTCCCCCTTGTATAATCTAAATGAATCCGGTGTGTTATACGTAAGTCAACTCCGCACGCGAGCGAGATGCGACCGAGGTAAAAGAAAATAAATAGATTTTCAATTAAGATAAATTATAGCAGTCTTACAGAGACGAAGCTATTTATATGAGAAACATGTGCTATAGTAAAAGTCTTTTCTAGTCTATAGCCCAGGGCTTACATTTGTATAACCTGGCTTAAGTGATCACTCTACAGAATGCAGCGTTCACCAATACAATCGTGAGAACATCCACACATCGAATTTTTGAAAGTTATATATATATTTATATAAAAGTTCCAAGTGTGGCCAAATATAACTATGCTAGAGACATATGTTGTCTCTTCTCATGAACTAATAAGTGTACGTAGATTTACTACATATACTTACTAGTTCATACTACATACTTTATTTATATTGGTAGTAGGTACCTAAATATTCTGGTTTTCGACAGATTTAACCAAGCAACCTCAATTGTGATCTTTCTGGGTTCAGTGCCATAATTCTATGTTATCTTGGAAATGGTATATTATCTAACTCACTCAGTTGGAAACTATGTCGAGTTTGTCGCTGAATTAGAGCGATGTTCACTTGACATTTGTGGATTGTCATCGATTAAATTAAAGGGGTACGGTTTAAATGTATTGGGCGAATCTGGCATCTGTACTATTCGGGGGTGGATGTACCAATCCGGGGTCGAATGCTAAATCGGGAGTTGGAATACTCCATACCCCAAAGTTTGCGGAAAATGTTCCGGAATGGAAATCTGCTGGTGACTGAGTGGTTCAAATTATGAATAATTATTTTGATTTTTAATTTATTCAATCTATACAAATTATAAAAACAAACGCTTTTCTTTGCATTTTGCATGCTAAATTGAATTTGTGTTGATTCTTTAAATTATTGATTTAATTATTTAAAAAAAAATAAAGTAGAAGTCACGAAAACTATTTATTAGGTAATAAATATTTATTTACTTGTATATATTGTAATTATATGTTTTTAAGTAGTGAAGACATGGGAGAATCTTCGGTTAAAATTTAATACAACTAAAACAAAATACCTACATGCTCATAAGCAAAAATAACGCAGTTGACAATGAATATCTTTATACTTCTGAAACGAGACTAGAAAAGGTATACTCGAGCTGCAATTTAAATTAAAGATGGGATATATTGCAATGATAATGTGAACGTGGCGTTCTCTTCTTTCAAACATAGTAGGAGGAACTTGTAGGAAATCGGAGATCCAAATAAACTCGATGTTTCATTTGAATATAATTAATTGTCTTGTAATAATGGAATTCCACGCGACAATATTTATACGGTTTATATGCTTAACTAGTTGTTACTGACATACTGGCTGAATTCAAAGGTGCGCCCTATCGACTATACTCATTCTTTCTCTCATGCATCTGTCTCTTTCATACATCCTAATAGAAGTTCATTTCATTCATCAGATATATCCTTATAGAAGTTCATTCATTCATCACATATATTACAATAATAAAATAATGTAAAATAACAATAATCTGTAATCCCAAATATAATTTCATTGTCTGTTCGTCTAATGTCTCTCTGTCCCCGTAACTTCGTGTAACGCCCGTAATTTTGTTAGAATTTACGGTTAAAAAACAAAATTAAACAGCCGGAGATGGAACTCTTATATATGGGGCGAAGAAATATAAAAAAGTGTTCAAATATTTTGATAAAAGTTCTTATTACTATATAATGGGTGTCGGCTATAATTAAGTAAATACTTATTCTATAGGAACCGGCATGTAAAGTGGCGTCATTTTTGACGGATTACAGCTAGTTGCCTTTAAAAATAAATAAATATAATAACCTGCGAATTATAACACAAACAATAAAATGTCAGAAACATACACATAAATAAAATATATTTAATAACCCAATCGTAATAATGCTGTAAACACTGCAATTCCATAACTTTCTGAAAGTTTACATGATTTCACTTATAAAATTTTTTAACCTTTATGGGATATTCTAAATATTATTATTTTATTAGGTACTTTGACGATGGTAGCACTGTAGTTGTTTTTATTTCCCATGAATATACACGAGTAATTCAATATTTACTCAGAAAAACTTTGTATTTTTATAAACTTGTTAAAAAGTATATCTAAATATTAAAGTAAGCACTTTTTTTAACATTGTTTGGTTTACGGAATACAATTTTGAAATTGTGTTGATATTTTTTTAGGGATAAGGTTGCAAAAAATATCACAACGAAAAATACCACGAACTTGTTAAAAAGTTCTAAGTATTATAAAACTTTAAATATTATTTTACGCAAAGAATATTACTTAGAAATTAATTTTATATGTTTTAAAGGGAAGAAAAATCTATGTTTTTTTCAAACTTTTTAATGTATCTTCTATTTACTTTTTTAATACGATAGTCCTCTTTTTTAGGTTAACAATATCGTTTTAATATCCTACGACAAAATAAACGCAATATTCTTATATGTACGTGTAAAATGTCCATAAGAAATGTCAAGACACCTAACAAATACCAATATTTATATCATCATAGGAGAAAAGTTGACTTGATTTTAAATTGTTAAAATAATGCAAACATAAGAACAGACTCGAGAATTTCCTAGAATCTAAGGTTTCAGTTTTTCGACGTTAATAATTGTTTTTGAGGCATTTTCAAGTATTATTCTATTATAAGAATAAAATCATCATCATCATCTTCATCCTCTTTTTTCTATACAGAAGGGTCGGGGGTCCAAATACTCGAAAGGTGCTTTCAGCATCTCTTGAGGCATGTTGAACTGTGCCAATTCCTCTGATTTTTAAGATTTGTGGCAAGATAATCTTTAAATAAGCACAATTCGCGCGCACGCGTGGCCGCCGCGGAGGAGTAATTCTTTGTTATATTTCAGACATTGCATTGGTATGATATTCTAATTTAGAAGTTGTAATGTTTTCATATTTTTATTTTTGTAAATTTTATTTAAATTTTTATTACTCAGTCTTTAGCATGCAAGTATCGTGAATTGCAGATATATTTATAAAATGAAATGTAAAATGATATTTTTTGTACTCATTGGGTAAGCTCAAATAAATAAATAATTATATTACGAAATCCCATTTTCCCGCTTTCAAAATCTTTTTCTCTTTCTCTTTTGTAAACCTGTGGACCATTTTATTAAAAGAAAGGAATCTGATTTTTTCGCCTGCCCTCGTTCTTTTCTACCGAATTTATGGAACATTTCTTCAGAAGTGGGAGGCTCTATCGAAAATATCTAGTTCAAGAATAGCGTATATATAATGTGACTCTTTTCAGTGTTCCGGTTCAATTGTTTTTTTTTTCTTCTTTGGACTGACAGTCTGATGAGTTATATAAGACAAAGGTTTAACGGGGGATGAAATATTTCGAGACCTTCGAATTTATATTTAGGAGTTCTTCTGATAACCGATGTTTCTGGCAACATAAATTTTCCCGGAGGGGCATAAATCCTGAGGTTTCTCATTGGGTTTGACGGCGAAATCTTCATATCAGATAGCGGAGTGCTCAAGAATTTCGTTGCCTGTGATACACCATCGCTAGCATTATACGAGAAACTGTATTCGACTACTTTTCTGAGCATGATAAAACGTTCATTAGTTTAAGACTTTACCGCATTGTAAAAATGTATTTTTTCCTGGTTTTAAATTTGCATTTTATTTAAAAATGACGGCCTTCGTAGTCCAGTTCTCATACCAAAGGTTCTCAGTGAGGCTACAATAAATCTAAGTGGCTTATTGTGCTCATTGTGTCAATTTGGATTATAGTTGGCGAGACAGTTTAATCTGTGAATCTCTGTTTAACCTTTGGCATTTTAGTGTCGGTAATGGTTACTTACTCCTTCAGGAATCCAAGAAACAGTACTTCAGATACATTACGTACCCATTTTTTCATCTATTCTGTGATATATAAATTTAAACTGATATATGATAAGATTTAAAAAACAAATTTATCATTAACCAATGCCTAGTGGCAAAATTCATTTAGAGTTACGGCAAAATCCATTCCTTTCGACAAAAAATCAATGTTCGAGGTTCGAGGTAAAATCAGTTGATCGTCAGAAAAAATTGTGATAGCCTTAATAATATTGTCAACATAAAATAACAAAAATGTTGAATGCCCTAGAACTAGAAACAGTAAATCAAAGAATAAAGTATAATGTATTGGTGCAAATACGAGTATTTAAAATAAGACACGGATTGGTACCCAAATACTTTGATGACAAAATTAAGCTGAATGTATTTTTCATTTTCATTCTCACAATACAGGAGAAGGCGACAACATAAGGCTTCCAAAGAAAATGAAAAACATCTCACAAAATTGTATGATGTACAAAGGTTTAAAAATCTTCGATAGCCTGCCAAAAGAAATTCAAAACACAGTAAATATAAGGAGGTTTAAACAGGAGATCAAAAATTTTATTATAAAAACTTTTAAAATGACTCGATGGAATGAAATATGTTTAAATGAAATCATGTATTAGCTCACACAACATTATGTGTGGAACTAAATAATAAAAATAAAATATATATATATATATATATATATTATATATTTATTTATAGACATATATGAGATTTCACGCAAATATGCACTTAAATACTTATTGCCATCCATATATAGTAAAATTAAATAGTTTTAAAAAATACTGGGCTGGTTAAAATTATTGGACTAGCCTCACACCCGTGAAAAATCATGGGACATAACAATTGCATGATTTTGAAGCTAAGAATTCATGAATAGAAAACCATTTGTTTTTTTTTAATTAACTTTATTCGCTTGAAACTTAAATATAATAAAAATAATAATATAGAAAGGCAAGATCGTGTAATTTCGGGCCGCGCGCAGATTGTGTGTCACATTTTAATTTTCTAGAGTTGTATTTTCAGCAGGTTACGAACGTTACGGACCGACAGACAAAATTATTATATTTAGTTAGATGTAGTAATTTTTTCCTGTACCGCGTTCTTCTACAGGAGAGTTTGGCAGTTGTTATTGATTGAAAGTAATGCCATGGATAACCTTTGTCCCCTAACCCTCGTGAATTTAAGCATTTCACAGTGGTTTTCAATTGACCCAGTTATCACCGATATTACCTTATGGATTTATTCATTGTGTCAATGAAAACATAATACTTTTAATATTAGTTAGCGATTGTTACCTTCATTTTTTCTATAAAATCAGTGCCGGTGCAATCCTAAAATTTAAGAAATAGCAGTTTACAAGGAATGAAGAAGTTATTCAAAGCAGCTAAGTCGAGACTTCTTCCTTTACCCCTAAGCTCGAGCCTGGTTTTTGCATTCCCAATATATCTCCAAAACCTATATTCCCATTTTCCTACTCTCCTTTACGTATTAGAGCCTTCTTTAAGCGCACGGGTCATAAGCGACCCCTGTTATCGTACATGTTTCTCATCGAGCCGGAATATCGCTTACAAGGCAGAGTACCATGTAAAAGCTTTGCTTTATATAATTTCTAATTCTAAATAATTATTATCACTTTTCCAATATGCTTCGATTTTCTCTTTTTCTACAATAAGAAACTTCAAACGGCAATTCAATATACACTCGTGAGATTATTCACATCACTCCTATTTTTTTATTAAAGCACAAAAATAAATTTCAAAACAGTAAAAAGTTTAAACATATATGTATAAATGTGGTTTCCTAAATATTTAAGTTATTTTTTTAAATAAAGAGTTTTTTGCGTTGCTCTGAAAAGAGTATATATTTTATTAACAAAAAAACATAATATTTGACATTAAAATTTAAAAATAATAAAAGTACACATCATACCTGAAAATAGAAACAAGATTTAAAGCTATTTTTTTATATTAGAAACTTTATCAATTATTAAATATGTATTATTCACCGGTAAATAATAATTTTCTCAATAGGTCGATTGTCAGTTGTTTGTGAAAAATTTTCACACAAATTAAAACGTTTCATTTTAACAATTCAAGTTAACTAAAGATCAATAGGTACTGATCTTCATTTACACATATACGAGTATTCCACGAAAAAAAAGTGAAAATTTTTAATATATCCTATTTCTCTGAATATGCTTTTCAAAATAATATTTTAATCGAATTTTTTGAATAAGGATAGCTTCTCTACTTCAACTTAATTATGCTGAAATATTGTTGATGGATTTAGCATTAGCATTGTAAAAATTGTTCATGGTGATAACCTAATTTTTACACAAAATATTTCGACTCGTTATATGTTTAAGATCACTCTTAACATTTCAAAAAATTAAATTTCTCTGCATCTTTCTCCTTCTTTCTTTTTTTACAACCTCGTAGGCCCAAAAGCCCAAAATCATCCCCTAATATCACTGTTGTATTCCAGTCTACTGAGCATCCCTCTGTCTTATCAACCAATTCTTGTAAGTCCGTTTTGAAATAATCTGCCTATATACATCTCAGTTTTTCCCTGCGTCTTTATCTTATTTGTTTGTCTAAGAAAGCTTTATGCGTGGTGCGGGTCTCGTTTTCTTTCACTTCTTGCCCCGCCCGCTGCAACCTTCATCTCTTTTCAGGACATCTGGGACGTGATACCGCTCCCAAAGTACCGGGTTTTCTCCCTTACCTTCTCTATTCTCATAAATTCATCGATAAATAAAAAAATAATGTTTTCTATAAGAGTAGGATTTGAGGAATTAAGTTTTTAGATACACTTTAGTTACAACATCGCGTTGCAAAAAAATATATAAAGAATATTTTTGATACCACCAATACAGAAAACCCAAATACATATTCAAAGAGCAGAAAAAATAAGAAAAGTAAATACCTACACTTAAATTCAACAAAACAGCCATGCTGCACCTTTATGCATACTTTGGAATTAAATATTATATAAAAATCATTACATAAAATTAAAAACAATTATACGAGTATTCACAATTAACACACAGAATCAATCAAAAATTTATTTTATAATGCGTTATGTTAAATTTATTGTAAAATAAATATGTGAAGTATTTCTTGACAGGAAGTAATACTTAAAACATTTCTTTATTATAAATAATTACTTTAATTAATTACTATTTAAAATTTTCTTAAATTCGACTAAATTTGCGTTAGTTTTTTACATAAAGTCAAATAAAATTTAACATGAAACCATGATTTGTTTGTATTAGCATGTAAACATCATTATATTGTTATTAATGATGGATATTTTTACGTGAAGAAAACAATGAATAAAAAAATACATCATTATCTGCAATTTGGTAGCGTAAGTGACGCATATTGTTATGGAGAATTATGTATTATTTATTTTTATACCTCATCATTATTTGCGCCATCTGGTAGCGGAAGTGAGGCACGTCATTATACAGAAAATTGGGCATTTTTTGCTTTTGATTTTAATACCTCATCATTTTTCGCGGCATATGGTAGCGCTTGTAACGAAAATGATCACAAAGAGAAAAATACATTCTGATAAAAAAAAATTCAGTACTCTTACTATTTTCAGACTAAGCTAATCGCTTGTTCTGTGAAAATAGAACTAACTTGCTGGTCTAGAGTGAGGTTCAAACCCGCGATATAAGACCAACAAGCTAATCCAATACTACAATTATTACAGTTATAATTTTTATATTATAATATATTATATTTTTATATTAAATAACTTTTATTTTAAATTTTTAAATTAAATTAATACAGTTATTATTATTTTAAATTTAATGAAACAAGGTTTATTATTTATTTTATTAAGTTTATGTGCTAGAAAATAAAGATATTCAAGAGTGTTTTAAAATCTTGGTAGGCAGTATTCGACTGGCTTATTCACATTCAAAATAATAAAAATTGTTAATACTTGTTAAGTAGTCCGCTGGTGAATACGCTACGTGGGAGGCACAGCCGCATAACTCATTACCGACCATGAATACCAAAGTGTGCACTGAGCAGCCGTTAATGAAACCGGCGCGGCGTCATCATTTGAAAGTCTATGCTCAATACTTGGTGTATGAAGGCGGCTTAGTTGATATAAAATATATTAATAATATCTCGTTACACTCGCATAGTTACACCGTCCGACAAGTGTGCGATCGGTTCAATAAAAAAACGCGTACTTTCGTTAAAGTATTGCTGTATTGTATTAAAAAATCTTTAAAAATTAATTGAATAGAAAAGGAAATAATATTTTCAATAAATCATGTGCGGTATACTTATAAACATCACCACAATTTTTCCAACTATCTAAAACACTGATCGAGATACTCATCTAACCATTTGTTGAAAATATGTAATTTCCGTTACAAGATTCGTTTTATTTGTCAGTTTCCGACGATTCTTTCCGATGCCCTAGAATGAAGAAGAAAATCGTGATATAAAAAAATGTAAATTGTACAAAGGAATTCAAATGGTTAGAATAAATAAATACTTTTCAAGACATCTTTCTCTGGCTCCGTGTCTACTTGTACCAGTCTACTGATATCAGCACGTTTAATAAATATGTCAACGGGAATGGAAGTTGGACATATTTGTCTCGAAAATAAAACATCATTGAACTTTCGAAGCGTCCGGAATACTTTTCTACGATAGCTGCTTATGCAACACGAAGTAACGCGCGTATGCAATGTTGGCTTAGCGACCTAATATATATTGAACAAATGTTACCAAATATTCCCACGAATTATTATTTTAATCGTACTCGGATTTTTTACTGCTTGGTTATTAAATTTAAAAAAATGACCGTGAATACAAAAGTGTGCACTGAGCAGCTGGCAATATCTCAAAAAATCTGTAATATCCTGGTTTAACAAACGCAAGTTTGGAAAGTTCTGATATCATAAACTTTACTTTGCAGCCAGTAAAAGCTTAACATTTTGTATGAATACTTACTTCTTTCTTTCTGATTATTTATTGCAAATTAAATTAAACACGAATTCACTCACGAATACACCGTCTTGTCAATGTACCTTTGTCTCCTTCTAATTTTCAAATTGAATTAAATACAATAAAACAAATCGCATTTAATAATGAATACAATACAGAATGAATTGATAAAATTTAAAAAACTAAATTATAAAATAATTTAACTAACCAATTTTTTATACAATTCACAGATAAATATAAATAATAACACGATTATTGGCGAAGAATTTTATATATTAATACATTTTCCAAACAAATTTCAAAATATCTACCAAAAATATTAGACCTGCATTTTATACAAATAATAATATAAGGAAACTACTCATAAATGCAAAAGATAAAGATAATATAACTAACAATTCAGGTGTTTATAAATTGTCGTGTAAAGATTGTACAGCGTTTTATATTGGAAAAACCGGTCGAAATTTCAACGTAAGAGTTAAGGAACATTTAAGATATCTGAATAATCATGGTTTTTCTGAATTTGCAATTATTTATTAGAAAATAATCACGGTTTTGATAAAAATGTAGGACTTTAAGTATTATTAATAATCAATTGAATTTGAGTCGAGCCCAATTTTTAATTTTTTTCCAATAATTACGAGTAATCAAGAAATTCGGTAATAATATTTTTTTAAATAATTTTTCCAATGATTTGTAAAAGCAGGGAACAAAAGACATTTCATTCGAACTTTTTGACAGTTATACAGCACCCCATATATATATTAGATCTTTTACAAAATGAATTAAACCTTCTACAGGAAGAGGAACGAAATAATATTATTTTTTAACTAGACGGTGCTCCTGCTCACAATAGTAGAATTTTCAAGGCTTACCTTAAAGAAAATTTCAATGTCTGGATAAGTACAAACGGGATGATTGGATGGCCTGCAAGAAGTCCAGGTCTGAAGTCTCTGGACTATTTTTTATGGGGCCATGTAAAAAAATTTATTCACAAAAAGTCTTCTGAGACTGTAGAATAGCTAAGGGTTGAGGTAAAAAATGTTATTAGGAGCATTCACCACAACACAAAAAATACTTAATTTATGTATCCAGAACGAGGGATCTCATTTCGAAGAACTAATCAGTTAAATTATTAAAGTGTAACAAAATTGTAATTTTTAATTGTAATAGTTCAAGTATCAATGTCTTGCTAGGTAATAATGTTACGTAATACGTGTCCTACGTATTAGAATTGATAATAAAATAAAAAAACTATTAGAGATTTTATCCTGAACATTTATCCTAAGAATAAAATAGCGAGTGTTTATTTTTTGAATTTTTAGCTGGTTCGATTCCCGGGTGAGGCAAGCAAATTTTAGGATCTTTGAATGCAGTTTTGTTTCTTTTTAAAAATAAAGTAATGTTTGTTTTAAGTAAAATAATCTATCTTAAGGATTTAAAGTGTTTTCCCTTCAGGGCCCACTGATTTTTTTCACCCTGTATATCTATACACTCAACGTTTCGGATAGATAGCACTGGCTATTTTCGAAGGGATTTTCGCCTCCTATTTAAGTTCTGTTTTGAATTGGTGGCAAGCACACCCGTTCACTCCAGAAGTCGAGATCCAAGTGAAGCCTAATGCGAGGCTAATTGCTGAGTTTACTTTGTGTACCTACTTATCTATGAAATTTGTTTGCCACCTGGTAATTTTTCTATTATGGTTGGAAATCTCGTTATTGTTATTTATATTGTTTATATTAGTATGTTAATTTACTGCGTCGGTACTTGGAATAATGGAAGATTAAAAGTACATATTCATTGCACACAAGGGCTGTTGTTAATTTATTCAGCTCGTCTTAAATATGGTATTTATCGTCTTTAACTTTATGGTCTTTAGCTTTATTATTTTTTATTTTTTTATTATTTACCCGCAAAAAAGTACGGCTAGTCCGTAACTTTTGAGGCCTTTTTACCCTTGACAGTGGCATGTGATACCGTGTCGAAACGTCGGCCTAGGTCTTCTCAAGGAGACCATTTACAGGAAACGCGAGATATTCCATAAACTACTTTTGTTCCATACAATAGCGCTCACGGAAATCTCAAACAAAACATATATATATGTGTTTGTGTGTACCAGGGGCGTGTAGTGAGAACAAGAAGCATCATTTTTTGAAGAGAAACCGAAATAAGATATATATCTCGTAATGTTCCAAACACAATAATTAACATATTATTCAGATATTTATATTTCTTAATAATATTCTGCTATATAAATATTTGATTTCCATTTTTTTCCAGATATAAATATATTTAAATAAAAGTCACGCTTCTTGTTCTCGGTGCACGCCCCTGATATGTACATAGATTTAATAAAGTGGTTTAAACAAAGTGAAAATAAACAAGCATAGTTAAAATTAATTATTTATGTTAAATTTTTGTAAATGTTCAGAATAATAACAATTTAGCCATTGAACTGATCAGTTAAGAGTAAAACACTCAGTCCTCAAAGAAATTTTTTTTTATTTTATTTAATGAAACAATAAAAATATTTAACGGCAACAGCTCAGGCAACACGCTAGATTCGCCTTACAAAATTACGTGGTCTTGAAATTTTAATAATATCATTATATTTAATTTTAGGTTTAAGCGAGTAAATTTAATATAAAAAACAAATGGTATTCTATTCAGACATTTTTAGCTTCGAAATTCTGCAATTATTATGTACTGCTACTTTATACGGCTGCTCTTCATTTAAAAGCAATATAATGCTCGCTGTTCGGGAATGGCCGCTGGTGGACATGGTTTTTACATTTACATTTCGAGTAAACTGTTTATCAATGCTGAATGAATATATTTTATCGAAAAATTAAAATGGTCTACCACAGTACTTTTATATAGATACTTAATCATTTAAAAAATAATTTCACGTAATTAAATACGTTATATACCTACCGTTCCTGCCCTGACTACAAACGTCGCGACGCATGTGCACACGTCCAACGAGAATGGACATCTGACGGGTCTGCCAAGACTAAAATAATACAAAGACATAAAATAATTAAAGTTTGCAATGACTTGATTGGTTAATAATGAATATTATTTCATTCATTTATTATATTTAGGTCAAATATGGGCTACGACACGGGGTACAAATTTAAAATTTGAGGGTGAATTATTACACAACGTAAAACTTTCGAGAAATTTTTGTTCCAAATATCGCGAGTAAGTAATTCGCTTTAATGCGCGTCACTGGTATAACACATGTGTAGGTAACACTCGCTTGATCGCCCGACTCGCGTCTCCATCTCGCTCTTTTTTTTTCTTTTTTTTTATTTATCTCTTAAATTAGTTAATATAACAGTTTGCATATTAACTAGTATTTACCACTTTATATTCTTAAATCTATTACTAACATACTATCAATAATAACCTATATATTTACAGTTACATCATATCTAATCTATTGTAAAAATAAAATAAAACTAAACTATGGTCCCGATACGGTTTTGCTTTTATAAATAAAATTTATTACAATTCTATTATCACGTTACATTATTATATAAAAACATATATTTAATAAATTAACAACTTTGTGTGACGTTGGTAAAAAAAGGGTTATATCAACCACAATGTTTACCAGGGGAAATATTTTTTATTTTATCCACTAGCCTTTAGGGTACTAAACTGAGATGTGCAATTTCACTTAAGAGTTAAGGGTGTGAACAGTCGTTACCCCAGTTTCACAGATGAGTGAGAGCGATACCACAGAAAAAAGAATACAGTTTGAAATCGGAATTGTGTGTTATCTTGATGAGCATTTTACAATAAATATCAGCGCACTTAAAAAAAACATTTTTTCATATTGAAGTATTTCCTTAATTGTGATGATTAATATAACTAGTATTCAATTTAATAAAAAGATAAATCGTTATTATCATATTTATTACATAGTGTGGTTTAAAATGTTAAGAAACAATTTTCAATCAATACGATCGATTCCTTCACAATAGCTTTGGCAAAGAAGGTTGCCTGAAATTTATACTTCTTCAATATTAACTATTAACCACAAAATGTTTTAGTGTCAGTTTTTTCTTCAAGTACTTTCTCTGCCTAGTATCAATAAAACTTTTTATCAAAACAATTAAATTTTACTAAGTTTCCATTTGCAATATTTATTTCGTTACTTGGGCAATTTTATTGCAGAATTTAGCTGATTACATAAAATGATACTAAATAAATAAATAACGTAATCGAAAAATGATTCTTCAAAAACTACAAAATGACTTTTGATAACCTTATTTATATAATTAACAAGAAAATACTTTTGTATAAACCACTATTGTATTAAACTATCAACACTTTTCGGGGCCAATGGTCCTATTTAATTTCATAATTTAACATAAAAGTGGCTTGTAAAAAGTATTTTTTTATTAATTATATAGATATTATTTGGTATTTTTACTACTACGTAGTTCAAGCTGTGATAGAACAAATATTTATACGTAAAATTCAATGTTCACACGTTAAATTCTCCTTGATGCGGAAATCTAGTGAAGTTACAACTTATATATGAAACGTGTACAAGGTAAACATATGTACAACTTGCAAAGATTTGATAGATGTGGTAGTCTTCATGGGTAGATTTGGTGAACGCTGCTTTGTGTAAAGAGACTTAAGCCAAATGTACGATAGGTCGTAAGCCCTATATATGAAAAGACTTACATACCTTCTTTCTTTTATATTTATATTTATATATATATATTAGGTCCGTACATATGAAATTGGCGTTTTGCCGTACTGGCAAATTTGATCTCAAATATCTTCTCTTTGGTTAGGAATTCCAAATCCAAATTTATACAGCTATTTACTCATGTATTTGTGTTTTGAAAATTATAATTCATTGGTTTTTTCCTCAATTGTTTTTTTCTTTGCGTCACTCAGTTTACAAAATGAAAAACTTGAAATATCGCGTTATTTACGAGTACGAGTTCCACCGTGGCACCAGTGCTGCAAAAACGGCTCGAAGGATTAATGATGTGTATGGCGACGGTGCCGCAAAAGAAAACACAGTGCGTTTTTGGTTCCAACGTTTTAGTTCTGGAAATTTCGACCTGCAGAACAAGCCCCGTGGATGGCCGGAGACCAAAGTGGATAATGAAGAATTGAAGGCTATTGTGGAAGCGGATCCATCGCAAACCACATCCGAGTTAGCTGCAGGCTGCGGTGTTAGTGATAAAACTGTTTTAATCCACTTGAAGCAAATTGGTAAGGTGAAAAAGTTGAAAGGTGGGTACCTCACGAATTGAGTGAAGCAAATCAACAAACGCGCGTTGACTGCTGCGTTGCATTACTCAACCGGCACAATAATGAAGGGATTTTAAATCGGATCATTACCTGTGATGAAAAGTGGATCCTGTACGATAATCGGAAGCGCTCATCGCAATGGCTGAACCCTGCCGAACCAGCCAAACCATGCCCCAAGCGAAAATTGACTCCAAAAAAGTTACTTGTGAGCGTTTGGTGGACTAGTGCTGGTGTCGTTCACTACGGCTTTATTAAATCTGGCCAGACGATTACGGCAGATGTCTATTGTCAGCAACTGCAAACCATGATGGAAAAGCTAGCTGCTAAACAACCGAGGCTGGTTAATCGCTCTAGGCCACTGCTGCTTCAGGATAACGCTAGACCACACACTGCACAACAGACGGCTACCAAATTAGAGGAGCTTCAATTGGAATGTCTAAGACATCCACCGTACTCTCCGGACCTTGCCCCAACAGATTACCATTTTTTTCGAAATTTGGATAACTTCTTGCAAAGGAAAAAATTCAACTCCGATGGGGCAGTCCAAACCGCCTTCAAAGATTTTATTGATTCCCGTCCGAATGGTTTTTTTAGTAAAAGGATCGATGAACTACCTGTGAGATGGCAAAAGTGCATAGATAGCAATGGTACATACTTTGATTAAATAAATATATTATAATAAAAAAAATCGGCTTTATGTTCCTCCCATACTAAACGCCAATTTCATATGTAAGGACCTAATATATATATATATATATATATATATATAAATGTTC
The DNA here is from genome assembly GCA_016648135.1 of Agrypnia vestita. Classification (NCBI taxonomy): domain Eukaryota; kingdom Metazoa; phylum Arthropoda; class Insecta; order Trichoptera; family Phryganeidae; genus Agrypnia; species Agrypnia vestita. The sequence goes on along the minus strand of JADDOH010001602.1, from coordinate 120,658 downwards.
GTCTTTATGAGATTTCTTTAATTTAAATCTTAGGGACCATCCTTTTAAAAAAAATACATGAATAAATAATAAATAAACCAAAAAGTTAAACATTATTTCCATCCTAACATACATTTCTATTTAGGCTTAAGCCTGATTTAAATATAACTTTTACTAACTTTATAATGTTTTATGTAGAATAAATTCTGTGAACAGAGAAAATAAATTGAAAACAAACTTATTTATAATATTTTCCATAAAACCTAGCAAAACTATATTTTAACATTTTAAAATACATTTATTGATAATAAGCTTCTGAAATTCAACATCAATATCACATTAGGTACCTTTCAAGTATTGTGACTAGAAGGAAAGTTCGCTTGAAACACATAAACAGAATTTAAAGTACAATTATTGTCACTCGTTTTCTGTTTATTCTTTTGTATTATGAAGCATTACACAAACAGGTAAGATGATGGTCCAATAGATTTAATAATCCTACACTTTTCGCGTTTCTTTTTACAATATATTTTTCTGGAGAAGGATGATGAGGAAGATTATGAAGGAAGATAGATGACATAGTGTTACATGCGAGTGAACTCCAACTGTAATTGCAGACCCGGAGAACGAAGAACCGGAAAATATCTGCAAATAATAAGAAAAACAGTATTTGCTTTATACCTCTTGTAACAAGATATCCTGCCATTAATTATAGAATAAAAACCTGTTTGCTGGTAAAATAAGGAAACAGTAGAGGAGAATGAATGAGTGATCCCTAAGAAAGGTATCACTTTCTTATTTTTCCCACATTTTATCATTTTTTTTAAATAGAAAAGCATACACGAAATAAGTGTCATATTATATCAATATTTATTAATATTCAACTTAGCTTAATGCTGGTTCTTTCAAAACAGGACGTACTTGCTAATTTTCTGGGTGGAGGTTGGACCCACCGACCACTGACGCACGGATTAGAACTGAATTAGAATTTTTAAATTATACAAATGATTTATTTAAATATTTAGTATATATTTTTTTAAAATTTCAAATAATTAAAAAAATGCATTATTATTCACGACGTTTACCATTATCATTAATAATTTTCTATAATTAATAGTTCAATTAAATTGTTTTACTTGATTAGTATAATTTAAAATTTTAATATTATTATTATTATAACATACGGGTATTGCCGTGCAGACATGACTGTGGGGTTCAAAATTCTTTCATTATTTGAAGTTTTTTTTAAACTATCTGTTTGCTTTTGTAAAAGGTTACCCCAAATATTGATTATTATGGAAACAGTCAAAAGTCCAGTCTGGCAAAATGAGTCATCATAGATAAGTAGTAGAAGTAACATTAATGGACTGAGTAAGAAGTAACGAGATAAGGGATTCTCTCGGAACCCCTCTTCTACACAGAGAATGATCTTTATTGAGGCAGCTTGGATACGTCTCGCCAGGAGAATTATTTTATCGAAACTACCATATTAATATTATTAAGAAAAATGTACTGTTCAAGTGTTAATTTACTTTGCTCACTTGTTGCCAAACTAATTTTTTTGATAAAATTATATGATGGAGGAACAACGTGAATGGAGAAATGCATACCGACGAATATTAAATTTGACTAGAGATTAAGGTGAAAGGAACAATGCAAGTCAAAGAGTTCAAATTATGACTCAAGAGCAACATGAAAGATGAAACACATGTCTAAGAATTCAAAGTATACCACAATATCAACGAGATAGGAAGAATGCATGTCGCGGACTTCAAAATTTGACTGAGTAACAGCGAGTCCTTCAAAGTGAAGGTACTTTTCGAGAAGAAGAAGCGTGGATATAAAAGAGAGGAGCGAAGATGTACAGGCAAAGCGGAATAAGTTCAGCATATTCAGTCTTCGGATTCCCAAAAAGCCAACATTTTTTTTAAAAATTGATAACGTTTCAACAGATCATGAAGCAAAAATGGAGCGTCCATAGCCTCCCTCAGGGCTTGTTTGCATAAAACACAAAAGAGTCATTTCACCCTTAATACTGCGATAAAACATCAATTGAAAATGCCAACAAAATATTGTGATACAAAACAACAAACATAATTTAGCGGGGAGTGATTTTTCATTGTACAAGGGGGGAAATAATTTGCGAACGGGGGCAACACACTCGGCGAGCAGCGCGCGGGGGCCCAGCCGGCGGTCGCGGGATATTGCGGCTTGCCTCATAAAGCAAGTATATTGGCCTCGCCGGGGCGGCCTGGTGGTAAATAAGACTACGGCGTGAGGGACAATTTTTCGCTTAAGCACCCCGGCAAATTGGATTTTTCGCGGTCACACGTCGTCGCGGGCTGGATTCTTTTTTTCACTTATCATCAATCTGACAACACCGATAGACTCCGTTTCGGTTTATTTTTGTAATTTTTTTTATCTTCGTTTTTTATTTTTAATCAAAGTATATTATATAGTAGGGGAGTTCTGGCTGGGAAATGGCGTAACGGTTACCGATGTAATTAGATTTTATTTTATATACGTAGTTATTCCAAGTTTCTTGTATTCTCTAAAAATTAAAACTTTTTATTTTCATAAAGGATTTTTTTTATAAATTAATTTATGACTGTGTTATAATATTCTACATATTCCATTATACGCAACCAAAATGAGCTAATAGCTCGTGTAAATGCAAGGAGTATTAACAAGCCAAATTAGAAGTTGAAGTTTTTATTAAAAATAAACCATTTGAAACATGTAGGAAATGTTACAGTACATCGCTGTTCAAATTCAAGGACTTCCTTCTTAAGCTGCTTGTATTAAGAAAAGTTTTGCCTTGAAATTTGTTGTAATAATAATATATTATACCATTTAACTCGATTTAACAACATTACTGAAAGTGGACACTCAATACAATTTTTTTAATAATAAATTAAAATTTAATAAAAAAATTAATGATAAATCAAAAAACTGTTTTACATCTTCATTTATTATAAACATCGTCATTTAAATTATTAACATCTCTATTTAAAAAAATATTCGCTTCAGTACGGGTATTATAAATATAATTTTGTAATATATTACATTCGAGTAACACAAAGATATATACATATGATATTCGCGTGCATGACATCACACGATTAGATGTACAGAGAAATATGTCGATATGAGAGTAGTTATTACGCCAAGAAATTAAAATAGAGATAGACAGATCACATCGCTTGGAGGACGGACATTCTCTCAACAAATGCAGTTATCCAGAGGTACCCAAGGAGAATCAAGAGACCGCTAAGCCACCTAAAATCCGGCGGCTGACGATATCATTTAGTTCTGCGAAAGTACGTGACAGAAAATAACAATGGATAAAAGGACCCATCCTCTCCTGTTATGTGAATAGTATCTCTCGCATCAGTTGCTATCCGAAAAATTTTCCTCGACATTATTTGTAAACAGAATATTTTCAATATTTATGAAATAAAAAGATTTTTTTTGATTTTTCATTAAGTTCCTATCTTCGTAGGGTATCAGGTTTATTAATGGATACAAATGAAACACTTAAAATTTATTTTATATTATGCACAAAGTCACTCGATACAAAATAGATTTTAATCGCTATTATGAAATTCACACTAATTGTCACTATCGAGAAACTTTCACTTGTCTGTTAGATACTTAATTAACTTTCACACAATTTAACTTTTCCAGAATATTCGCACGAGGAAGCACTAAATACAGTAAGAGAAATTTGCACAAACTCCGGAAGATATAATAAATTTAATAAAATATTTTTTGTCAGTTAAGATTCTCCCTGAAGAAGCTACGGTCGTAGCGAAACCTGAATAGAAAATAAATATAAGTGGTGTTTAACCAAATTATTTTTATTTATTTAATTTTATTTATTAAATAAAACATTGTTTAAATAATACATTTTTTATCTATGATGGTAGAACATACAAACAAATTAAAGGGGCTCCAATTTGTTTATCATTTTCACCATCAATTGCTAATCTGTTTATGACAAAGATTACACGTTCATAATATGGCCTCATGGATTGAACGAACTAAATAAATTTTTCGGCTATTTAAACGGTCTACACGAGGACATAAAATTCACTATGGAAATGGAAATTATCAGTGAAATACCTTTCCTTGATGTCCTAGTGCTCAAAAAAGATAACGGCAGCCTCGGCCACACTGTTTACAGAAAGGCTACCTACGCACATAGACAGGTATCTCCATGCATCTTCTAACCATCACCCGGCGCAAATTGCATCAGTTGCTAATACATTGGTATCAAAAAAAATAAAAATATCTGACTCCGACCATCGTAATGAAGAAATAAACCACCTTAAAAATAAGCTACAATGTAATGGATTCTCTAAACAAATAGTGAACAACGAAGTTAAACGCAAGTCGGACATTGAAAATAGAAATAAAACAGATAAAAATATTACGGAAAAACCTTTATCAACAGCTTTTTTACCATATATAAGAGGGACAACAGAGTAAATTAGCCGTCTACTTAGAAAATATAACATAAGAACGATATTTAAGACTGAAAATAAAATATCTAGCCTTCTACGCAGTGTAAATGACAAAATACATCTAGAATCCCATGGTGTATACAAAATACCATGTAGATCGTGCGACAAGACATAAGTTGGAACAATCAACAGAAAGATATCTGCTAAGGTTGCTGAACATAGAGTTGATACGACCAACAAAAAACTAACATCGTCGCTTGTCCAACACTCGCTCGAAGAGGGCCACAGCATAGACTTTAATAATACACGAATAATATCGAACATCCAAAATGAAACAGTAAGGATATTTTTAGAGAAGCTATAGAGATATATAAAAGAATGAATATTATCAACAATAGAGACAATGGTTTACCTCTCCCACCGGCATGGAAAAACATTTTATTCAACAATAGATTTAATAGTAAAAATAATAATATAATAACGCAAAAAAAAAACAATAAAATACTACCACCAAACAGATAAATAATGACACAATAGACACCATCGATTACGAAGCGCATCATCAAGCCATGTATTCACTAGAGGACAAATTGTCCCTCAACAGCACGCGCGGCATAGAGTCTACGTGACGTTGCAACGTCGTACACTGTTCCGCGACGTCGCGCACAAGATAGCGCGGCATTTTTACGTGCCGTGGCAACGTTGCCATGCGCACGGTACCTGAGCGAGCTCAATGCAACATTCCGCGGAGCGTCAGTACCACGTGGTATGTTTACAAGTGAATACGCATGCGCTGTAACTGTCAAGATGACAATGCGGGGAAACGAAATCGTTCTTGAACTCATCGAGCTGTATCGATCGAAGATCGCATAGAATGTCCGTCCTTCTTTTTCTTTGCAGTAAATAATTTCGCATTCTCCTCTTTTTTCTCCTCTTACTTCGATAAACTCATTAACATAAACAGATACGCGGCTGTCATCATAACCTCATAGGGCGATATATTTCCGCGACGTCTGGAAAACAATAATTATTTGCAAAAAGACTTTTTTTTTAATAATATTCAATTTACTACAGTAAAACCTCGTTAATTTGAAATTGCGACCCAAAAAAACATTTCGAATTGTGCGGAACCCCGTTTTCGCCAAACGAGACACCGCAGCTGTCATCGTAACCTCATCGGGTGACATTTCCGCGACAAGATATGCGAGTCCCGGTATGTACACGTCAAATGACCGCGTCATTGTCCCCGAAACATGAGCGTAGATGTTGATGCGACATGCCGAGCGGAATGTTTCGCGATTTGTCCCCTAGTGAATACATGGCTTAAGGAGTCATTCAAACGCCATTAAGGCCAACAATGGCCGGGAATACCCAATATTCAATCCCAAATTCCCAAAAACCATTTAGGCTCATAATGACCGAAGTACCCAAATTTAGATTTTGATTTACCAGATCTCACTTGGTAGTAAGATACGATAATTCCGATACGAACGGACTACTCCCAAAGAAATTAATACTAACGTTTCTAACACCCGTGAAAACCTTTACAACATGTGTATGTATATATATATATATATATATAATCTATATAATATATATAGATATATATATATAGATATATACTATAGATATCTTGGTTCCTCCAATCATAACCAGCCAAACTGTCAAGCTATTATGACCTAATTGATTGACCTAATATCAATAGTTATGGAGACATCAAAGTTTGCATTTTTTTTTCAATATTTCTAACTTATTTTTTGTAAAACGTTGGACTATCATTACAGTAACTCATATCGATTACGAAATTCATTCGTTTCAATACTAGTTAAATAAAATGATAAAAACCTTGAAAAAAATGATGGTTTTTATTTTTTCATATGACTTGTATTAAAGGGAATGAATTTTTCATACTCGATATAAGTTACTGTAATGATAGTCCAATGTTGTACAAAAAATAAGTCAGAAATATTTTAAAAAATGCAAACTTTGATGTCGCATATCTCCTTAACTATTGATATTAGGTCATAATAGCTTGAACATAATCAAGGCAAAATTAAAGTCCTGCGAGGTTATTAATGTTTTACAAATAACCCTGTATATTAGTACCTATATACAATGCATTTATTTTATTGAAACGTGGTAAGATTTTTATGAGGAGGAATGAGGTTAGGTTTCATTTCAGTTCCATTTCAAAATCATTTTTGTTCAGCGAAACGACAAAGAACTGCTCGTTATAGTGGTGTAGCTGACAGGTAAACAAATATAGTGTTTATATATTGCTTAACTGCTGTTCTGGCAAAACCGTCGACAGTGATCGATAAAACCATCGATAGTTTTACATATTTTAATGTACGAACGTAAAATTAAATTAATATCACATTTGTAAATTAGCACCAATATGTTCTCATTACCTACTTCCCAAAAAGTTTAGATAATTTATTTATAATTTTGTCACGGGACATGGCTGTGGTAGGTAAAAGAAGAAACTGGAAATTGACTACCGATTAATAAATTATTTTAATAAATTCACTAAACACGAATTAAATTTAAACTCTATTTTTTAATGTAAACTATTTTGCAAGTGATCACTCGTTTGTGAAACACTTTATTATCGCCTGCTAGGATATTCTTACAAAGGTTCGCAGAGAATTCACGTCTATTCGTATGTAGATGGTTGCACATCAACATCAGTTAGGTAATTCGCTTAATTCACGATCAACGTCACTTCGGTAAACGTCAAAATAAACATGATCCGCTGCTGCACTGGCTCCACCTTTTATACGAAATACATTGGTTTTTTGAACCTCCGAGATTATTCCACATATTTCTAGTGTTTGCGAAAATGCCCCCGTCGCTTCCAGACTTTTGTTTGTTCTGTTGGCTGTTCTGTTGTTCTGTTCCCGACGTTTCCCGAATGTTGTGAATAATTCCGTAGTGCTTCCAGAATGTTCTATAGTTTGATGTCTTCAAGATATTTCTAGGGATTCCGATTGTCGTCCCCGAATTCTATCATCAAATTACAATATACATTAAGTATTTTAATTACCAATTAAATTTACTCTTAGTAACTATGTTTATTTAAAAAAATAAAAAGTATATTTAACCGTAATTTCGGATATTTTATACGTACCGTATGTATTACCGAGAAGCGAATCTCGACATTTCGTTGGATACTTATCCAACGTCATCAAGAGGACGACCTTTACCCGCGGATGTGTAGGTCAGACTTGACAGTCTGACCGGTAATACATACGGTACGTATAAAATATCCGAAATTACAGTTAAATATGTCTAACGACCGTAGTAACAGCCTTAACTCCTTAATAAAAAGTATTTTAGCAGTTTAGGATTTTCTTTGCTCTCGAGACACGACTACTTATTAAATATATATTTATAAACGAGTTAGGCCCGAGAATTGTGAAGAACAATTTTAGCGAGTATAACAAAAACTCAGGTCTAAGTTTTACCATAAATATGATGTTCCAAAGGAAAATCTCAAAACATCATAAAACATGTTTCCCTCACACGAAGGGAAAGTCATTAAATTAAATGTTCGACAACATCTGTACAGCATATCGTATGTTTACAGCATGCTGGTTATACGCATACATAATTTACACATCCACAGTGCTTGAAATGGATGAAATTAAAAAAAATTCAAGGAATTTAGTTTGTTTTAAGCTTTTATTTTAATTCATCTCTGATACCATTCGTAAATTGTATTGAAAGCCGATATTTTTACAAGAGCTTGTCATTTACCTCGCTTTACATCATCTTTAATGAAAACTCTGTTTATTTTTAAACTTGTTATTCGGTTTTTATTTACAAAGAATCTTGAATTTTTCTATTGATTTAAAAATTTATTTCTAAAGCAATCAAATTTGACAAACTTAATTTTTAATAGTTCTTTCAAATAACTATTGTGTCCAATTTTATAAGTGTAAAATAAATATCGGAAATTTTTGATATTTTTTAGGACCAAACTGGTGGTTAAACTAAATTATTTATTTAGGTTATTCGACATGATTTATTTCATTACTATTGATGCCAAATTATTATAACTAACATTATTTACATACAAAATATATAAAACCATTTTTTATCAGAAGTATGATTCTCTGTTCACTAGAATTGTTTTTAAAAAAATCGTTACGCTGATAAAATAAATGTTCTTTTTTTATGACGCCGTTTTTAATAAATAACCGTACCAGTTTTAATACATAAACCCGGTGGTTAAAGACAAAATATTTATCTAAAAATTTCATTAAAATATTATTGTTTGTGCAGAAAATTTAAAAAAATACAAACAATTATAATAATTTTGGCAATATGAAAAATATGCAATATGAAAAAAAAAACACCCAATTTTAACACATAACATTAACAATTTATTTTATTTTCTACTCACCGCCACGAATATTTCAAAAGATCTCTCTGTATGTAAAAATATATTTTAAAGATCACTACTTCAAAGAAAATTGGCTTGTAGCAGTCAGATGGATGAGTTTACTATAAATTAAATTTACTTATCTACGTCATTTTGAGTGAGTTGAATTGAAAACTTAACTAAAAACTCTTTTATCTTAGGCCTAAAGCATCAACAAAATCTATCTTATCAACATAACGTGGCATTAAATATAAATTTCTCATGACATAAATTATTGTAACATATTTTTTCTCTTATATTAAAACCCGTTATGGGTGAGTTAAAGGTAATAATTTTCAATATGGGTCGCGAAATGCATGTTTATTAATAAGTACCTAATTTTAATACCACAAAAATAAAATTATATTAATGGTTACATTTAGATAAGAGTACCTACGCGTACTTGCAGTCGGTAAATATTTCACGCAAACTTATCAATTCATATGGCATGTACTTTGAAGTGCAACATTATTTATAAATTTTGAAAGTAAGCACTAAACTAAACACCTACATTGAGTAATTTTGTCATTACCAATATTTTGAGAAGAGGTTACAGTAATTTTCAGATGTAATCAATAAAGAACTATTGTTTATGGCTCACAAAATAATAGTAATATCAAAGTCAAACTAAACTTGTGTACATTGGTTAAAATATATCTACGCCTAGATAAAAGTTATGCCTTGAAAGTCTTATTTTGTACTAAAAATTACGTGTTAAAGGTGTACTTTAACATTTAAATCGTTTAAGTATTGACTCTGAATTCTGGCCTAAGTCTCATTTTGTTTTTCAAGCTTTCAACAGCGAAACAATTTACGTATTTATTTATAAATTTAGTGTAGTAGTTACCGCGCTCGCCTAGTGATCTTGTGATCGGTGGTTCGAGCCCCATTCCAGGACACGAGCATTTAGTCCTATTTTCATACACAGGCTTTTGGTTTAGTTTGAGAATAATAAGAATATTGATGCGACACGTATTCCGTGTTTGCTTCTTTATTTTAAAAAGTTTTAATTGACTAGAAAATAAATATAATAAACTCTATTTATTATGAAAAAAAAAATATCACGTATATTTTCTCACCAAATAATGAATATTTTCATTAATTATTGCACTATTTGACGTAAATTTAAATTAAGCTGATACCTGTCATTCTTATAGTGACCACTTTGTGTCACTGTGCGAAACTGGAAGAACTTTTCATAATAAATCTCAATAAATATTCAATTTTATTACCTGAAAATATGGATATTCAACAATAATTTTCGGAGGCGTTTTTTCGTGTGTAAAAATTATGACGCGGCGAGCATCGTAGTTCCCAGGGAAATCTATGACAATGTAAATAAAACGTGCCAATAGCTTGTTTGTGTTCTCGATACGAGAAATAAAAGAGAGTTACGGCGTAAAACGCCAAAATCGTACGGCCATATTTTTTGTCAGAAAAATTTAACATTTTTCTTCGAATTCAACCCCAAGATGAGCAATGTTCCATGAAAAGGGTAACAAAATAGCAATTTGACGAGAATCCCAAGAAAATGATATCAATAAAAACAGCAATAAAAATAAATCGTAGTATCTTTTTGTATAAAATTACATATAAAATCAAACATCATTTAATTTAATTTTATCTCTTTATGGTTTCTTGCTGAAAAACTTCAACGTTCTTTAATGAATAATGTCTGCTGTATAAAAAAATTTAAAAAGGGTTAATACCACTCCAATATAATGAATTATTTTAGTATTTGAATTCTTCGTCGATAGAAGAAATGACTTTCGAGATCTTCTTCATCCATTTGAGATTTGCGGAAACAATTTTACGACGAGGCTAGTTTTTAAAGTCAGTGCGCAGCGGCCGCTGGGTCGTTAATTTAATCGTCGTCTATAACTTTTTATACAGAAGAAAGATTGAACCAAATAATATGTAACGACCGCCACGAGTAAGGCCATGGCCGCACCCGACAATTGATTCATTTGCAAATTATTAATAACGTTTTAATTCTTTTAAGTATGTGTCCGTCCTAATGAATATACAGTTGTATCGAAACTTGTTGAAGTGAAATTAATCAAAGTGGATAATAAAAAATCTCCGGTCTATATTGATTTAATGATCTGATATTATATTCTGATTATATTCTGTTCAAAAACCTCGTGTCCTGTCAATAAAATTCTTCTGTGTAAAATTACATGAACTAATTTTACTAATTACATGCGATGTATCTGACCTCTAACAAATTTTCAGAGCACATTGCAGGATCTGTTGCATTCCACCAGGGCTATTGTTTGAAAAATATTGCTGATTATAGAAAAAATGGAGATACACGGCGGAATAGCATAGAAAATTGTAAAACAAAAATTAATTCATAAAATGATAATTATTTCTAGTTTTTGAGAGATGTGTATATCAACAGTTCCATCTGAAACGATTTTAATATTTCATGCGCGGTCGATTTGTGTACCAACTACCAACTGCACGTTAACTAAAAATATAATTGCTGCTTAGGTACATTCAATACATATTTTTAACCAATATGTATTTTTTTAACGATTTTTAAGGATTAAATTAAACATAAGTTTGTGGGGATACACAAAGGTTTCATTATTTCGCAGTCTCTAATAATGAGAATCCAGAAAGGATCCAAATCTAACCAATAATGGCTGGGGTGGATGGGATGTCCAGGAAGGAATTATGACCTATGTATTCCACCGTGACCTAAAGAATAAGAAAGCAAAATTTGGATTAGATTGCAAATATTGTAGATTTGTACAAAAAAATATATCAGGTGTGGGGGTAGGGAAGGAAGGGAGGGGGGAAAAGCTATCTTTATTACCCGCCAGGTCTTGAAAAATAAGTATGCAAAATCTGGATCAGATCGGTCATACGGTGTAGATTTGTACAGAAAATATGACACGGGAGGGGGAGGGCTAAAGAGAAGGGAGAAAAGTCACCTTCGTTACCTGCCAGGTCCTAAAGCATAAGTATGCAAAATTTGAGACCGATCGGTCGAACGGTACAGATTTACATTGAAAAAAAATAAGGAAGGCGTAAAAGTGGTGGGGGGAAATTTTGCCCTCGTTACCTGCCAGGTCCTAAAGAATAAGTTTGAAAGTTTTGAGTCCGATCGGTCGAACGGTATAAATTTGCATTGGAAATTTATCAGGGGGGAATGGATAGAAGGGGAGGAAGAAAATGTCGCTCGTGTTACCCGCCGGGTTCTTAAGAATAAGATTCCAAATTTGGAGTCCGATCGGTCGAACGGTACAGATTCGCATTGAAATTGAGGGGAAGGGATTGAATAGGAAGGGGAAATGTTCTAAAGCATAAGTATGCAAAATTTAAGTCGAATCGGACAGATGGTGTAGATATGTATAGAGAACAGACAGATAGACAGAACGACAGACAGACAGACATTGAGTTTCATAGGTATAGAATCGCGATACGATTGGTTCAAACATTTTATTTAAGCAAAGACGACCAAATGTTATCAAAAAATTTGAATTTGAAAAGTGTTTTATCTAAATATTTATCAATATTGAAAACCTGCGTCTTTTTTATTCAAACAATTTGTGCGAATTCGAATGCAACGTTGGTCAAAAAGAACTTTAGGAGATTTATGATTTTGGACAATCGAAAATTTATATGTTTATTTACACAAATTAACAGTAGGTATATGAAAACAAATAAGGCATATAAAAACATCCTAGCAATCGAATGCAACGTTTCATTTTCAAAGCAATCGGTGAAGAACTTTAAGATATTATCGATTTAGTACAAAGAACATCTACATTTTTATTTATATAGACTTAAGCCGAAGTTTTGTATGCCTGTTATATGATACTGTACTTGACTAAATCTTAACAGGTATCAGGTAGGTAGAAATACCTACACTATTTTTTATACATTTCTCTCCGAAACGACGTACATTTCTGTTTTTACAAATTCTGGTGATAGTTTCAGTTTCACCACATTCTCTTCTTCTGATGCAATATCCGATAATTTGCCCTTTACATCATAACATAAAATACCAGAATAATAAATTATACAATAATTGAAAAAAATTAAATTGTACATCGGCGTAGCAATTTGGTGAAAGGTGTTTTGAATAGCTCTCCTTTGTGCTGCCGTAATGTACATAATTTATTAAAAAATATTTTTTATATATCACGGAATAGTTTCTGTAATAAAGAACTTGCGTGACGTCAGTTGGAAACTTACCAACGTGTAAAAAGGTTAATGTAAAAATGAATCCACGTAATACGAGCAAGTTCTTGCGCTGGCGCACTAATAAATCACTTAACTTGGATAATGTGGACGAGTTTATACTTACAAGAAAAGGTATATGTTTTGTAATCTCGGGTTAACAAATTTACGGTGGTAAAAACAAAAAACAGCGTGTGATTGTTCTACGTCCAAATTGGCTGTGTTCTTTTTCTTTACTTTCACTTTTTCTTATGTGTTTTGCCGAGGACCCCGAAGGAATGTGGGTAATTGGATTAACCGGCTGTGTTTGCTTTCATTAAGCTATGTTTTTTGATTCCTGTATTTTATTGTATTTCGAGTGTTGAAGATTTCTCTGATCTATGATTTTCTGCCAGTAAATGAAAAATAAATGCATCAAGCATGTTTAACGCAATAAATTATTTTATGTTATTTCTTAAAGTATTTCATGGTTCTTCTATGATTACAGTTTCCAATCAAGTTAACTTTTAAATAAAGTTTAAAATAACGAATATATTATATAAGTTCGGAATATTATAAAAAACATTATTTAAATTTACTTCAAGTAAAAAATAAATTCTTAGCAATATTTTATATTTATATTTCAACAATATTTTATACAGGTCATAAGACTGTATGAACTGCTTCAAGTGATTGCTTTACACAATACGATGTTCACCAATTCCACCGTTAATTTATCTTAATTAAAAAATACCTCGATAGTCTTGTTAACTGTCATTTGGTTACGATATTTTTAAATTTTCGATTTACTTTGTGATCCTATTGTATTAGTTTATACCATCCGAAAATAAGTTATCAATGACAGACATGTTTAGAGAAAAAAATCTGTCAAAAACTTTTGCCTACACTAAATTTAATAAGAAATTTGAATTTAAAAAACAATGAACGAAGTAGTTAAACAATGCGTGTGAATATGTGTGTGATCATTGTGAAAAGCTTTAACAAAGATCAAAACATGCTTCATATCAATTGGACATTTCGAGAACGTCCACTAAAGATACATTGATTTTTATAAATAAGTTGTATGAACTTACGTAAAAGAAATTTGGTTTCGGCAAAATGGGGCAACATCTGACACAGCGTTAGAAATAACCACTCCATTCAAAATGTTATGGTCGAGTTGTTCCATGAAATAGTGACATCAATTGGCTACCTAGATCTCACAACTTGACACTATTAGATTTTTTCTTTTAGGCCACATGAAGGTTGTTTGTGCTATGTATAAGGTTATCTATAAATAATTCAAGAATTGAAAGACAGGATTCTAAGGGTTATCCGTGAAATTGAACCACCAATTATATATGTGAAAATGCCAGGCAGAAAAAAGATTGTTAGCTTGACAGTACAGGTGAGTTGGTCATTTTTTTTAACATTACATTCCATTTAGTACCTAAAATTCATAGTTTCATGCTAAAATAAATACAATACGATTTTTCTAAATAATTTTTTTTTAATAATAAATATACCTACTGTAATTGTACTAATTGTAAGTATTTTTAACATCAAATTTTCAAATTCAATACTTTTAAAAATCCCGAATTCTATTTAACCAGCTTTCTACGCTAATAATAAATAAATAAAAAAATTAAAAAATACATACACATATATATATGTTATAGGAAAGGTTTTCACGTGTAGACACAGGTAGAAATGTTAGTATTAATTTCTTTGGGGGTAGTCTCCTTGTGATGCGCTTCGTACTCGCTGTTGCTTCTATTGTGTCGATATTTATCTGTTTGGTGATTGTATTTAATTGTTTTTTGCGCGTTATTATATTCTTTTTATTCAACATTTGATTTCATAATAAAAATAATATATTAACACGCAAAAAACTATTAAATACAACCATCGAACAGGTAAATATCGATATATATAATAAAGGAAAGGATTGGGTGTTAATAAATTGATTTGTAATAATAAAAACGTGTAGATATTTTGATCTTAGAGTTAAAGTAGCAATAAGAAAATCATTATTTTTTCCAAATAAAATATTTACTAAGTTCCTACTATAAACTCAAAATAATTAGTTATTCAAAGACCTGGAAGGGAAAAATATGTGTGTTGAGATGCACGAAGGCCCTGTAGTACAGAACAATGCTAAAAATACATTTGCGTTTTCATGAAAGTATTATCATTCACTTAAACGCGTAAAAATGCTGTCTGGCAAGACAAATTGTTCGTTACATGTTGAAATGACAATTATGCCACTGAAAGATCTTAAACGACCCTTATACTTAAAATTAAATTGCCGAGATCATAATCATTTTCTCAGAGATCCTATAACGATTAAAATTAGACAATTTTTAACAGACATTAAAATAACGATTTTTAAGATGTCATTTCGGGAGCAATTTTACTCTAAATTTAAAAATACATTGTTATGTATTATAAATATCATTCAGCAAGAGGTCATCAAGCATTATGTATTGCGATGTAGTTTACAAAATTAGTTAATTTATTTAAAAAAAAAATATAGTACGATTTTCTTCTTTGGTTTATTTGGACTGCTGGTCAATCTTTTGACTCAAATGTATGCCGTGTAGTAAATATAAAGATTTTGTTTTTTCTTGAATAAAGTATATGTTACGGTACTTACTCTTCTCGAAAGTGATTCTCTAGTAACTCCACGCCACTCATAAACTGGCAAAAAATGGGAAAATGCTATATCCAATAATAGTTTACGTAATGTAACATGTGTTCCGACTTCTAATAGTGTTCATATTACGGTTTAAATTTACAGTACTATTCTTAAAATAATCTCATTACCAAACATAAAATAAATGTTATTATTAATATTAAATGTAATATTCATTACATAACCAAATATAACATGGATACGTAGGAATCGTCTATTTAATTAAATTTTTGAAAAGCAAATAAATTTGTGGTAATAAATAAATAAATGTGGTAATAACTCTTGGCTAGGGATCCAGTAGTTGGTGCCTCGAGCCGCATACCAGCAAGTATGTCCTATTTTCATAGCATAAGCCTTTATCGTAATTTGAATATAGTAAGAATATTGATGCGATATATTTCGTGTTCGCTTTTCTGTTCATAACATAGTTTATAAACACTTTTATTATAACATTTAATTTTTTTATGACAATTCGAAAATGAGCATGCTGCAAAATACATTTTTTTGTGGTTGAGAAATAAGAAACACGGTAGAAAATTAAATGATCTAAGAATCGTTAGGCTTTAGAAATGTGGGGTATGGCGTGCTTGCACATAATTAGAGATTATATTGCTTATACATGTTTTCATGGCCGTTCAGAATCTTCTAGTAAATGTTTTTTGAGGTGTTTTCGACGTTTCGGGTTCCATTGCAGAATGCATCATGATGTGATTAATCAGCCCTGATGACTCTGCAATGGGATCGAAAATATCAGATAGAAAACTTGTGTGCACACGACAGAATTCCCTTGAAAACTCTTACCCTATTAAACATTGCTTAAATTTCATTTTATAAAAAAATAAATATATATCTTGAAGTAATCTAAAAAAATAATTTAATTTAGAATGTCACGAAGTAAAACAGTACTTCTTTTTTTACACGCTTCAACAGGCCAAGAGGCCCAATAACAGAAGTCATTTCATCACAAAAACACCCAAACCTGAGTAAATCACGTTGATTTTATAGCGACCTCACCGGAAACCGAACCTGAAACCCTAGATCTGAGAATTTGGTGTTATGCCCGCTGGGCTACGAGGGCCGCTATATTTATTCTGGGTTACTCTGCCATGAGTTGGTTTTTATGGCGGACATTTGAATTTTTGTCATTGTATTATGAGGGCTGTGAAAGCCTGAGCATTGATTAATTTCAATTTGAAATAGGTATACCAATTCAAGTTTGAATATTAAAAGTCATGCAAAGTTTGCGTCAAAGGAAAGGAAATTTGGAAATATTTAAAACACAAAAAGAACTATGCGCTATTAATCTTCAGAATCGGAAAAATATTAAAATTCTCAAAGGGCAGTGATTTCACATAAAAGAAATATAGTAAATAATTTCCAAGGGGAAATTTTTTTACGTTTATTTTACGTTTTCTAACACACTCAAATACAAGCGTTGTATGGTCTAAATACAACATTTGACAGTATTCTCAAAGTAATAAATTTAAGTATATTAATGTCAGTAGATATAAAAATGAGATAATTTGATTTTTATGATAAGTTTTATTGTACCCTTCAAAACGATGGACGCTCTTAATTTCTCGATAGAAACAAATAAAACCACATTGATTAAAAATATTTTTTTTATATTTATATTAAATATTTGCGCGTTTTTATCGACCGTAAATATTGAATAACACCAATAAATTCTCAATTTATTATTTTAATGTGTTTTTAAAAATATTATTAAAATATTAATTTTGTTAATTCAAGATTTTACCAATATTGTCAGATTACCAGCTATTTTGAACGTAAAATATTTATCAGCACGGATATGAAGTGATGCACTGCGACGAGCAATGGGGTTGTAAATATCAAATCTAAATCAAACTGTCAGGGCGTCGCGTCGGCAAGTCTTGACATAAACATCTGACAGGAAGACAAAATGTCTTACTGGAACGGTAGAAAAATGCACACCATAGCGGTTTGGAAATGGTTATACTAAAAATGGAAATTGTATACAACTTATTTAGCTGACAATATTGAGGCAAAGGGAGTTAAATATCTTTTAGCCATCATAATCATACATTTGTGACACGATAAATAAATTGCTGATGTAACATTCAATTACCCTCTAAATAAAATGCTGATGAGGTCAATCAGTGGGTTTAGTTGCCTAGTATTTTTTGATATTATATTTTCAACATAATTTCGCTACTTCTTCTGTCTCAAGACAAAGGTACATATGCTTATCTTATTTCGACTATCATTTTGAAAAGAAAAAACACAAATTACACAAAAAATGTTAGAAAATAACTTTCACTCTATTTATTTAAGATATTATTAAATTATTAAATATGTGACACGCAGTGCCATATTTATAGAAAACTTTGCTGTGTAGTTACGGGCCGCTCTTTTTGTATATTTGTCATTTAAAATTTCATCTTAAAGTTAAATGGAGAAAATAACAATAAAATTTAAGAAACAATCAAAGGGTTTTTATATCACTATTTATTAATGTAGAAATTAGCCCTTTAAGCCTTTACTTTAAAACAATATGTGTTGTCTAAAAACTCACTTGACAAATATAAGATTTCACTTTTGTATTCTTAATTTTATTCTTCGTTAGTATAATCAAACAAATCTGCAATTATTTTTTGTAAAAACTACAAAAATTCCGATTTGTTTGATCAAACAGATTTATTTGTCTCCCGTTATATTTATTGGCCACTACGTTCAAAAGTTTTTGGCTACTTGAGTTTTTTTGTAAATTTCAGCGCCTACTTAGCAGAATCGTGAGCGGCTTCTCTGCTCAGGCGGCAGTTGTTAATTCCAGCTTCTCTGTGAAATTATTCGTGGGTCACGCTGATTCGAGCCAATTTCGTGAAATCTTTTTCCGATACCAGCTGATGAAGGCAGTCATCGCTGCACCCTTGTATCTTGTAGCCTTATCTAAGCCATCGACCTCTGTTGCATGACAATACCCTATTTTAGTTAACATTTAATTTTTCACTTTAAATTCTTATTTCCTCGTATCATTGTACATTTAAAGTTGCTCTCGGAGCTAGACTTCGATCGGTAATAAAAAATCTTGTACATTTTCGCTCCGAGGGCAATTTTATAAGAAAATAAGAATTAAATGTTTCAACGAAAGTTGGGTTGTGATGACCCAGGTAGATAGAGGGTCCTCGTCAAATGACGGTATTTTCTAGAGATGTTTTCTGTTATATGAAAAATATTATACAGTCGTAAAATAGTTGACGCGAGTTGAATTTACTATTATATATTATTTCATTTCGATCTCCTGGTCGCGGCCAACCACTGTGATGACCCTGGTAGATAGAGCATGGGGTCTTGATACATTTTATAATAATTTAGTATAGCTCCTGGTCCGGCACCAGAGTTAGACAACCCATGGGGTGTGTGTTGAATATATAAGGCGAAGCAAATCTATAATACAAATCTTTCCATTGCATCTCAATATAAATCATATTCTTATCACGGCTAACGGTGTAATATGATCCTAATGTGGGTCCTACTAAATAATTAAGGTTAGTAAGTAGCAAAACGTCGCGTTAAAAATATAATATATTGGATTAATAAATATTTCATTATTCTTATATGTGAGCGCGCGCGATTGAGCGGCAGGATGCAACCGGTCGACTTCAACCATATGATGTAGCGATACAGTTGTTAAAAAATTAAATAATCTATGCAGAATATTAACTACTACTAAAATTCAACTTTTCATATGAAATAATGTTCTATACTCTAGGAAATTACTCTATACGATAAATTAACTAAAAATACGTATTAACTGAAAATAATTATTCTGTGAAAATTGCGCTTTTGAATGCAATATTAACTAACATCTTGTGTTCGCATACGAAATTGATAATACCTAATGCCCTTTGCATTTACTAAATGTATTACCTAAATAACCACAGCTATACCATCCTGTCCGTCAGGGACGGAACATAAAACACGGTTATATTTCTAAAAGTGCTACCTCTTACGCGACAAAAATACCTATTACAGTCGAACTATGATTATGAATTATTTCCGACTCATAATGGAATCTGGAACCGACACTCAAACCCTTACTAGAAATAATAAATGCAATTAAACCTCGATTAAATTTAGTCTATACTATTCGTAATACGTCGTTAAATTGGCACATGATTCGTCTAATGGATGAAGGACCCCGTTGTGTATCGTAATAACTTCAAATTCTTTTATTGGAGCAGTGCGGAAACACTTGCATAATAATACGTAATATCTAACGAGTCTAATAATCTAACATTTATGTTATAATAAAAAACGTTCACCAGAAATAATAAGTGTATTAGAAATAAAACATTTCCGTTTGGAGACAAACCAGCAAAATCGTTGGAATGGCGCAAAGGGAAAAATTCACACATATTAAATAACACTGAAATTAATAATTATAAACACTTTGTATTAGCATATTCTTACCTTGAATGGTTCCATCTTAGACTTGCATACGACATTTTTGAAGCGAAACTTCTTTATAAATAAGTAGATAAGGTCTCGGGGATGGTTTGTTCGAAAGGATTCTACAACAGCCCGTGAGTCAGAGTATATCGTGTTCGCTCCTTTTATAGTAATGATTGCACCATACCTCCGAAATCCACGCTAGTGCAGTGACTCATCCTATGCGCCATGACTTCACCGGCGGCGCTCGCTATTGGCCGGATTCAGTCATCAGGATGGTCGCCTCCGGCTCAACCCGTCGAAAGCAAAGCGCGCCTGTGATTGGTCCGTTTCGTTAAAATAACAGTAAAGCACCCGCTACACGCGAGACTTGCTGTTCCGATTCATAAATAATAAAGGCTCGTTCGCACCTACTCACAAGGTCGAGTCTTTTAGGATTGGCAAACGATATTAATTTAACACAAAATTATATCTATGGTATAATAAAGATCTAAGAAATATTACTTGTATAGCTGAATATTCAATATTTTGTTAGCCTCTTGTAATACATAGAATCTTGAGAAGAAATATATCAGGCTTTTACTTTTAAACGATTCAAACCAGAAGAAATATATTCTTGATGTCCATAGTCGGCTTTTTTGAATATTATTATTTTAAGATTTTGTAAATTTATTAAATCTATCTCTATGTCGACCATCACAGGGTGTTGACATGTGGTAGAAGCCAATGGCGTAGATAGTCTGCTGGATGCAATAAATATATGCACATCGATGACTGCTTTTATCTCTAGGCGTTGGGAAAAACCTTCTCTTCTTAATGTCACGATGTTGGCTTAAGTCAGACCCGCGAATGAGGTATCTTAAATTACCTAGACGACAGCGCTTATATAATTTACTACAGTACGTGGAGACAATAGGTGTCGTATTTCCGCCTGAGAAGAAAAGCCTCTTTCGATTATGCTTGGTGGGTGGTACAGAATAATGAAATAAACTAATTAATTTGTAGTAGATACATATCTGTAGAATTTTTATTAGATTTACAATTTTAATTAATATAGTAACAATGGCTTTACAGATGTAAAATAAGCAATAAAACCTTTTTTTTAATGATCTTACGGAGCAAATAATTTTTATTAATCAAGTAAAATTACAATATTGCACCTGACATGACACCAATTGCTAGATAACACAAGTGGAAAAGAAGCATTTTATCATATATAACTATTTTACTAAATATGGTGAATGTGAAGGTGAATTTTGGTAATTCAATGCCAGTAGAATTTCGATATACCCGAGTTCGCATAGAACGTATAACATACAAGTTTTCCGATCAAATGTGTCGTGAAAATTGTTAAAAACATTATGTAAACATTATGAATTTTTAAATATAAGTGACCCCGCTCTTGAATTATGTTCTGCAAACTATTAGCATGTTATCCTTTTCGCTTTGTGAATCGAGTCAGTAAAAAAAAATTCACATTTGAAAAGTTTACACTATGATATAAAAATAATTAATAATTTATTTCGAAGTAGGATTATATGTGGGATACAAAAGCAAAGGTAACAATATAAAAAAAAAACTGAATACAGTAATCGAGGATTACTTATTTATAATGTACAGAATATGAGTTTTTTATAGGAAAATAAAAAATAGCCCATAAATTTTTAGGAAACATGATTTTGGAAAAGATAAATACATCAAATCTAGAATTCAGTACATTTTATTCAAAAAATTTTTCATATTGCAGCCATTTCTTGAATACTACACACATGTTTTAAAATTAATGGGTGTTTTCAGAAATAGAAATGGAAAAATAATTTACTTATTTTAAGTTAGTAGAAGACTTTTTTGTTAACTAATTTTTAATACAGCATCATATTAGAATTTGAATATATTTTAAGAAATTAGATTGGCCTTGTTTATATAATACATGTACTGTAACTTTTTAAATGAAAAAATGCTTCCGGAAAACTCCGGAAAAAAACGAAAAATCTTATTATATAACGGACTTTTAGCTTTAACGGACACCGCCCGCCCGAAAAACCAAAAATAAAGAAACCATTTTTACAATTCTACACCGATGTAATATACCAAGATTGATATCGATATATGTATACAATATCCGTAATTTGTGACAATTGTTAGGAAAAAAACTCAGGGTATAAAATCATACGGTATTTTTCTCCATTCGCTCTAATTAATTTAATTTTCTAAGATTCTTTCAATTTGGCCATTTTTTGTTTGTTATTTTTTCCAGAATCCCGAGACAATACGCACTCCTATAGCAAAATCGCCACAATCCCAAATATCGTATTCTGAATTAATTTTTTTTTCATCGTTCTTCATTTCTTTGTCTCAATTGTATCACCTGGATAGTGCTTTTTGAATTAATGATTTCAATTTGCAAAATATTTTGTCATTTTAAATATATTTGACGTGTAGCGTTTTGGTTTCCAACCAACTCCTGTTACACCGTCGCATCTGGAAGTGTGGCGGTGCTACAGGGCGCTGTTACGCAGTGTACGTCTCATATTATTCTACTACTTGGATAGAATGACATGAGACGTACACTGCGTAAAGCTAACTGTGGCAGTGTTGCTTTATAATTCTAGTATTATAACCTTTACTTTTTAAAAGCAACAAGACCGTACAATGAAGTAAAATATGTATTAATTTATTTTGTTCAAGGTATAATTATAAAACATTTCCTTGTACTATGTTATTAGAATTTAAATTTTGGCAGACATTTTGATAATATATATTACGTCCTTATATATGAAATTGGCGTTTAGTATGGGAGGAACATAAAGCCGATTTTTTTTTATTATAATATATTTATTTAATCACAGTATGTACCATTGATATCTACGCACTTTTGCCATCTCATAGGTAGTTCATCGATCCCTTTACTAAAAAAACCATTCGGACGGGAATCAATAAAATCTTTGAAGGCGGTTTGGACTGCCCCATCGGATTTGAATTTTTTCCTTTGCAAGAAGTTATCCAAATTTCGAAAAAAATGGTAATCTGTTGGGGCAAGGTCCGGAGAGTACGGTGGATGTCTTAGACATTCCAATTGAAGCTCCTCTAATTTGGTAGCCGTCTGTTGTGCAGTGTGTGGTCTAGCGTTATCATGAAGCAGCAGTGCCCTAGAGCGATTAACCAGCCTCGGTTGTTTAGCAGCTAGCTTTTCCATCATGGTTTGCAGTTGCTGACAATAGACATCTGCCGTAATCGTCTGGCCAGATTTAAGAAAGCTGTAGTGAACGACACCAGCACTAGTCCACCAAACGCTCACAAGTAACTTTTTTGGAGTCAATTTTCGCTTGGGGCATGGTTTGGCTGGTTCGGCAGGGTTCAGCCATTGCGATGAGCGCTTCCGATTATCGTACAGGATCCACTTTTCATCACAGGTAATGATTCGATTTAAAATCCCTTCATTATTGTGCCGGTTGAGTAATGCAACGCAGCAGTCAACGCGCGTTTGTTGATTTGCTTCACTCAATTCGTGAGGTACCCACCTTTCAAGCTTTTTCACCTTACCAATTTGCTTCAAGTGGATTAAAACAGTTTTATCACTAACACCGCAGCCTGCAGCTAACTCGGATGTGGTTTGCGATGGATCCGCTTCCACAATAGCCTTCAATTCTTCATTATCAACTTTGGTCTCCGGCCGTCCACGGGGCTTGTTCTGCAGGTCGAAATTTCCAGAACGAAAACGTTGGAACCAAAAACGCACTGTGTTTTCTTTTGCGGCACCGTCGCCATACACATCATTAATCCTTCGAGCCGTTTCTGCAGCACTGGTGCCACGGTGGAACTCGTACTCGTCAATAAGCGATATTTCAAGTTTTTCATTTTGTAAACTGAGTGACGCAAAGAAAAAAAAATTGAGGAAAAAACAAATGAATTATAATTTTCAAAACACAAATACATGAGTAAATAGCTGTATAAATTTGGATTTGGAATTCCTAACCAAAGAGAAGATATTTGAGATCATATTTGCCAGTACGGCAAAACGCCAATTTCATATGTAAGGACCTAATATATATATATAAAGAAACCCGTGTTTCCTTTCCCCCCAAGTTTTCTCCACAACCACCCACCGGTTGTTATGGTGGTTGGTAGCCCTTGGTGTCGCATCAAAAATATGCGAGTTTGGTGGGGGTGACTGTGCGTGGGTGGGAGTGGGTGACGAAAATGTGTTTTCTAGCACATTTTTTTTGGTTTGTCTTCAGATTGTTTCAAAATAGGCGCGCCTACTGTGTCGGTGAGTCTAGAAGGTTCCGGAAAAACCTTTGCTAGAAAGTTCTGGAAGGAGTTCTGGAAAATTCCCAAAAGTTCTATAAGGTTCTAAACTGAGTGGCGGAATATGTCGGTGTGTCTAGAAGGTTCCTGTACACTTAATAAATTTCTTGAAAGTTCTGGAAGGGTAATGTTTTAGAAGGTTCGCGAAAGTTCTATGTCGTTCCAAACAGTGTACTAAAAATTTACGCGTGCGAAGCCTCGCGGGCACAGCTAGTATTGCAATAAAGCAGTAAATTTTTTTACTTACAAATAATACTCACTAAGAAAATAGCAGTCTTACATTATCATAAATACTGACCAGATAGTTTATTTGGCATTCATAGCTGATAATCGGCATTTCAGCCTGTGGCGTTGGCGACTAGGAGTGCGAATTGACAGTACCTTCACAAGTGACAACTTTTCCGTGTTTCTGTTCCCTTATCTCTCGGTTTCCTCAACTACACAGGAACATAAATAGGCTTTAATAGGGCTTTGCCTCGATGTTCATAATGTGAAATTTCATTTACTAGACTTTTATGGAATAGCTTCTTAATCAGAGTTTCTACATTGAAACTATGTCTTAAAAAGTTTTTACTCTCAAAAGGTTGAAAAATATTAACTTTTCTATAATAATTGCCTATTTTAAGTTTAAAAATAGAAAATAAATAATCTTCTAATGCTTTTTCTATGTTAAATACTATCCTGTCTAATTATAAAGTCACTTAAAGTCAATCTCTAAAAATCATGAGTATTTTGAAAACAACTTCCCTTAAAAAACGACAACAGTATTCACTAACGGTTTGAAAAATACTCTTTTTGAAATTCACCTCAAATAAAAATTCCTATTTGGAATACAAGAAATAGTAAAAAATCATATTTGTTGTTTTGAACGTGAAATGGCTAGTTACTATAACACTGTCAATAGATCTGCAAGCACCCTACAACATTTGATTTTATCAAACATAATAATTTCGTAATATATCCGTCTGTCCGTTCGTCCATCTATCTGTCTATCTGTCTGTCCCCGTAACTTCGTGTAACGTCCATAATTTCGTTCGAATTCACGACTAAAAAAAAAATGGCCGGAGTTGGGGCTTGAACCCCGGGTCAGTAAAACCTGAAGGCGGCAACAATATGGATGTTCCTACCGCCTAACCTGCATTATCCGTCAAAAATTCAGTACACATTGGTCTAAGCATTTTATGTACCACTCTGCTCAATCGACAGAGTTTAAAATAGTATAGTTGAGTGCTAGCAGGGGAAATGTTAAAAAAATGTTCAAATATTTCATAAAAGTCATTACTATGTAATGGGTATTGGCTAAAAATAAGTAAATACTTGTTCTTTAGGAACCAGCATGTAAAAAAATATCCGTCATTTTTGACGGGAAAAAGCTAGCATTGCTAAAAATGTAATCTACAATCTGAATATAAATTCAAAGTGACGATGCCAAATATTATCTTGGCAAATCAGGTCGAAGATCCATCATGAAATTATTCACTCAAAAGATCTAACAATCTTTCCAAAAATAAAACTGGATGCTGAAAAAAATTGTGTCGTTGGGATTTTTTACGTTAGTATATAATTTTTAATATTTCAGGTATTTTAATATCATAACTAACCTTTTTACTGCGAGTAGTAATAGGTTAGTCCAATATATTTTATTTGAGGATTGAAAATCATTAATCATCCTTAAAAAGTACACAAAAAGGATTCGCGTGGCTAAACTCAACTCCAAATTCGAATTCTTAGAAATATTCCTTAAAAGCGAAAGTAGTCATAATTCTGAATTAAGGTTCTACACGCTATCATCGGGTGGTCATGGTGAGTTTATGTGGCTAGGAAATGAAGAGGGTATTAAGTTCAGGAAGGGTTCGCATCCCCTATCGTATTTAATAGGCTTTATAGTACCTACAATCCGGCCTGGCCTCAATCCGTGACACACCAATGCAAACATATTTTTTTTGTATGAATTTTATTCGTGCCGAATTCATTTGTTTTTGGAAACGTTATTTGACTTATATCTAATAAGTACATTAACAATTTTTTTTTAAATATCATCAAAATACGCTGTAATAGGTTGCAAGCTATTATTGAATTAGAAAGGTCTCTTACAAAAGGTTGGATTAAATATATATCTGAAATGAATCACGTTTTTTAAAAATCAAAATAATCTATATAAATAAAAATGTAGATGTTCATTTGTACAAAATCGATAATCTCTGAAAGTTCTTCATCGATTACTTTGAAATTCAACAACGTTGCATTCGATTACGAGGATCTAATTTATTTTCATACTCATAGTATTAATTTATATAAATAAAAATGTAAATTTTCGATTGTCCGAAATCTTAAACCTCCTAAAGTTCCTTTTAACACAAAGTTACATTCGAATTCGCACAAATTATTTGAAAAAAAGGCGTTTGATAACATTCATTCGTCTTTGCTTAAATAAAACGTTTGAACCAATGAGAAAGTGCAGCCAATCGTATCGCGATATCTATACCTATAAAACTCAATGTCTGTCTGTCCCCCTCTCATTCTATCCCTTTTCCACCACCTGATATATTTTCAATGTAAATCTGTACTTTTCGACCGATCGGACTCAAAATTTGGAAACTTATTATTTAGAACACGACGGGTAATATAGGCTATATTTCCCTCCTCCACTTTTACCCCTTCCCCTCCCCCTGATATATTTACAATGAAAATCTGTACCATTAGACCGATCAGACTCAAAATTTGGAAACATATTCTTTAGGACCCGGCGGGTAGCATAAGAACATTTTCCCTTTCACTTTTAACCCTTCCCTTCCCCCTGATATATTTACAATGTAAATCTATTCTGTTCGACCGATCGAACTGAAAATTTGGAAACTCATTCTTTAGAACCCGGCGGGTAACATAGACGAAATTTCTCTCCTTCACTTTTACCCCTTCCCCTCCCCTTGATATATTTTAAATGCAAATCTGTACCTACCGTTTGACCGATCGGACTCAAATTTGCAAACATATTCTTTACAGGTTTTAGGAATTCTTTAGGAATTCTTCACGAACAAATTTAATTCGCACTAAACGTTTCTTGAATATTTCATACAGGTTCGCACCGATTCACGTTGCAATAATCTTCGTTGCACTATCACTAGGTTAATCCGCTCCGTTTTGCACGTAATTACCCACTCACGCCAAATATCGTCGCCGTAAACATAAATGTTAGAGTTCGCAATGCAACGTTCCATTAGTTTCTCCATATTTCTCGTGTTTTATAGTATTTTCGAGAATAGTTAAGTACATTCTAGATTATTTTATTATTATTAATTATATTTATTTATACAGTACATAAATAATAACGATTTTTATAATAAATTAAATAAATTTATGTTATAACATTTTAAAAATATTATACTCTCCACAATATGAACCAAAGTTCAAGCTTATGGGAGGAGTATTTACAAGCCAAATTAAGTACAAAAGCAGAAACCATTTAAGACGTGTGGGTAATGTTACAATACATCGTTGTCCAAAATCAAGGACTTGACTTCTTTTTTAAATTGTTCGTATTTTGGAATGTTCCTTCCCTGAAATTTGTTATGCGACAAAAATGTATTGTGCCATTTAACTCTCATATATCGTATAATATCGTAACCCACAAATTGACGATTTTGAGTTTACTGTGTATTTCATAGGTATTTAATTATATCTTTAATTCCGAGAAAAAAAAATTATAATAAAAAAACGTTATTTATTGCAAAATATTTTTTTTTTCTTTCTTGGAATTAAATATATAATTAAATACACATGTGTTTACACAAAACACTCAAAATCGTCGATTTGTGGGTTACGATATTATACTTAGGAGCCGTCGATATGTATAATGATGTTGTGCCATGGTGGTGCTTAAAGTTAGTATCTTTATTTATAATCTTTGTAAATTTGGCATAGGGCATTTGTCATGTATATTTTTCTGAGTGATGGTACATTAAATTCTTGAAATATATTTACAGTAGGATAGTCGAAGGAAGCAAACACTTGGAGGTGATACATTATAATTATATAAATAAAACTAACTTAGTTATACACCATTTTTATTTATTTTCAAATCCAACCAGGTTTCGCTACGACCGTAGCTTCTTCATTGAGAATATTAACTGCTTAAACATACAAAAATTATGTGCTTATATACTAGTGTGAAAGGTGAAAGGACGGAGTGCCAATAGTGGGGGTAGGGGGTGGGATGTCGCAGGGAATATTACCATTAAGAGGGAACATTTTTAATAGTGGACTCAAAGATAAATTAACTTGATTATTAGTGATTTTATGATTCACATAAATGGCTTTTCTTATCTCTAATGCCTCTAAATTTTCTAGTCTAATACCTATTCAGTTTTTATGAATAATACTAGCTCCTGAACTATTATTGAACGTGGGGTCTTCTTTATTAAATGGTTAACAAATTCTGAGAACCCACTACTTTTTAAACAACACAAGTGCTTTTTTACTCTAATTTTTACATTACGCGATGTCTTCCCTATATAATACGGGTAGCAATCGTTGCATTTCAATGAATATACACCAGAATGGCTAAATTTATCATCCTTATCTTTGCAATTGACTAAAAATTTACCTTTATTATTATTCGTACAAAACGCGGGTCTGATTTCTGGTGGGAGATTTTTGACGCTAGAAGTGGAAAAAGTAGAATTAATAAATAAAATACGACGCCATTGGAAATTTTGGTGCTTAGCTACAACACTACTGTGAAACAAAAATTTATTACGTGCTAATTGTTGCATTTTTCTATTTAAAATATTATCTACTAAGCTAGCTTCATAACAGTTATTAACTGCTTTCTGTTTGTTTTTGGACAATTATAATAGAAAGTTATCACGTTTTAATTATTTTGTTACATTCTCCCTGAAGAAGCTACGGTCGTAGCGAAACCTGGTTGGATTTGAAAATAAATAGAAGTGGTGTTTAACTAAGGTAGTTTCATTTATATAATTATTTTTAGTATTATGTATTTTTGTATTATGCATATATGATTCATATAGACCGTTCAAAAGACTTGGATAATACGCAGTTATAGTTCTTTGTGATAGAACATATCAAGTGTTTTCAATACTATTTAATGTTTAGTTTGGATTCTGGTTCTAATAAAATTGACTACTATAATAAAGTTTTACTTCAAAGAATCATATTCAATTAATTAGATATCAAATATTCAATTTAAGTTTAGTTCCAAGTCTCATTACAAATTAATGTTAACAATGGTAAGTGTACCTATCAACTAGAACTTAATTTTATGCAATGATAATTTGATCATTAATTAGTATGTGTGTGTGTGTATATTTTATGACATAAATCCGTTATTTTACTCCATTATTATATCATAATGTAAATTACGATTCATGGTAGATTTCGTGTAAATAACATATAAAAAATATACCGGCTTCATTTTCCAGTCGAGACGAACAAAATACGATATGAAACATATTAAGTTACCGACAATTATGATGGTAAAAAATGATTCTGACCATGTGTAGTTTAAATATTCACAATTGAAAATCATCCAGATGGATATCATAACGTACCGAAATTTTTTTTTTCGGTTGGTAAAAAAAATGGTATTTAAAAATTATTGGGATACTCTAAGTAAATCCCAGTTTATGCAGTATTTACTGTTTATTTATTAAGAGTTACATATATTTATTGTATTAATTGTATAATGCGAGATACGTGGACAACCAAAGCTATTCAGAATACAGAATTAAAATTGAATCCTATCGTATTGAATGTTAAGGTACATATGAGAGTTTTGGCGTTATCACGTCATTCTGTTGTCATCTGTCTCATTTCATGTGAGGCCAATGGTAATACAAATGAGAGATATACATACGTTGGCATTAATCTTGCAAAACCTCTCGGTAATTGACCTATACACCAAACTCGGTTGTTAACCAATAACCTATACCTATATAACAGAGATCAATTATGTATTTTTTACTGAAAATATAATGTATTTTCAAATTAAAATTGAAATCTTTATTAAAATGAAAATAATTATAAAAAAAACCATTCAAAACAGACAGTAAAAAAAATTTTGAATGTTTATTATTCGGAATCTTAAGTTTCGTTAAGTTAAGTAAGAAGAAGCCATGGTTCCGAATGGTGTTACCAAAAAAAATAATGGTTTAAAACAAATGAATTTTTGTTTCATTTAAATTATTCATTTTTTAACGCTTCATTGTATTTTTAAATATTGATTGATAAATTAATATTTTACAACATGTCGTAAACTAAAGAAAAAAAAGATTTAACAATTTGATTAAAAAAACATCTTACAATTGTTTATAAGTAGTGTGTATGTGTTGGTAAAAACATGATGTGTTGTGCCATAGAACCATGCGTGTTGGTAAGCACCATTCTAGATGGAATATAAAGTATCGGATTGTCCTCTTGTGTGTAGAAATAATGACAAAGACACTCGTGATGTCAGATGTTCTCCAAAGGGAAGAATAAACCTGAAGAACCGCCATAAAATAACGATACGTGCCCTAAATTACACACTAGTTTCGAGGTCAGAAACTAAAGATGTGGCAACCAAGGAGGTTTTTAGGTCGAATAGGAAATAATTTCATTTTTCGCAAAAATCGGCCTATTTCAGCCGTTTTTCACATTACGTGATTTTTGTAAACCTTTTGTTAACTAACTAACTAACTAACTAACTAACCATCACGCCGTTTCCCTGCAGGGGTAGGTAGAGAGGATTGAACGCCACACTCTTCTATCCTGGCACAACACTTTTGCTTCGGCCACATTCATACATCTTCTCATACACGTTCTACGATTGTTGCGGCTTTTAACAGGGCCATCCTCAAATACTTGTAGTACCTGATCGTGCCAGGTCTTTCGCGGACGCCCTCTATTCCTGTTGCCTTCAACATTCGCCTCATATATTTTCTTAACCATCCTTTCCTCGTTCATACGTTTCACATGACCAAACCATCTCAGCACTCCTTTCTTTATTCTATCTACCACACTACAGCCAGCATTGCATTCACTTCTAATTTGTTCATTCCTCACTCTATCGACCAAAGATTTTCCACACAAGCGTCTTAGTGACCGCATTTCAACCGCATTCAGTCTACTTTCATTCCTCTTTTGCCAATTCCAGGCTTCACTTCCATACATAAGGGTTGGCACTAGAACGCCATTATGTACCGCTAGTCTTGCTTCTTTTGACAGATTCTTATTGGCCATAATTGCATTTAGTGCACCATTAACTTTGTTTCCCGCAGTTACTCTCCTTTCGATATCATTCTCAGCCTTGCCGTCTCTACTAAACATACTTCCCAAATACACAAACTCGTTCACTTGTTCTAAGCATTCGTTGTTTATAATTACATCACACTTAGTCACTCTTTCGTCTCTCTCGAATACCATCACTTTCGATTTGCTGACATTCATCAAAAGTTCACTCTGCATGCATACAAAAGAAATTATTATTTTGACAAATAAAAATAAGCAACCTTTTGTTGCTTATTTTTATTTGTCAAAATAATAATTTCTTTTGTTTTTTAAAATAAACATCTTGTAATTTCATTTTTTATGACTACGTTTTACTATTGGATTTATAATATTTCATTTGAACATTGCACATCCCATGGAAAAATATGTCAATGTTTAATGTTTCCGATTAACGTTTTATTTTGTAATAGTGAATTAAACATAATTAATTCTCAATGCCAAAAAGTATTAATATTAATTCAGCCCTTTGGCAACAGCCAAAACTGTCTCTGTTTAATTTTCAGCATTAAAATTTTTAAAGTATTACCACGCATCGATTTCGTTCATTGGTATATTATTTCACAATTTTTTAATATCAAAAATAAGATTAGGTTCTAAAAATTTTAACTGGTTCATTTTTGTTTTCGTTCTCCCGTCATATTTTTTTTACTAATAAAACTTTTGTACGGGATTTGCTATATGGGATTGCAGAATCAGAAGGGATTGCATGTAACCATGAATTTTGTAGTAACTTTTACACTAAAGTGGAAATTTCTACGAAGGTCTAATACAATCTATCAGCTTCGCGAAATGACTAGAAAATGATACCCTATAAATACGCGGGTATCGTACTGCGTGGGAGAGTTGTTGACGGGCGACTTTTCGACGAATACACCAATAAGCGGTGATTCAGTGTGACCAAACTACAGTAAATTTATCTTTAGATTTCAGTGCGGACTCTGACCGGCGATAAAATACCTACCGACATGCGAAAACTGTTCCACGGTAATCAGAGCGATACAAACGTCGTGCACCAGAATTTCTAGATAAGAGTAGAAATTTTTTTAAATGACTAGTAGTGCAATATTTAGTGTGAATTGATGAACGGTGCTCCGGTTAAATTCAATCCAGTCGTTTGTGTAATAAATAAAACTAATTAATTTTCTAGTGTTTTATCTGCACTACAAAACATAATATTTTAACAGAACCTAGTACGATGTACGATGTACGCCGGGAGAATGTTCTTATTTTAAATTCTAATAAATAGAAAGTGATGATATTGTCACGGAATCGTGGCTATGGGAGACAATACGCAAAGTCACTGGACACGAATTTAATCAGAGCGCTGTTCTTAAATTCACTCTAAATTTTTCGAGAATACTTTCTACACTAATTATCCAATTTCGTATTTCGCACTAATTACCGTCGCTGCACTTTTATTATTTTTATTTATTACTCCTGAATAACTTGTCTCTTATTTTCTGATGCACGTTACTTAGATCGCTCAGGTTCGCACTAGAAAACTTCCCCCGCCGAAAAATACTTCCCTGATTTACTATCGCCGGAATACACACACACACACAAATTCACACAAACACACACACACGTGCTGGCCATATCGTCGCTGTCAACAACGCACACAACTCATTGCACAGTAGTTTATGAGAATATGTATCAAATAATTTAGAATAAATAAAAAAAATAAAAAATAATAATAACAAACTATCATGTGTCTCTATACCACCTAACATCAGAAGTGAACATAATTGTGCGACGCAACATTGAATTAATACTTGATTAATAACCAAATATTGATTAATTACTGCAATGCAAGATATAAATAAAGTGAGGTAATACGTATACTTTATTATTTTTATTTATTTTATTATGTTCTACTTATTACTATTACAATTGATGACTTTTATTTTAACATGTTTAATTTATTATTATGTACTACTTTAAAATTATTTCTATGTGAGATATGTTAGGATATAAGTTAATATGTTAATAACTAACTATTACCACTCTCATATATTTATATATATCATTTTCTTATATCTGTTAATATTTCTAAATAAACAAATAAACAAAATAAACCCAGTCGGTTCTAGATTCGTGTGGATAATACGAGAGATTTCGATAGCGCGTAAATCCTACTGATTTAACCACCTCGTGATAATATTTTAGAAGGAGTGTAATGCCAAATATTGATAGATAATTAACATTTGAATAAGTGGATAAGTTTGTGTATTTGACAAGTATGCTTGGAAGCGAGGAAAAGTCTGAGAAATATATTGATCTTGAAAGGAGGATGACTGCAGATATAAAAATTAATGCCGGTTTATATTGAATAATTTATTATGGAAATTCAATACTACCCTACTACTACTACTACTACTACTACTACTACTAATACTACTACTAGCCAGACCAGAGGTCTATTTTACTGTACTTTCGGCCACTGGGAAATCTATAGCTGGTAGAAGTATTTTTATTATTACAATAGAGGTACA
This sequence comes from Agrypnia vestita, assembly GCA_016648135.1. Lineage (NCBI taxonomy): Eukaryota > Metazoa > Arthropoda > Insecta > Trichoptera > Phryganeidae > Agrypnia > Agrypnia vestita. The sequence goes on along the minus strand of JADDOH010001602.1, from coordinate 86,398 downwards.
CACATTTGTCTGGCGTTTTATTATTTTATGGATAGGGAATGAATGAATATTAATTATATCTTAATAATAATTATAACTTTGTTGATGCTCTTCATTATCTGGAGCAAGGAGACGAAGAAAATAAATTTTGATATAATGAATTGGATTATTGATTAAGCTAGAAATATTAAAAATGCATTTTATAAATAAAATAAAAAGTTAGTATCAACTGAAATACTTTCGAATCAAACTAACTTGTAATGTTTATAAATGTAGGTAAATTTGAATTAAGCATGTTATTATAATGCACAACCTATTTCATTCATTCATCTTCGTCCCTTGTACTAGTAGGGTCGGGGACCAAAATCTCGACAAGGTGTTTCCATGTTCCCCTGTCTTTCGCAGCTTCTGGACCCATTCTGTTTTCATACACATTTCTCTGTTACCTCTCCCAGCTTAATCTGGGGCAACCCACCAGCCATCTTTCTTCCAGGGTTGCCAGGAAGTTTATTCTTGGTAACCTTGGCTTCTTGAAGTTTTTTTATTTTTTTTATTTATTTATTTAAAAATCTTTGTTTACAAATAAGATACTTAATACTAATTTAACAATAAAACATAAGATAAAACATAAGATAATTTACACATTTTTTTGTTTTGTTTAATTTGTGGATTATGCCACTCTACTAGGCTACGCCTGTCCCAGAGTGGCGTTATAGCACACAATTATTAATTTTTTCGAGTTCGTCAGTAGTATTTATTTTCATAAGGTAGTTATTATGTATCTATAGAGTATCAAGTGGAATGTTAGTGAAAGTTGAGTTAGTCATAAGTCCAAGTGTAAATATGTGTAGAATAATTGTTTAATGTAAAAAGGGTTAAAGTTTTGTTTAAGATTATTTTTTTATTTTCCTTAATTAATTAATTAATTTATATAGGTATATATTTTTATTTAAAGACATTATTACGCAATTACAGTAAGTAAATTTTCAGTTGCTGTTCTACCTTTGGAGGTAAGCCAGTTGTTTGCTAAAGCTTTTATTTTATTAATTGAGTATATTCTGATTTCCGGGAAGTCTGTTTTAAATATGTTAAATATTTTAGGCCCTATGTATGAGTAATTTTTCTGTCCATGTGTTGTCTTAGTTTTTGGTATTTCGTCAAGGTTTCGTAATGCTTGTCTAGTATTATGTGAATGCGAGTTACTGGTTGCTGTTAGGTGGTTTGTGTTTTTAATGTAGAAGATGAGGGTAGACTTAACGAACAGCTGTCTAACGTCCAGTACATTAAATTCTCTGAATAGTCTGTCTGATTGGTATGTGAATGGTTTCTTATTAATGACTCGGAGCAAGGTTTTTTGTGCCGTTATAGCTGGTTTTAATGTGGTTTTGTAAGTACCTCCCCAACTTGGAATCGCATAGTTCAAAAATGACTGGGCAAGAGCATAATAGATAGTTTTGAGTTGCTGTTTATTAAAAATATTACGTATGGATTTAAAAAGGTAAATGAGTTTTAAAAGTTTTCCCGATAATAGTTCAATGTGAAGTTTCCAGTTTAGGTGCCTGTCTATTATGATTCCCAAGTATTTCACACTATCTGCATTTTCCAAGGGGGTGCAATCACAGTTTTGGTGTTGGCAATCATGCATAGTCAATTTTAAATCGCTAGATGGCTGCCCTCTTTTATCTATGCTGAATGTCAAATACTTAGTTTTTTTGAGATTGACTGTTAGCAAATTATTTTCCAGCCAGTGTTTTACTATGTTGCAACCCAGTTCAGCTGCTTTGAAAACAAGATCCCATGATGAAGCGTGGAACAGGAGTATTGTATCGTCTGCAAAAGTAACTACTTTCCCCCCCGTTGTTAGCTTGCATAAATCGTTTATGTATAGGAGGAATAAAACAGGTCCTAGTGTACTTCCTTGAGGGACTCCGTATTTGATGTAATGTTCGTCACTTTTAGTTTTGTCAAGTTGTGTAAATTGTGTTCTGTCTGTAAGGTAAGTTTTGAACCAGTTGTAACTTGCTTCCGAAAGTCCAGTCTGTTTTAGTTTGTGAAGCATTTTTTCATGTGAAACTGTGTCAAAAGCTTTCGTCAAGTCTAGTGCTATTGCTATACATTTTTTATTATTGTCAAGTTTGTCTGAAATATAACCAATAACTTCCTGTATTGCTTCTTGTGTACCCCGATTTTTTCTAAATCCAAACTGGTTGTTGGCTAAAATTTGATGTTTTTCTAAAAAGTTGGTGAATTGATTACAAACACATTTCTCTAGCAGCTTAGATAGTAAATTTAGGATGGATATAGGTCGGTAGTTATTTGGATCGTCTTTATTGCCAGCTTTATGTACGGGTGTGATTTTAGCCGTTTTTAGTTGGGACGGGAAAATACCTTTTGTGATGCATAAATTAAATATATGAACTATAGGTTTTAGTAATATTTCTTTGAACGATTTAATTACTCTAGCGGATATTCCGTCCGGGCCTGGAGAGCAGTCTATGTTCAGGTCATCTACTATTTTTTCCACATCTTTGTAACAGATAGGGGAGATCTCAAATTTGGGGAGATGGGGTCCGTTAGTTTTTATATTATTATAGTGTGACTGCTGTTTGTATTTATTTAATACTTTACTAATTTACTAACTTTACAATTTAATAATGAAGTGAAAACTCTTTTTGGGTAGTAATTATGTTGTTGAAATAATATTGTTAAATAAGATTAAATTGTTAAATTATCTTTATTTATTAACTAACAGTACATACAAATAGATTATACATGATTATTGAACAGTATAGAGACCATCTTACAAGTTTCCACAGAATTAACACGTTGTGTATTAACATAAAGCAACAATAACTTGAGTTATATAATAAAAAAACAAAAGAAGTGAACGTTTTAAGTTATGGACAAACTATGAGAGTCAAAGAATTACAGGTAAAAGGGGAATAAGGAATGGATAGGAAAGGACAAATCTACTTAGTAAAAAGGACAAGAGATAAGGATAAAAAAAAGTGCAAAAGATATATGTATAGCATAAAGAAATCTGATCAATATATCTGCATATATAATATATATATATATATATATATATATATATATATATATATATATAAGGTCTGGTGAAAAGAAAAAATGTTAATTAAAAAAAGATACCAGATAAAAAATTACTTATACGAAGTCTGTTCAAAAGAAAGAAGAGGATTAAAGAAGAGGGAAAAAAAAGGTTTATGACTGAGGTGAATATCCAAGAGTTTTAACCCTAGAAGCCTAATCTATCTTGGAGGTACATAAAGCCTTAACATACGTCTCAGAGGCGTACATATATAAATGACAACCTGTAGGCTAAAATATATCTATTTATGTCATATTTTTCGAAGGAAGTTTAAGGTTGGGATATTAACTAATAATTAAACGCAGATTTATCAATGAAAACTATAATCACAGTTATTATTACAACAAAATAAAAAAATACGCTTACATTCAAATGAAAAAAGTCAACTTCTCAGAAATCAACTGAAACATATATTTTTTTAAATCAATCTAATATTTTTTTAGTATTAATTACTTATTCTTAGTACAAACATTAAAAGTAATCAGATTTTTAATGACTATCTATAATTTAAGCGCAATCTACACAGACATCAACTTTGTGTTCGCAACATACTGACTTTTTGCACTTAAAGCACACTAATTTTGACATTCTCTTTTTTTTGTAAGAGTAAAAAGCGCAGTATTTACATTTTTTGGGCTCAGGTTCTCCTGCCTGAAGTTCATTACACATGTAGCATTCTTGTAAAAGGAAAACTTCTTCAGTAACATAATTATTCTCATCTTCGCTTTCAACGTCGTCCACAACCTGGTTGTCCTCGTCTTCAGAAGCTGATTCTCCTAGAGAAAGATTGTCTTCTTCGTTTAAGATTGCCGAAATATCGTTACTGTGAAATTTATTAGACTACGACATATTTATTTCTGAAGCAATGCCGAGATAAACATAAAAAACTAACGAAAGTAAAATCACAGAATCTTAGTCCAAAGTTACACAAAGCCTAAACATACGTCTCGCAGGCGTGTTGTACGTCAATAAGTCAAAAATGGCGGGACTTACCTTACCCACACAGGCATCACCGGCAAGCTCCCATAGGCTATTGAGTTGGTTAAACAGCATGAGGCGCTAACTTCACCCGTTAGAAAGAGATAGAGAATTTTCGATTTCGTGTAGGCGTAGATTAGGCTTCTAGGGTTAAATTCATAGATCGATGAATTGAAAAGATTCAAGTCGCTGAATATAGAGTTGAACAATTTAGACGAGCGATATATAAAAGAGTTTTGCCGGGAGTTGGTATTACAGTGTGAAAGTATTACAGTCTCAACCGATCTAGTGGATCTTCCGGGTACTCTCAGGGAGATGCGCCGCAGCAATGCCGGGCAGCCAATCTTAGACGTAGCTAGTTTATGAAGAAATATAACATCAGCAGTATTTCTGCGATTGATGCTTTCTGCGGTGTAATGTTGAAGAAGGTCGAGGAATCTACATTACTAATGTGAATACGATGGGAACGAAAGTCGAGATATTTTATGAATCTGTTCTAAATTGAATAAATAAAATACATTCTTAATGTGCCATGATCAAAAAATTGAACTGTTGAGGTATCAGGTTGATGTTCAGGTCCTCCACACTGAATGATAAAATATGAATGATTATATTTTATATATGTATACATATGTATTCTTAATGATTTATGTAGGTGTATACGTCTTCTACAAAACTGTGATGAAATCCCATCAAAATTGATTTACGTATCTCCCATTAAATTGTAAAAAAAGGCTTTTTTATCAAAACTGTCTGTAAATATAAACAATTTATAAAACACAACTATTGAATGTAAACGTGAAAGTTGTACTGGAGTACATGGACCAAACTATACTCGAAATGTTACAGATGAATGCGCGCAATCGGTGATTGCGTGAATTGTGCTTACTGACTACTGACGTCAGCATTCCTGACACCAGCGTATGGATCTAGGTTACTCTAAAAAGTTAATTAACTAACACGCGTATAGTGGCGGGTTTACAGAGTCGAATTGTCGCATTGCAAAGGGCCCGCTTTTCAGAGGATTCCCGAACCAGCCGACTGAGCCGATAACTCAAAGTTAAACGAGAAGCAACAGAGAATGCGAAAAAAGGGAAATATTGCCGCTCTGGGCTAGTTTCTTGTTTTGTGTACAATTGCTACAATACAAGTATTGTTAAAACATTAACGATTCATAATTAAGGGAAAAATTTACCTGTCAAGTGTCATGGACTAGCTCTGTTACATCCAGTATACGTACATACCTATATGGAAACGAATATATTTTTAAACAATTTTTATTAATCAATTAGTAAAGACATACAAAAAAAATCAAATTAACGAAAAAATATTTAAATGACACCGGAAATCGAACCGCGGACCTCCAATTCTATCCGGGAATGGCGCGTTATCCATTTCGCCATGGCACACAGATAAGTTAACGAAAATTTTTCAACCTTATATGCAGTCTCTTTTTAATTGATTAACATTTTTATTTAATTTTTAAAGCAATCCACTTTTTATAATGCAATAGTCACGAATACCTTCGCGTAGCTGTCGCTAGAGGACGTCAGAAATTAATTAATTTCATTTTAATTTTTGGAAACATTTGATACAACACACATATATTAGGTCCTTACATATGAAATTGACGTTTAGTATGGGAGGAACATAAAGTCGATTTTTTTTTATTATAATATATTTATTTAATCAAAGTATGTACCATTGCTATCTATGGACTTTTGCCATCTCATAGGTAGTTCATCGATCCCTTTACTAAAAAAACCATTCGGAAGGGAATCAATAAAATCTTTGAAGGCGGTTTGGACTGCCCCATCGGAGTTGAATTTTTTCCTTTGCAAGAAGTTATCCAAATTTCGAAAAAAATGGTAATCTGTTGGGGCAAGGTCCGGAGAGTACGGTGGATGTCTTAGACATTCCAATTGAAGCTCCTCTAATTTGGTAGCCGTCTGTTGTGCAGTGTGTGGTCTAGCGTTATCATGAAGCAGCAGTGGCCTAGAGCGATTAACCAGCCTCGGTTGTTTAGCAGCTAGCTTTTCCATCATGGTTTGCAGTTGCTGACAATAGACATCTGCCGTAATCGTCTGGCCAGATTTAAGAAAGCTGTAGTGAACGACACCAGCACTAGTCCACCAAACGCTCACAAGTAACTCGCGTTTGTTGATTTGCTTCACTCAATTCGTGAGGTACCCACCTTTCAAGCTTTTTCACCTTACCAATTTGCTTCAAGTGGATTAAAACAGTTTTATCACTAACACCGCAGCCTGTAGCTAACTCGGATGTGGTTTGCGATGGATCCGCTTCCACAATAGCCTTCAATTCTTCATTATCAACTTTGGTCTCCGGCCGTCCACGGGGCTTGTTCTGCAGGTCGAAATTTCCAGAACGAAAACGTTGGAACCAAAAACGCACTGTGTTTTCTTTTGCGGCACCGTCGCCATACACATCATTAATCCTTCGAGCCGTTTCTGCAGCACTGGTGCCACGGTGGAACTCGTACTCGTAAATAACGCGATATTTCAAGTTTTTCATTTTGTAAACTGAGTCTCGCAAAGAAAAAAACAATTGAGGAAAAAACAAATGAATTATAATTTTCAAAACACAAATACATGAGTAAATAGCTGTAAAAATTTGGATTTGGAATTCCTAACCAAAGAGAAGATATTTGAGATCAAATTTGCCAGTACGGTAAAACGTCAATTTCATATGTAAGGACCTAATATTAAAGGAAACACATTCTAATTTGTGAAGTTGTAATTTCAGAACGAATTTCTGTGAATTATTAAACAATTTTTATTAATCAATTAGTAAAGACATACAGAAAAAATCAAATTAACGAAAAATATTTAAATGCCATTGGAGGTCCGTGGTTCGATTCCCGATGGCATTTAAATATTTTTTCGTTAATTTGAATTTTTCTGTATGTCTTTACTAATTGATTAATAAAAATTGTTCAATAATTCACAGAACTTCCTTCTAAAATTACAACTTCACAAATAAGAATGTGTTTCCTTTAATGAATATATTTTTATTTAAAACATCTATTTTATATGTACCGCTATTCGAAAATCAGATTGGTTTGTCAAGGAGCCCCGTGAGACAATTCCCCTCTGCAGCTGCTGACAATTGAACTATTCACATTTGTGGTTTGCAGACCGTGCACGCTTGCTTGCGCGTATGAACCATGTTTGAATCCAGGAAATAAAAAAAAAGTCAGCACGCGAACTTCCAGTACGTTAAGTAACGTGCTCGCTACTCGCATGTGTGAACCCGGCCTTACTCCGCAAAGCGACAGAATCACGCGAGCAGTCGGTGAGTTTCTAGCACGTGTTTGCACATGTGATTATGATTACACTGACATGCGCGGTATTTGCGTGTGTGATCGCAGCCTTATTCTGCATGGGGAAATATAACAGCTACGCTTTACTTATAAAAACCGCCCACAAACTCGACACTTGATGATTTATCTGGACCCCGTTAAACCAACTATTTAAAAGGTATAATTTCATGTGGGTGACAAGTGAAACAATAAAAGGATAATTTTTTGCAGACCAAGAAAGTCTCTCCTCATGAAAATATTGCATATCATATAATTCATACAATTCCGATCTCCGCTGATGCGCATATTATTTTTATAGCCATTGTGATAGCGGCAAACGCTACTGAAGCGTTTCTAAGATAAATATGAAAAAAAACTGCTACAACTCAAGAAAATTTATTCGGAATCTATAAAACTTATATCTTATTGGAAATAAAAAATTTAAAACAGTTGCCACCTATGTTTTCCTTTTATATTCGTATTAAATTAAATATTTTACTTTTAAATATGGATAATGCTGTGCTCGCTGCCAAATAGTGGACGTTGCTACTTTTGCTATTTACATATTGCTGTATGTATTATGAAGTTTCTGTCTAAAATTGACATCTTATTAGTATGAATCGGAATCAAATAACGGTAAGCGCGACTGTGCATGTTATATTGTTCATCACTGATTTATCCGTGCATGATATTGCTGTGACATTTTATTTAGACCATTCATATTCAAGTGGCCCAATCTCTTATGCCATACTTCATTGCTGGCCGCTGAAGAAGGAAATGTAAACAAACATTGTTTACATTCAATGACCAATTTATAAATACCATCTGTCTGATTGGCCACAGCCACAAAACTGTTCTCTCTGTTGTATACATAGCAGGACTGTACTTTGAACTCCACTCTGTTGCCATTCTTGATAATCTGGCTGACTAATATCAAGTTCGTGGTGAGGTTAGGTACACATAAAACGTCCTTCAGAGTAACCTCATACTTGCAATTTGGAGTGACGGTTATAATGTCTATTTCATCATCATAACACTGGCATATTACTTTGATTTGCTGCTATTAACTTCTTGATGCTTGCTGAAAAAAATCATTTTGTAACATGTTTACATCCGTCGTCTCATGGACACTTGCACCGCTATTCAATTGAAAATCTTGTTTACTATAATTTCTTTTCAGGAAAACGGCGGAAAATGCGTTTATTTTCTTAATTTTCTGCTTATTATATTTTACACTGTTTAATAGTTTACACTGAGATTTATAATGTCCGTAATGTTAACATCTATCACATTTTATATTCATCCGATTGTTTATCTAATTTGTTTATGTTCGAGTCGATCACAGACAACCCACCGGCACCGCCATGATGACCCGAATTGTCTTCTTGCCACGACCGCCAACTTTAGAATACCTACTATTGGCGATTGTGCTGCCCTCTGCTCAAAATGCACTTCCGGATACGAAAACGTTACCTGCTAAGTCTCGTCTTCAGCCATAGCGATTTCGGAATATTCTATGGCCATTATCATTGGGAAGTATGTTTCAGGTTAAGCTGCCAGCAATAAGAAGCCGATGCACTCGTCATTCACGGACGTTATGTTCCTTATATTATTTTATTTACCGTTATATCATGACTTATAATAGTACAAATAATATTGCTGAAAATACACTCGTTTCAGCTGAATAGAAAATCTATTTCGGTGCCTATCGACCACAAAATACCATTTTCATTGAATATTCCCTTTATCTGTGGGCTATTGAAAATGTTTCATGCAAATGTTATATTTGAAAAGATAACATGAAAAGGGACCTCACAAATATAATATATATGTATAACACGCTTAAGGGATTTGACTAATAGTGTTACATTGACCGTTTCATATCTGTGTATAGTCGTCCGTGTAATAATATCTATATATATTATAATTACGCTTAAAACGTTGCAACTGTCTCAGGATTTTAATTGTTACCAGTAAAAAAAAAACATTCTGTTGTTGTTGCGCGGTATGATCGATAATACTGAAATTATGCAGAGCATCGTCAGCATAGATTATTTCACTTTCCAATATACAGGACCAACCTGCCGATTATGCCTGTTGGAAGAGCTACAGCTATGCTGAACAAAATCGATTTATGTATTGATATATTTCATGTACTTGAAGGAGTTTTCCGAAGCAGAATTCTCCTACAACTTTGACCAGATTGTATATGTTATTTTTAATTGATTTAATATTCTTATTTTAATATATAAATAGATATATCTTCATAATATGTATGCATTGAAAATTATTAAAAAAGACATTGAAATAAGAAAAAACTGATACTAAAAAACATCCAAACTAATAAAAATGAATCGTAAAAACACGAAAATATTTATTTTTAAAATATTTTCGAGGAATATTTATCAAAATCCGTGTTTTTGTTTTCATAAAAAACTGAAAAATATCTTTTTCGTGCTGGTAACTGGCAAGCGTCTGACGTTTAATCGGTTTGATGTTTGAAACCATTTAATTGACTTAAGTTTGTTTTTATTTTCATCTTTAATGTCTTCACTTTTTTAATCTTAATTTTTTTTTTCAATTATATTTATTTTTGTTTTATAATTATTATTATTATTATACAATAATATTATTTTGAAACATTTGTTACACCTAAAATGTTTAAATAACTGCAAATGTAGTGATGTTTCATGTCAATTTTCTTCGCACAACGGTTAGAAAAATTTTAGTTTTAAAATTTAAAACTCAACGGTTTTTAAAAAAATATATAAGTCTCCGTCTTGCGGTAAAAAATAAAAAAAAAACTAGACTAAAAAATCTATTAATTTAAGCAGAGGCTCGTTAGAAAGAAATAAACAACACTTTTTTAATGAACTCGCGACTTTGTAGACGAGCAGCGAAACGTTGTTAAAACCGAGAGATACTGAGAACGCCCGCCGTACAATGTCACCTTATATTTATACTTAAAAATTAATCAATTTTTCTTTGTGTAAAAAATATATAACTAAAGGGTTGTGCTATTGTAGATCACTCCCCTTTCTTGATGTTTAGTAAATTATATTATAAAGTGGTTATGAATTTTATAAAGTGGTTATTAAATTGTATTATAAAGTTTTTCCAATTGTGTGTACTTTTTTCATGCAGTAAACATAATTGAAAAAAAATAATTTTCCAAAATTACCGGTACTTACAATTTTTTTTGCCAGTAGTTCGGTAATGGAATTAAGCCTTTTTTACCTGTTGTTCGGTTTTCTCTTTTGATAATTTATATTTTTTGCATGTGTCTGTCTACATTATTTATAATAAGATCATTTCTTGAAAATGATCATCTGTTTTAAATTAAGCTTATGATACGATGCATAATAGTAATAACTTTGATGGGAATTCATTAAAATTGACTTCAATCATGTGATTCCTAGATGTAATATGTATTTTATGCTGTTATTTTAAAGTCAACTTGTTAAATATTTGCAGAGAAGCCCTACGTCAGCGGTCATAATTGCCGAAATGTTGAACCAACCGTAGTTAAATTCCAAAGTCCTTATTTTCAAAACATATACATCATCATTTTCGTTTTCATTTAAAATTAAATCCTTGTTAAAAAATCTAATTGCTTCTCCCCCTGGTGGATTTCTTGTTGTACTCATTCTCTATGTGCTGTTGCCCCCCTCTGACTTCATCTTTAACCTCTCGGATTACTGTATGTATTCCTCATGCAATTGTGTATAGTCTTCCCAGTAATAGCACAAAAAGTTCTCATTTTAGTTGTCCTTAACATTCTCTGTGTCTTGGTAGTGTTCGTCATCACTTCTATTTTATATGAAAAGAAAGGTCGCATACAGGTCTTATAAATGCGTTTCTTGCTATCTATTCTCATATCTATATTTCTGCCTAGAAAAAATATGTTTATATGATAATAGATGGTGTGATAATAATATAATTGTTGAAAGATTATAATTAAATCATTGAGGATGTTGACTTCCTCAAGTAGTAGTTATGGCTAATGCCGTCATTCGCTGCGGTAGATCCTCGAGTCGTTTACACTCAGTTTTTTGTGTCGTTCTCATCGTCGTTACTCCATCTCATTTGAGGTTTTCCCCATGATCGCGCCTCTTGGAATTGCTGGTACTATGCCATATATGGGAAGCTTGAAAGAGGCATTTTTTGTACATATCCGGCTCAGCATAGTTGGATTCCCGATATCTAATAATTCATACAAGATTTTTAGTTCAAGAAAAACAAAAGTTTTTGAATGGAAATATAAAAATACCTACTAGTGAACCCATAAAACAGCGCATTTCAACTGGAGTTCTTCTATCCCCTAGATATAATTTTTTTTACCAAAATCATGGTGGGATTTTCGACAATCATAGTTCACAGATTTAGCGAACGCTCTTTCCGGAAAAAGCTCGACAGCAAGAGCGATAGCGGAGAGACTTCTCGGGGTTGAGCACTCAACGAGACTTGAGCTTCACGTAAGCTTGGCTTGGTACCGATACGGTCCAGCAGGATATACTCGACTGCAGTGGCGATGTCGTTTCCTAGGTTTTCACCAGGAATATCTTCCGGATACCTCCTAGTAAGGCGAGGACTTTCGAAGTCTTCCGAATAGTTTAATTTGCCTGGGAGTATCAGTGCACGGCTTTTATACCCTTTCAGCGGCGGTAGGGATGCATTATAAATGCAACTATCTCTGGTAGCCAATTTCACCAAAAATGTGCACCTTTGGGAAGCCCGGCTGTTTTACAGCCATGTGGCCAGGTTTAGTAACTTCCGAGAAATAGTCACAGGTATGGAATTTTTATTCACCTCCAGGTGCGCGTATCTACTATTTTGATTTTATTGCTGTATTTAAGTAATTTGATATCTGCCTTACATTATGAAATAATCAAGTTTTATTACTTTTTACAATTAACAAAACGTTCACTTCAAAGGTCCCGTCAAATACCCGTCCCGAATTTTTTTTCGAGTTAGCTTTTAATTCGATTCCCATCCACCCATTTTCACAAATACGTGACAATATTATTATTATCATTGGCACAATAGCCTTGAGCTGGGTATTGCCTGGTCCAGCATACTTCTCATCGTGGTATCTCATCTCTGGAGGTATATTTTCAATCGCCGTCTTTACTGACTCCATTCATCCAGTTCGCCCGACATTTGGTCGTCCCTCAGGTTTATTCAGTGACAGAACTTTGGTGATTCATCACCGCTCACCCTTATAACATGTTCCTCCCACCCGAGTTATGAAATTTTGATAAACTTTCCAACATCCAGGGGACATGCAGTACCTACTTGAGTTAGCAGAGTTCATTATTCTATCCTCAAACTGGCTTATAAAATCAGAAAAATTCTTTCTATTTAAGGTGGGTATGAATCTTTCATCACCCTTGGTCAGAACAGATTTGGATAGGTTTTAAAAATGGTTCTTTTATTTTTCAGTCGGAGGATACAAAATAATCGTCTTTTAAAAGTTTTCTTCTCTTGATTTCGTACATTATGAGCATACTGAAAAGGTAGAGAAAGTTTTTTTTTTTGCAAATTCGTCCGTTTTAGTCCCTACAATTTGTATTAGGTACTGAAAAAATAACAAGTAAAATTAATTCCCTTAATGTTCAACAAAATTAAAATTTTCATACTAAAGTCAGTCTATGAACATCTGCTTCTTGAAAAATTAAATTCTTGAAAAAAGAAAGTCACATAAAGAATGCATACTTTTGTCAATAAAGAACCAATATTGCTTAATGGATGCAAAATACATTTTTAATAAATATTATTCTAACTAGCAAAACTATGAGTTTGTATTTAAGTCATTTATCCCAGATATACTCAGGATTTATACGAGGCATAAAAGGCAGCAGTATCCAAAAAAAAATTAAAGATGTTTTGAATGCAATCACAAACGATTACTGATTCAAAATCACAAAAACTAAATTCTAGATTTTATGTTTCTATCCCTTCCAAAATCATGTTTTTATTAATGTATAGGCAATGTTTTCTATAAAATCTCTAATTCAGCACATTATGAATTAGTAATCCTCATGGATTGCATTAAATTTTTTAGTGGTCACTGTGATAACGGTCTAAGTCTGAATTGTAAATATGTAATAAAAAGATTTATTCTGTCATTTTTATTATAAAAAAGTAAACCATACCTACAGATATTCTAATATAAACTTATAATCCAACTTCTTCAATAATAGTTAACTAATTTTGTGGTAAAAATCTAATATTAATAAAAATAATTGTTGAAATTATCCAAATTTATTTCCAACGGTCCCTACTTCACATACAACTATACGTTGTTTTCAGATAAAGCGGCCATAGGCACCGAAAAACTTAACAAATATTGGTTTTATACAAAGCGTTTTATTTTTATTAAAAATAATGAAATACATAATAGTCAAAGCAGATTATTTTGATGTAGTAGGTCAGATGTCTAAATCAGAGGTCTTAAATGAGGTTGAAATTCAACCCGTAATCTAGGTGACAAACAATTTTACTTTGCTTAACATAGAGGCAAACTTTTTAATACAATTTTGAAGGAATATTTTTGAAGAAAAGAGATGTGTGAATACTAATATTTAAAATATTATAAAAATAGATTCAATTTTTTATTCATTTTTTTATTTAATTTATATATTTTTTAAAAACATTTACATAACAAACACAAAATTTAATTCTTAAATGTTATAATAAGTTAGAATTATATAATCATATATTAACAAAAGCAAAATTTAAACATAATATATAAAATCATTCACATCAAAGGTTTAAGAGAATCCTGCTTCGGAATACCCTCTCAGAGACACGGAACAGATTGATATTCAGAGTTATATTGTTCAGCATAGTAGTAGCTCTTCCAACAGGCGTAACCATCGGCAGGTTGATTCTGTATATTGGAATGCGAAACAATCTATGCTGACGCTATCTTAGGTAATTATCGGGAACATACAAACCAATGCTATGCATAATTTCAGGATTATCGATCATACCGCGCAACAATCGATAAAAATGCGTAATCAGATACACATTCCTTCTAGTCTCTAAACTGTTGTAGCCAAACATATCCTGGAGGAACTCGGTTGGGTAAAGCCAAGGATATTACCCGTACTCTCTAATGTAGAGATATCTCAGAAACTTTTTTGTACTTTCTCTACCATAAGTGAGTACTTGCCCTCGTGTGGCCAAATCATCGAGCCGCTCTCGAGTCTACTTCGCACCAAGGAGTTGTAAAGAGTTCTCAATACGCGGGTATTTTCGAAAACCCTGGCTGTACGCAGAACAAATCCTAATATTTTCAATGTAGATTATTACTTATATCTAAAATAATTATACCAGCGACGACCTATTTATAGATTTGATTGATGTGACTTCCAACTGAAGTATATTTTCCACAGAGACACAATTTAATCTGCGATGTTTGTGAGAGAACCTGTGCCTCTAGAAATGGGATGAAGATGATTTTCCATACTGTTTGATCGTTATTTATTTATAAAGCATATAATTTTTCTCAGAAAAGAAATTGCGTTCTATGTCTCGACTGCCCAACATCTAATTACTTGTATTTATTCCAGGTGTCATTATCTTTGGTTCTGACCAAGAAGTGGCTGGAGTCATGAGGGCCGTCCGGCGCTCCAACGCTACGGGGGCGTTCTCTTGGATAGGGTCCGACGGCTGGAGCGCCAGGAGTCTGGTGAGCGACGGTAACGAGCTGGAGGTCGAGGGGACTCTGTCTGTCCAGCCCCAGGCGAACCCGGTCAAGGGGTTCGAGCAGTACTTCCTCGGACTCACGGTGGATAATAATGAGAGAAATCCCTGGTTTGTCGGTGAGTCGTTTAAACATTCAACTTAATATTCATTTTATGTATTGTTAGTGCGTGTAAACCAGGCTTCATGTATCCTCCTATCCTACCTCCCGCAAGCAGCACAAGCACAGGGCCGCTTCAGTTCTAAAAAGGCCGCAAACGCAGAACTACCGCTAATTGTAAAACGAGAGATTTACAGAATCACGCGAGTGTTAAACTTACTGCTACGGAAACACCTCGCCGCTTGTCGTTTGGGATGATAAGGAAGAGAGAGGAGCAGAGAACCAGCGATACCGAAGGAAGATGGTGAGTGCTTGCCTCCTGTCCCCTCATCATCATCATCATTCTTGGCACAACAACCCTTGGTGGTCTTGGCCTCCTCAATAATTTTCCTCCACTCATCTCGGTCTAGTGCCAGCTCTCTCCAGTTTCGAAGCTCTAAGGTAGAGATATATTTGAGGACGTTGTCACTCCACCTTAGTTTCGGCCTTCCTAAGCTCCTTCGCCCTATTGGCCTTGAGTTCAGCAGGGACTTTGGTGCTTGATGCTCGGACATTCTCTCCACATGACCCAGCCAAAGAAGTCTTCCCAGTTTTATAAATTTTGTGACGTTTGGCTCCTTAAATAGAGCCTGTCCCCTCATACCGTCACAATATCTCCCAAATACGTATTCTATTATAAGTGCATAGTTAATATAATATTAGAGAACGTTATATAAATATATTTCTTTTCAGTAAAGTAAACTGTTGCATTTTAAACACATATTGCGAGATAAATAAAAAAAAAAAACGACGAAATGCGTTAAAAAAATTTTTTTGGACACACGAATAATTGTATTTACATTAATAACGATTATTTAATACACAAGCTTTAACCAGTCAAAAAAAACGTACGTTTAATATATATATTTCGTTCGCTAGTTAGGACTGTAAGAACAGTTGCTGTATTTAGAGCATCGTAGTGACTTGGTAGCGTTAGTGATGTACATTATTAAATGGGTAATTATCTTTTTTTGCTTCTTATACCTCATTGTTATTTGAGCCGGTTAGGGCGAACATTGTCACATAGAGAATTATATATTTTTATTATTGATAAATACCAATGCATTATGCGATATAGTAATGGAATTAATTAATAGTTTTAATTTTCAATAAAATGAAATGAAAAAATCTATAAATTAAAAATAAATCCTAATTCTAAGTCTTTTATTAAAAACCCTTAAATAGTTTCATTAAATTTAATAACAATTCTGTCATCTTATTAATTTTGAAAATGGAATGAGATCAATAGAATGGATAGGATGTTACGATCGGATAATTGAAAATATTAATGTGAAAATCTTTCCTCTTGCCTTCCAGCAATTTGTGGCAGTGATTTCGTGAAAATGGACGGAAATGCGTAACAGGAAATAAGATGTCGGGGAAGCGCGCGCAATTTCATTTAACCAATGAGCGCGCGCGATGGAAAAAAATATCGTTTATAAACAAATCAATGTCCAGCAAGTGCCATCACAGGGAAGACGCACACTTTCCACAGCCAACGATTCTGATTTGGTTTATATGCTACGGGGCCGGATGTTGTAACATTGATATATTTTGGCTGGTAACTTCGAAACTACCCAATAAATACTTATTTTTTTTACATTAATTTAAACAATAACTAGCCTTAATGACTAACATTCTCAAATTTTATGTAATTTATGTGATTCTTTTTAAATATTAATTCAAAGTTTTCATTAATTTATTGGAGCTATTGATTCTCTTTCTCTATCTGATATAAATTTGCATGTTAAATCCCGCATAGAAAACCCGGAGTTCTTTAGAATAAGCCAGCATACTAATAATGTTGGTTACTTTTCTCCCATCACAAGGTTGTGTCGCACATACAATATGTATTGGGCTGACCCTAACATTGATGCTGATATTCCTGCAGATACTTTATCATCGTTCAAAAACTCACTCATACACAACATCCATTTTCCTGAACCTATAGATCCATTAAATTAATTATTTATTAAATACTAATCGCACTACATTCAAACACTAGATATACAATACACATAAATGTACATGTAATGTAAATGTACATGCAAAAATACATGTTACTAGAACGTGCCGAAGACACCTGTAATTGGGTTAATGGGCATAGTCTTCATTTATAATGTTTTATTATTAGAGTATCGTGTACCTATTTTCCAATTAGTATCTTAATAAATAAATAAATGTATTGCGGCACACTACTGCCATCTATGAAAATAAATAAAAACATAATTGACCAAACACATTTCTAAACAAAATTCATATGTAGATAGATATACAGTACCTACTTTGTGCGGCAAAATTCAATAATAAAGAAATGCAAATACATTTTCTTTACTTGTATTTACTAATTAATAAATATATAGGTAGTAGTTTTTTTAAATTTTGATGTTAATTTCTTTTGCTGCTCAACTGATATTTTTAATTGTGAGATGTCATTTCATATGTGACTACTGCAAGGCCCTACATTTTTTTTATTATTAGGAATTTGTAAATTTATTGGTTATTAAACTACCTAATTATAAGCTGAAATAGAAAAATAAATAAAAATACGGATTAATTCATGATGATACAATTAAATACTTATAAACCGTCATAAAATATTAAATATGCAAAACTACTCTAGCAATTATTATTTTATTATATTTTAATCACCCAGTATTCAATCAAAAAATTTGATAAAATTGGTTACATAAAGTATGAATGATCGTTGTTAAAATCTAAGAGATTATTTTCTTTTTATGTTTGAATACGCTACAGTACAACAATAAATTATTATTAGCATCCATTTAAGTAAATGTAACAAATTGAGAATAATATGAAGCCAAACCTGAAGTCAGAATTGAGTTTTTAATTTACTAATTTATGGGTAGATAGATGACACTCGATTACTGAAATTCATTCACAATTTATTAAAATTAAAAAATATATATTTTTATTAAATGTTGACACCTTTTTTATTAACTGTTTGTATCAATAGCAAAACCCTTTCGTCATTCGTACAAATGAAATAATAATACCTTGATTTTGTAAACGAATTCTACTTATAGAAATAAATATTTTTATACGAACCACATAACTAATACTACTACATAATATTATGCATATTTTTAGAGCGAATTGATTATTCAAAACATTCGTGATATATTTAATGTATTTTCGAATTTAAAATATTTTTAAATAAACATATTGACAGTTAAATCCAATTTATTAATCTGAATCTGAATCTGAGTAGCTTGTTGGTCCTGTGGTTAGGACACTCCCCTCGTGATCCAATGATTGCGGGTTCGAACCTCACACCAGACTAGCAAGTTAGTCCTATTTTCATAGTACAAGCGTTTAGCTTAGTTTGAAAATAGTAAGAATATTGATGTGGCACGTATTCCGTGTTCGCATCTCTATTTTTTTAAAAAAAGAAAAAAGAAAAAGAAAAGAAGTATAAATACCCATTCTATTAATGTGTAAAATAAAAAATGGGAAATAAAATTTTAGATGGAAAATGGAAATGATTTTTCTTTTCGAGAAGTCAGATATGATTTATTCATTCTTATTTACCTATATAGATGGTTCGTTACTTCGATATATTTATAAAAATGGTTCGTTAGCTCGATACATAAATGGTTCGTTACTTCGATACACTTGAAGTACCTATTGATACGACTTGAAAAATTATATCTGGCTTATTACAGCGCTTCTATTTCAGTTTGAAATAAACAGCAAAATGTTTCTATACAAAAACTATAAAAATGAGTAAGTATGTTTTTTATTGAGATGTGGGAATATTATTTATATATTTTTTTAATCCATAATTAGTGATTTTTAAACTTAATAAACGTCATTTTTCTACAATTTTTTTATAATATTATAAGCTTATTATAAACAACATATTCCAATACGGTATAAAAATTAAAGAAAAATAACTTTCTTGGTACAATATACGATTATAACGAATTTGATCTCTTGAAATATCACAAAGAATTGCAACAAATAGGTAGAACATGAGACTTCGTAAAGAATGGCGTGGCGTTTTTGTTACTAGATGTTTAATTTTATTTAGATATATTAAAAACGGATTTTATTAACTCTTCTAATTTCAGATGTAGTACGTCCGTAACTTGCTGGAATAACAACAACAACACTGATGATCAGCAAGGAATATTTACCAGAAACGTGATTGATCCTGTTAAAACATTTTAGATTTAAAGTCTAAAAAAGTAGTTTGTAAATATTTAATCTGAAATTACTTTTAGCCTTAAGCGAATAAAGTCAATTTAAATATGGTTTCTGATAGGTACATGAATTTTCAGCTTCAAAATTCTGCAATCATTATGTCCCATGATTTTTAACGGGTTTACGGCTAATGCGTTAGTAATAGCAAATGAGAATAAATTAACGTCAAATTACAGTACATAAATTTATAACATTTTATTTAAAGGGTTTACTCTGTGTATAATAAAACATGTCATCTGTGTTGGTTTTCTGGGGTGTTGTATTTTCATCTGATTTACGCTGATTGAGCTGAAACGGAGATTATAGCGCAGCCTTCATTCCTTTCCAGACAATGTTTATAAGCTCGCCATGGCTGCGATAACATTTATGTGGGACGTCTCCAAAAGGGTTGACAAGCGTAATCCTGTGTACAAGCTCAGCCTTACAAGAAAATATAATATGCATTGACTGAGGATATTCTGAGTACTGGCTATCATCTATGCACTATCATACATACGTTGATATAGGAATAAAAGCCTCAAATTGAAAACACAATTAATGACTGAATTAAATTGAATCGAACCTTTATTCTCTGCATTATAGATTTCAAATAATATAAACATTCTTATCTCTACCTGAGTTTTTTTTTTAAATTTTATTTTTCCGAGAATATTAATTTTTATTTAGAGAATTATTTTTTATTGTTTCACTTCTTAAGTTTTGAGAGAAACAGAACCTCTCATTGACAAAAGAAGTAACAAACTGACTCCCTTTGATTCTGTTTAAATATAAACAATAAAGTTCAAATACAAATAATGGTTACGTACTGCAAAAAAATATAAGCTGAAGTTACTTATATAAGAAATATTGTAATTGAAATATTGAAAAAAGAGGAGGAGAAAAAAATCAATAATTAAAAAAATGACTTAATTGCCTTATTTTTTTTATTATAGATTAATTTTATTGTGTATTATTTTAAATA
The DNA here is from genome assembly GCA_016648135.1 of Agrypnia vestita. Lineage (NCBI taxonomy): Eukaryota > Metazoa > Arthropoda > Insecta > Trichoptera > Phryganeidae > Agrypnia > Agrypnia vestita. The sequence continues at coordinate 65,976 of JADDOH010001602.1, read as the reverse complement.
TTCATCTCTCTTACATAATACTTGTTTTATTGAGGACAACTTAGTTGACAAAAAATTTAAGACACATAAATAAGTGTTATTATACCTACCACCTACACTACATTTACGAAACAAAAAATGTATATTTTCACTGTTTTCCATACAAAAAAATTGAACATAAAATCATAATGAATATTGTGTTGCTTGTTCATTATACGTATCCCCCCGAGTGATGCACTCAACCTGCTGAGAAATGAATTTAAAAGGCCGGTATTATCCGTACCATCGTATCAATTGCATTTGATTCGTGAAAATTTAAAATATAGGTTACGCCAACAAGAGTCAGCATTTCGAACGGAAGGGATCGTACTCATGTTTCCCAGTAGACTGAAAAATAACATTGAATACTTCAAATGGTTTGTGATGTTTGCGGAATTTTTTATATAACAAGAAGTGAAGTTTTATTTCCCATCATTAACATATGCATTTTTAACGCAAATACTTCTCGAAAATTATTTCGAGGTACGGCGTTCATGTTAAAAATCTGACTGTGACGCTAATATGTCAGACTTTAAACATTTGTACCTCAGAAAGTACGCGACATAGACAGAAATGGATGACGTCAATAGATTAAGGACGTTTATAATTTTTTTTATAAAGTACCGGATTTCAGCTGAATTTAAGCCGATAGGGCAAAGGAGCTTAGGAAAAATTAAGATGGATCGACAATCTTCTCAAATATATCTGAGTTCCAAATACAGCGTCAATATTTTAAAGCGTAATTTGCTGTAAAAATGTACACTTTTAAGCCATACTAACCCTTAAGTCATTTGAGTATTGACTCTGTGTTCGGGCCTGAGATTCTGAATTGGATAGAGCTGGCACAAGACCGAGATGAGTCGAGGAAGACAACTCTTGAGAAGGCCAAGACCACTAGGGGTTATAGAGCCAAAAGTGATGATGATAATGATGATGATTAAAGTTCTTAAGATTTCATCGACAAGATAAAGTTTGTGAGTGTTGAGTGAAAAGTTGCGATAAGTTTCATAATGGCAAAGCATTTGGCCAAATCAGCTATGGACTACAAACAAACAATTGAATATCGTGCGAAGCGCTCCGCTAGAAGAGTGTACATTTTATAATAATACCCTTCAAATACACTTTTTAAATATGTAGGTATTATACGCAAAATGTGTGAATATGTTGAAAGAGTGGGAGGTGATCATAATGTAATATATTCTATTTTTTAATAAACTGACCACGAGTAGGTACTGATTTTGAATGGTAAATCCGATTTTACTTCAAGATTTATTTGACGTATGGATAACAGCTTGTTCCTAAAATATATTATATGTACTTTTTTTAAAAAAAAAAAAATAGTTTATAATAAATTAGTGAAAATTTTGGTGAAAACTTAATATTTAATGTTCATAAATTTATATAAACAATTCTCTATTATTACTCCCTTTCTTTTAACTGGTAGCGTCTGCTAGCTTGTCTGTCGAAAAAGCTTTGGATCAATTTTTAACCCATTCCCGTAATCCAATCGAGCTAAAACTTTTCAGGCAGACTTGTGGCGACGATAACAATGATCCAACAAATTTAAAAAATTAATAATTATAGTATAATTTTGGATTATTTTTTATTACTCCCTTTCGTAGCGTCGCTCGACTCAAGCCAAACGCTTGGGGTAAGTGCCAAACCTATTTCAACTAGTAAATGAGAAAGGCAGTGTAATTAAAATTTGGTTTTTATGGGTTAGTATTTTTTTTAATAATAAACTACTGGTGAGATTACGTCTTTTTGATGCATTGTTCAATTAAATGTTATTAATTCTTATATTTAAATATCTTATATGTTATCAGTATTATATATTTAAATTTGCTTTAATTTTTTATTGAGTTTTGATTTCTCTATTAAGATCTTAATTGTTTATTCTTACTCTTATTTTCTTTAGGCTTCCAATTCTATTCGTAACTTCATAGAACATCCCAGCTATCAACTATCTTAACTCTTAATTTCTATATACTGATACTGGTAAATAGTTATATATTGAAATAGTAATTTCTAAATACTGTTACGGGATAGTTGCTGTAGGAGGTAAATCAAACATTTTATTTAGATAAATTTAAATTAGTTATGTACTCACCAAAGTTACAGGACACGAATTTAATCGGAGCGCCGTTCTTAAATTCACTCTAATTATCGCTAGAATATTTCACTCACGTCCATCTTTAATTCGCTGCACTTTTGTCTTTGTTGTTGTTGCCGGACCTCGTGAGTTTTGTAATGGGAAAATAGCCCTATTCGAAAGGCGCACTCTCTCCCGCATACTTCACATGGGAAGCGGTCAGGTTATGTTGGTCGGTCCCGTTGACGCGTGGTTGCGGCTCGCTGCTCATTTTTTAATCGTCTGGCCGCCGCAACACCATCAGCCCGACTCTCTCCTCACATTCTCCACACTCCCCTCCAGCTCACTCGATCTTGCGCCAGCTGCTTCCAGTTCTAGGGTGTTCCACACAGACTCAAAGATTTATCTATCGCATGGTCATTAGCCCCAGGTTCGCACTAGAACTACCTACTCTACCGCTTGTCCCCGGTCGATTCGCTCTTCTATGGTCGCGCGTCACTTTTCAACTCTCTAAACTGTGCAGCGCGGTATCCGTATTTGCAGAGAGCCGTGTTCTAGTCATTTTGTGAAGCTGATAAACTGTGCTGGACCTTTTTTATAATTTTCAATTTAGTGTAAAGGGCGTAGAGTACTATGAAATCCTCAATTATATGCAATTATTTCTGTTTCTACCATCTCGTGACAATACTTTATAATTCTCGTATTATTTTTAAAAATATAGATGCGCACCCGGTATCAACGTTCTATTTTCTATTTTCTATATTCGATATTTTTAATATTTTCAAACTCAACATGCAAAGGATAAATTTTCTAAAACAGGATAAGCTTATTCTAGTCCTGGAACGGGCTCGAACTAACGATCATGTCGAGCGTCATAACCACTACATCAACAAATTATTCTGTTGGTTATATATTTTAAATTAAATGCGTGGTAAGATCGATTTTTAAGCGACCATTTATTTTTATTTAAAACTAGCTGTACCCAGCCAGAAAGACAGTCAGACAGACATTGAGTTTTATAGGTATAGGTATCGCAATACGATTGGCTGCACTTTCTCATCGGTTCGAATGTTTTATTTAAGCAAAGACGACCGAATTTTATCAAAAAATATGAATATGAAAAATATTATATCTAAATATTTATCAATATTGAAAGAGTAGACGTATCTGCGCCTTTTTTTAAATTATTTGTGCAAATTCGCATGCATTGTTATGTCAAAAAGAACATACGGAGTTTTATGGTTTTGGACCATTGAAAATTAATATTTTTGTTTATATAAATTAATAGTAGTTATACGAAAAGAAATAAGGTATACAAAAACATTCTCGTAATCAAATGCACGTTGTACCAAAATTTCAAAGCAATCATTGAAGAACTTTCAGAGATTATCGATTTTTTATTTATATAGATAAATGATTAAAAGGTATTTTATTTGGATCATTTTTAAAATTAAATCATTTTTTGAACCATTTCGCCCAAAGACGCTTTTGATAGCTATGCTCAATAGTTGATCCATAATTTTTATTTTAGTCTTATTAAAACTACGATTAAATATATTTACTATGGTAAAAATAACAATGCAATGTAATAAGGATGAAATTTATAATTATTGTGGAAAATTCTAAAGCCATTTACAATTAAGAAAACAAGCGATCAAATTAATTATTTTTTAATGTTCACAAGACCGACAATATAAAAATAATTTCAGCAAATAGCAGATGCAGACGACAGGGGATAAATAGAAGAATTTTTTTATTTTTTTATTTTCATTTTTTGGTCTTCTTACAGCCATATAATTAATCAATCTTGAAAAAAAACAATAAATGATGTACATAGTCTTGGGCCAATTACAAGAAAACACATATACACAATAATATTATAACAGGATCGATAAAAAAATAAGAAAAAACATTTCAAATAGTGAGTTTGTGTGAGTGTGTGTATTTGTGTGTTTTTATGTGTCCGTGTGTGTATGCGTTTTTATGTGTTCGTGTTTGTGTTCACATGTGTGGGAAGAAAAATGTCATCGCGCGAGTTTATACGTAAGGGATTTTGTAAACTGCACATAACTTAAATTTAAAATATCGAGATCTGCAAGGGCAGTGTCATAGGTATCTAGAATTCTGTTAATAATACAGTTTTTACCGTAGTTTTGTCTCCAATGATTTAAGTGGAAAAGGCGTGGTGCTCTTGTTCGTTGTTGGTCTTTAAAGTACTGTAGAAGAATTATGTTTTGATAAACGGATTTAAAACTAATATATATTGCACTCTCACGCCCATTACGTACATAACATAATGAGAAAATATTTGCCGTGGATAAAAGGAAATATAAGATGTCTTATTTTGTAATTTCCAAATTGTCTAATTTAAAATTGTTTTGTTCAACATTAATCTCATCTAGACATCAATAATAACTAGGAAAATTAATCATGCAGCATTTCAAAATGGAAAATTTTTTATAATATTTAGTAAACAATTGTTACTTTTGGTCAGAATCGTGATGCCAAGGGTCACCGAGATGTCTTCATAGATTATTGTTAAACAATGAAGCCAGTGCTTGGTCATAATGTTTATTCTAGTGAAAACATTGCTAGAACTAGCTGTAACCCGACAAAAATTTAAAAAGTTTTACATGTAGGTTCCTAAGGAATAGGTATTTAAAATAAAAAATAAATAAATCGTAAAAAAAAAAATCGAAAAAAAAAGAATTACGGACGTTACACGAAGTTGCAGGGACAGACGGACGGACAGACACAATGAAATTATTACAATTGGGACGAGTGAAAATGTCACTGAAAATCCAATAACAGCATTTCGCTCCAATCCAGCGACAAAGCCCATTTTCATCTCAGCAAATATGTCAATAAGTTCAATTGTCGGGTTTGGGGGAGTGAAAATCCGATGAGTGTATAGAAGACAAAGAAAAACCAATACTTCTACGTTGAGTTACAGTATGGTTTAGTTTTTGGACTGGTTATGTCATTGGGCCGATATTTTTGATAGTTCAAAATGGGTCACCGTATTCATATAATCCTTTGTCTGATATATTTTTTAATTATTTTGTATAACAAAACTAATTGCAGAATTATACGATTTAAGATAGGATTCTATTTTGGGCGCTCGCAAAAAGGCTATTTTCACGGGATTATGAATAATGATATTAAAAAATATTCATTATAATATTTGTATAAATCTACCTTTATCTGAGTTTTTTTTTCACCAACATGTTTCAGAAATTACCATTCCATCATCAGGGTGCTGTATAACTGTCAAAAAATTTTAATAAAATGTCTTTTGAAAAATTATTAAAAATATATGTATATATATATATCTTATATATAATATATATAATATCTATAATATTATTACTGAAACCATAAGGTTTTGATAAAAATGAAGGACTTTCTATTTTACACATAAATAATTTTGGCCTGAAATTGAATAATTTAGAATCATTAGAAATTAGTAAAGCGTGTAAAAGTAAACAAAATATTATAAATAATCAATTGAATTTGACTACGAGCCCAATTTAAAAAAAATTTCCAATAATTACGAGTAATCAAGAACTTCAGTAATAATATATCTTGTTTTTTTTAAAATAATTTTTCAAATGATTTTTAAAAGCAGTGAACAAAAGACATTTCATTCGAATTTTTTGACAGTTATACAGCACCCTGATGATGAAATGGTAATTTCTGAAACATGTTGGTGAAAAAAACTCAGATTTATACAAATATTATAATCAAAATTTTTTTTAAATGTCATTCTACAATGTTGCTCAATCAATTGAAATAATAATGATACTGATGTAGGGTTTATTAGGCTTAATAAATGCACTCTTTAAAACATTAAAAAAATATATTATATATTTTTTGCGCTTTTAACATAAAAAAACACTATTTGAATAGGTATAATGCCTCGATTAGAAGGTAGTTCTGCGCTGGTGTTAAAATTTCAAAAATGAGCCACCTAAAACAGAATAATTTGAAATTTTAAGGTTCAATTTATCACCAGCAACCGACTGAACTAGAATTATTTAAATTATAAAAACGTGCAGAGTGCCAACATTGTCGATACTTTATAGCTTACCTACTGTTGAATGGCTGGATTGTTTGATTATATTAGTAAACATTTTAGTAAACTTTATCACTGATTATTGAAAGACCGTTTAAATTCCATATCTTAAGTCATCATTTTCTCTCTTACTACATTAAAATAATTGAATAAGCCTCGAGCACGACTACGTAAATACAGATCCTTAGTACAAATAAAAATTAATAGTCTCTTAAAAACGCTAATAAAATTTTATCGGAAGCCCATAAAGGTTCTTAAATATTTTTCAAACCTAACTGATATTAAAACTCTTCATTGAATTTTGGTTCTTTGTAATACTTGAGTAAACGATTCTCTTATTGGATACGCGTGGAAAATATATATCTGTTCCAGAGAACATTAAGGCTCCAAGCACGGACCAAAAGCTTATAAGCATTTTTTTTATTTTATTAAAAAAAGAAAGTACACTTGTTTAATTATACTACATATTATTAAGATAGGGGCTCACCACCCTAAGTTATAGAATTTAGAGGGTCACGAATGTAAAGCTTTGCATGCGTGCATAGTGACAAATCAGGAAGTATATGTGTATACGTGTTTATACACGAATACATGTGCGAAGGAGACCCGCTTCTCGTATCAGGGCTCCCTTCGGTGCTCAATGTTTGTAAATAGGTATGTTGCTGTGTTCAGAATATTCTGTCGAGTATTTCAAGTAAGACATACAGGTGAGTAAGTAAGCCTTCTGATATATTACTTTATACCCTTTTCACTGTCAGCGTCTTCATTTTATCCTCTTAAGTGGTGAGTACATCCAACTTGGAAAAATATTAGATGAAATTTGAAACATATTTTTTTTAACAATATTTTTCAAATTTTCAATTATGTTTCAAAAACAAACCTTGATTAGACAGTTTTCTCTTTAAAATTGATTATATTAACATTCGTCTCTATATTTCACATGTATACAGCGAAACAAAATTGTATCCTTTCCTATTAAATTGCCGTTTTCTAATACTGACTAGTTTGAAGTTTGAAATCTTGTATTTGACTTCCAAATACAAATTAATAATGTCATATTAAAGTTTTGACATTCCTTTTTTCAAAAATAGTTATTTATTTGTTCTCCAACTATTTATTGTTTCATTTATATCACTATGTCTGCGACTACGGAGAGAACAAAAATTCGCTTTATTTTCGAATAATAATTCCGTCGTGGCACTAATGCTGCACAGACGGCACACAATATTAATACTTGTATGGACCAGATATCGCAAATAAACGTAGGGTGCCTTTTGGTTTGATCGCTTCCATTCTGGGAATTTTGACCTTAACAACGTGTCTCGTAGACGACCGGAGACTACAGTCGATAATGACAAATTGATAGCAATAGTGGAAACGGATTTATCTCAAACCACATCTGAATTAATAACAGCCCTTAACAAAATGGTAATGATTCATTTGCGTTAAATTGGTAAAAAAGAAAGTACACATATTGTGTACCGTCTGAACTTATTGAAGGACAAAAGGAAACTCGCGTCGAGGCTTGCCTAAATTTGTTGAGTCGGAACATAAATGAAGGAATTCACAATCGGATTATTACTTGTGATAAAAAATGGATCCTGTATGATAAACCAAAGCATTTGTCGCAGTGGTTGAACTCAGAGGAGGCAGTCAAAGAATTTTCCAAACGCAAATTGTGTCAAAAGAAACTGCTTGTGACTCTGTGGTGAACTTGTACCGGCATTATTCATTAGAGCTTCATGAGATCTGGCACAACAATTGCTGCAGAGAAATACTGTCAAGAATTGAATTGAAAACGATGCAAACTGTCAAATAATCTAAACTTGTCAATTACTCTTATTAATTAATTAGTCCACTGCTTCTCCACGATAACGTTCGTCTACACACTTTACAACGGACCGACTTAAAATTACAGGAGTCCACATAACGTGTATTATGTGCATCATGAGGCGTGTTGTAACGTGATTATAGAATTCTGAGAAATTTACGCACGATTGGAATCCCTCGCAATATATCAAAATGGAACAAAACTATCGAACTCTCTTTTATATTACACTACATTCTAGCAACTTCTACCACACTCTCGTAATATTATCTACAACATTCGGAAACGTATACAATCTCCTGAAATAGCCTGGAAATGACGGGAACACTACAGTAAGCAAGAATAATCTAGGAAAACCAGCGATTCGCGTATATAAATCTGGACTGACAGCTGCGAAGAAAGGTTGTTTTTACATTTCTATCGGTGCGAAGTATGCGCGCAACAGCGGCCGGCGTGCCCAGTCGTAGAATTTCGGAGCCACAAATATCGAACAAAATAATCGAGATAGTTCTTACCTAAGTGGCAAAATAAATAAGTGCGTCTACTACTACGAGATTTAGATGGAATGTTCTAGCGAGTGATGAATAAAGTATTCCCAGCGATAATAGTGTTCATGGACATGTGATATCTTACAAAATAGTGTGATTTAAAGAATAGTTTATTACTTAACTTCGATTTGTCCATGTTATAATTAATTAACAAATCACTAATTAATTTGCAGTGATTTCATTCACTTCACGTAGCCATGACACGTGACAGTATTAAAGCAATATTTCCACTAGTGACATCACGATGAAATATATTTCAAAATGCAAACTATCCTTTTTAGTGCGAACACGTGTCACTGAAATAACCAAGTTGAATAAAACAATTCAGAGAGTACCGAAAGCCTTACATACAGAGCATATTGTAAAGTCAGACTGCTCGGCGGCACGTTTTCAAATAAGTTCTACGAATATGCCACTTTATTAATAATACGCCAGTCTCTGGGCACTGTATAAACGTGAACGTTTGTCAATCTGTTTTTTACTTTAAATGTTAAGAATGGCTGAACAGATTTTACCGGGGTTTTCTCCAGCGTGTTTCTATTTGTATCTCTAGATACGTTTCTCTGGAAATATACAACAAGAGCTTGAGAAATGAATTTTTTTTTTGATAATAGTGTTACGTAGGTACATTCAACTAAAAGTACAAACAGTTAAACGTCAGTCCTATGAAAAATCTATATACTTACTTGTTGGTCTGAAATAAGACTCGAATCCGCGTGAATCAATAAGAATGTGTCTTAACCACTAGATTTATTAATAACATCTTAATTTGCATTAATTTATTATACGCAGGAAAAACGAGATGGCAGTTAATGTAATGTTACAATGCTACAAAAACTTTATATAGGTATTATATTTATTCAGAATATTTTAAATATGTTTAAATTTTTCAAAAACATGTTCGTAAGAAGGTATATTCGAGAGTTAATAATTCGGAAAAATGTTATTTACATATAAAAATAATATTGCTTTAAGAACTGCAATAAAAAATATAGATATCGTATTACCAATGGCGTCATCTGTATTGGTTTATGGGAACGACAAATTTGTGGCGGCATAAGTGGTGGTAGTAAAAATACAACTCGCATATGAAACAAGGTGTGCAAATTAAACATATAATATTCTTCTTCTCATAAGGACATCCAAAAATGTTATGGATTTGGTAGTCTAACTTTCTAACTTTTATTTACCAGTGTGCGAGAATTTTATCATGGAATTATTATCTATTTTTCTAGAAATTTTACACCTTGCGAGAGACGGACAAATCTCGAATATTCATTTACGCATATTTTTTTTCCTAATAAATTTAGTATGCAACGGACGTGGGCAATATTGAATAATATACGTCGCATTTTATTCTCCAAGACGTGGCGGTAGGAAGTAAAAATACAGCAAACGCGACCAAGAGTTCAGGCGTGCGTAGCTGGTCGAGGGCCGACAGCGGCTCCAACTAGGGAATGCAATCCCGAGTCGGGATTACCCTTTCGGGATCTCTCGAGATTAGAATTTCCAATTCCACGGTATCCCTACGGATCGGGATCCCGAATACATTTGTGTTTTTTCTTGTTTATAGAGCTGAATGGCAATTAACGACAATGCCTTGCATTTATGTATCACCAATTTTAATAAAATGTTAATTATTAATCATTGCATTAAAGTTTTTGTAGGCGTTTTTCCAAGCATCAATCGATCAATGTAGTAGAGTAAAAACTACTAACTAGTAGTAGTATTTATTACTATGTAATGTTGATAAAATACATAAAATATTATTCAAAGCTATTTTCATTATTTTAATGTGACATGAACATAAGTTTTAAGTATGGACTTACTAAAATCTCTATAGACATATAAAATTAAACATACAAAACATAAGAAATGCTGATCAATCCCGGTAATCTCGTCCGATTTTTCGTTTCGGGATTGATCTCGTGAAATGCCTCGAGATCTCGAGGGATTCCGATCTCGCGGGATCGGGATTGCATTCCCTAGTTCCAACCAATAGGGGACTTCGCCGTTCTACTTCAACTATCGGCGACTGAGGAAAAACAATGAGAAAGGGATGTCACGGCTGACTAAACCGCACGCCACCTGAGAAATAGAAAGATGAATCACATTTTTTCAAGAAATCGTGACATCCTCCATACTATATAATGAACGATGACCCCTATATGGCTCTCAATCTTCATAGTTCTAGATCACGGGCAGTCTATTCCCAAATTAACACCGTATTTTGAAGAGGAATTATTATCATACATTGTCATACTGTAAGAAACAATAAGGAAATTGGATACGGCCACCGGAATGGAAATTAGACAGAGCCATCGGAATTCTGCATTAAAACGACGATTCATTATATCTTCTTCTTCTTCATTTGCCTTGTCGGGTCCTCCCAACATCGGTGATCATCTGGGAGAAAGTTTCCCTGTCCAGGGCAGTGCGGAACAGCTCTTCTACGCTTCTTATCCTGGTCCACTCTCGGATGTTTCGAAGTCAGGAATGCCGCCTCTTTCCGACCCCTCGGCGACCCTCAATCTTCCCCTTCACGACGAGCTGAAGGATGGAGTATTTTTCGCCTCTTATTATATGACCGAAATATGAAATTTTACGGAGCTTTACTATGTTGAGTAACTGTCTGTTTGTATTTTCTCTACGTAAAACTTCAACATTACTAGTCATGTCAGTCCAAGATATCCTTAACATTTTACGATGCATCCACATTTCGAACACCTCTAGGCGATTAAGAGTAGTCACCTTCAGCGTCCATACATGGAACGACAAAAATAAGGAACATTTGGCCAGGAAACCATCACAGGAGAGCTAAGACCCTTATATTTCGATTATTATCTTACCATTTCTATTATTGTAATATGTATCGGAGTGAAATGATATCTCAGTAATATGAGTCATTAATATAACGATTTCTTAGGTGATATTTTTTCCAAATATATTGAATGGTCCTTTTAGAATTATTATAATATACGGCTTTATACCCTAGTGCTAACCATTAGGGTGTCCCGTCCATGTATGAGAAAAAAAAATTTGAGCTGTACAATCGCAAGAGGTATCAAAATTTGCGTAATTTTGCACAAATTGCGAAAAAGGTAAAACAAAACTAGAATTGTTTGTCATCTTGAAGGCTCTACCGAGCTTTGAAGTTTTGTAAATTTTACGTTTTTGTAAAGTTAAACCGTTTGCCTAAAATAATAAAAAAATCAAGTTTTAAAGATATTTTAGTATTGAAATTAATGAAACAAAGCACAAGAAAATAAAATAAACAATATATAGATTATAATCATTGTCAAAACCTAAAAAATTTAACTTATTTTTGTGTCCAAAATTTGGCATTTCTGTTCGAGATTGCATCCTGTTTCTAATAAAGCCATGTCTAGAAGTAACGGCAGTTACATTTTGTGAGGCGTCTGTTATATTCTCTACTAAAGTTGTGATCGAAGTAAGAATTCCCTTTAACCCTAGAAGCCTAATCTATCTTGGAGGTACATAAAGCCTTAACATACGTCTCAGAGGCGTACATATATAAATGACAACCTGTAGGCTAAAATATATCTATTTATGTCATATTTTTCGAAGGAAGTTTAAGGTTGGGATATTAACTAATAATTAAACACAGATTTATCAATGAAAACTATAATCACAGTTATTATTACAACAAAATAAAAAATTACGCTTATATTCAAACTAAAAAAGTCAACTTCTCAGAAATCAACTGAAACATATATTCTTTTTAAATAATCTAATATTTTTTTAGCATTAATTACTTATTCTTAGGACATACATTAAAAGTAATGAGATTTTTAATGACTAGCTATAATTTAAGCACAATCTACACAGACATTAACTTTGTGTTCGCAACATACTGACTTTTTGCACTTAAAGCACACTAATTTTTACATTCTCTTTTTTTTGTAAGAGCAAAAAGCGCATTATTTACGTTTTTTGGGCTCAGGTTCTCCTATCTGAAGTTGATTACACATGCAGCATTCTTGTAAAGGGAAAACCTCTTCAGTAACATAATTATTCTCATTTTCGCTTTCAACGTCGTCCACAAACTGGTTGTCCTCGTCTTCAGAAGCTGATTCTCCTAGAAAAGACGGCCGAAATATCGTCACTGTGTAATCTATTAGACCGCGACATATTTATATCTGAAACAATGCCGAGATAAACATAAAATGTACAAAAAACTAACGAAAGTAAAATCACACAATCTTAGTCCAAAGTTACACAAAGCCTAAACATACGTCTCGCAGGCGTGTTGTACGTCAATAAGTAAAAAATGGCGGGACTTGCCTTACCGACACAGGTACCATCGGCAAGCTCTCGTGGGCAAATGAGTTGGTTAAACAGCATGTGGCGCTAACTTCACCCGTTAGAAAGAGATAGAGAATTTTCGATTTCGTGTACGCCTCGCAGGCGTAGATTAGGCTTCTAGGGTTAAAGTGCCACGTGTTTCGGTATTGTGTGTCCCATATAAATCGATCCAAGTTATGCTAATAATTGAGATGTGGTCTTCTAAAACTTCTTTGCGATGGTCTTTTCGTCCATCAAAGTTAATGCTTTTTATAACAATACCTCCAATATCTTTTGAAGCTTCCGGGCTTTAGATACATCTCTGTAGATCTTATTTTTATCAATAATCAGAGTTAAACGGTAGAAACCAAGCCGACGCCGACGTCAGCCAAAACCGCAGCAGCAACAGCAGCAGCAGATCGCGTCGATAAACCGTATCTATCACAGACTTTAGCAACTGTTGGCAATGGCAATATATTCCAATTCGCCGTTGAAATCGATGCTGTTTCTATCGAGGGCGTGTTTGTCGGGAATGCTTCTGTTATCGGATACGTTTCTGGGGAAGATTCACGCACTGAATCTTCATCACAATTTGCTGAGACAGAATCGGTTTCTTGAGTAGAACACGACTTTTTTGTTACCCTTATTAACTCTTCAATTTATCTTTGCTGTCGTTTTATTAATCTAGCGGTTTCTTTCTTATCAAAAATCGCTTATAACCATTTTCCCGTCATTTATTTGGTCCAACAAAAACTTCTCTCATTGATGTAAACTTTATTAGGTTTTAAATACGAACAAGATTCAAATAAATTGCATATATAATCAGAAACGTCAAAAAGTTTCTCAGATGACCCTAAAAAACATTTCAGTTTATTTTCAAAACTATCATTTCATTTGTTTTTGGGGTATCTTTTCAAATTGAGATACTTTTCGAAATTGGATTTCACAAATTAAATAACTCGTTCCTTAATTACAATTAGTATTGAAGCTTTGGTCCAAATATTGTTGATCTCTTCGGAAAAAATCACATATATATCTGATTTGGATGGATCTTTTCTATTATACTTGAATTTCAGGTCGTTATTGACAAATAAAATAAATTAAATGACGTCCCTTATAGTTGGTAGCTGCTGATTGTCAAGTTCTTTGTACGGCCGAACATAGCATAAGTAGCCTCGAAATTCTTATTTAAAAATCAAAAAATCCGCTTTTAACACTGTAACAATCGCAATGGTACTTTTATGGCATCATAAAAAATATTTTGGCTACGAAGAAAACACTCGCGAGTCAAGTCAAGAAATTCCTCAAAACAACTTCAAACTTGAGGGTATTTGCAGGTTGAAACCTAACAAATTCGAGGTCGCTGGTAACGTGTTGTTGCTTGCAAATCGAAACGTTATGTATTATTTATACCTAAATAGAATAAAAAGTAAATATTTTTTTGTATTTGATCAGGAACCAAAATTGAGTATAGCGAAATATCACCATAAAAATGACAATTTTTCAAAACTTTGTAGATCGGTAGAACTCTAAAGATATAATTTTATTTTATTTTAAATACTATTTTGGTAATTTACGCTCAGTTACGCAAGTTTTGAGAGGTCTTGTGTCAAGGTAAGCCAAAAAAAATTTATCGGGACAGCCTACTAACCATAGTCTAACTATTCACTTTTATGTTATTACTATATTAACTACTTATTGAGCGGAACGTTTGAATGCAGATTAGATATTGTTTACCCCACACAAATATTCTAGTCCAGGATATATTAATATAATTTCACCATTTAACACCAGCTTGTTACACAATTTCTTTTAAATTTGATAATGAAAGGAGAAAGATCGAGATTCTCTGATGCTGGGACGGCCAGCGCTTTTGGGACGAATCGAGTGGGCTACGACAGAATAAAAATGCCGCACTCCTACCTATTAAAAGGGTATCGGTCAAGAACGTGGCTTTGAATCTATGGCGACCATTCACAGTGAACACCCCAATGGGAAGTAACCCGATGCTTAGTTGTCGCAGTGTTATTGAATTCATATCTTCATGTTTGAACGCAAAAGAGAGTGCTGTTTTCTCTGAACGAATATCCTAACCAAGGAAGTAAACTAACGCATTTCATCATTCATCATCATTTTTTGTACGAAATAACCTTCAGGGTTTCCTTCAGGCAACTTGTACAAGTCAGGAATTTCACCATTGGTTTAAATCATCATAAAAAGGATTGCTCTTTACAACATTTTCCTCTAAATAAAAACTAGGTTACTTCTTATCAACATAATATCAACACGACAGCGTCATTCTGAATGCGCCTGACGTGCCCTTGGAGGAATGGGAAAACCCAGTCCGATGTCTTATACAGTACCCAGTCTTATGTGACACTAGCCGATAAACTATCAATCATCTGTAATCACCATTGGTCGATAGACCCAACGACGGGATCTCTCTCTCTTCAAAATCACCATCAGTCGCAAAGGAAAATTTATGATGTGTCAGTAAGTCGGATCAAAAAGGATACTCTGTGGGGTTCCTCACCGCATATTGGATCGACTGATATGTCAGTGACATGGAGCCACGGGTTGACCTCATCGCCGGAAGAGGGAAGAGGGTTTATAATAACTGGAGAAACCCATTCTGTAAGAGCGAGTCGAGGGGCTCATACATCACTGGGGTTGGGCGGTGTGGGCGAAGGTGACGTCACCCAACGTGTTTGATATATTTCTTATATAATTTACCTTTAAATTTACGGTTTGCATCGTGAGAAGCCTTTCCCGATCAGGCCAACTGCCTTGCTCGTCACATATGGTTAATCTTAATTTAAATATTTCCTCCTTCGATAAAAATGAACAGATTTGGCGTTACCCAATACATCAGTGTCATCGGACTAAAAAATAGAATATATAGTTTAAGGAAGTTGTTGCTACTATTATTTTTTCCATAGTGTTGTATCCACATACGTTTCTTTTCCATTTCAATTAAATTATACAGTGTAAATTATTATCTCCCGTATTGTCGAAACCAATAAATTTCACCACGTTTTCTAAAAAAATCAGGGTTATAACATGTCACAACAGGGGACCTAGACTAAACCATTATGAGCCATTTCTTCGACGTAAATAGTATAATTAAATATAGAGATATATTTATTAGATTAGGTTAAAACATATACGTAGTACCAGCGACTAGAATGGTATTTGTAATGTGTATGGTAACATGAACATATATTATAATCTTGATATTTAGTTATTTTCGATAGAAGACATTACGAACGTGTCACATCCGTAGGGAACAATAATCCAATTTTTAACAAATAAATCCGATATTTTATTTACGTAGACATATTTCTAGTTATATTAGCTGATTATAATTCGTGGTTTCCATCTTAGTATGTCCGCGATCAGGAAGAGTAGGTTAGCTACATTTGTTAGCAATACGAGAATTATAAAATATGTTTTTTTTAGAATCTTCAATATACAGGAAGTAGTTCAGTTACAGTTTCATTCGCCGCAGTACGGGCAGTTTTTATTACGATCACGTTAGAAGACGTCAGGTCGGTTTCATTTCTAGTGGTCCCTTCGTATTGAATTATCGTATCGTGACTAAGGGTACATTGGTCCCGAAACATTGATATTTTTAATAAATAAGGTGTTAATACAAAGTGTATTCGTATAAATAGTTCGTGTGTACCCGGATAACTTAAGACTGCGCCGAGCAAAATAAGCCAAAACGGCAGTCACGGTTAAGTTGATATAATGGAGAATATTTATACAATAAGCATACAAAATATACATTTAATATCAGAAAAAAAATTATCAATAGATTATTAAATAACGCTCTGTAAAGATGGGTAAAAACCAAAGAAGACGCACCGGCGTTCAGTAGAATTGTGAAAGTTAACTGTAATTTTTTTTTTTAAATATCAATTCCTAAAAATTCCACTTGTATAAAATACAATTCGTCCAGCTTACATTAATGAAACATTGCCTGTTAATTTAAATATATATATTTTTTAAATAAACTTAAATCTTTAATATATTTTTACTATGGAAAAGATTACAAATATAAACGCTTACGATTGAAAAATAATTTTATTTTCGTTTTATTTTAGGTCTTTTAATAAATTAATCAATACTTTTTAATTAAGTAAAAACTCGTAAAAATAATTTAACTACTCTCATTCTGTACAGCACTCTGAGGACTGTAAATTCCTAATGAAAATTTTTATACTCCAAAGAAAAAAAAAGATTTCTTAACCACATAATAATTTCCTTCGAGATATTTGAAATTGCCTTCTCGGATGGCACGGTGACTCACTTAAAATATAATGCCCCACATTTTTCTTCCCAAGATTAAATAATACAACACAATATTTTGCGCACGACATTTTCGCATTTTCTGTAATTGTCGGTTAAATTATTCACAAAAAGGTGCAATATGATATAATAATGTTTTATTTAATATAATTTAACAATTTTTAAATATGTGAATGCTTTAAACATTCAGTATTCAGCATGACCCCAGTAAAATCTGACACAAAAAATGCCAGGTTAGATAAATTTGCGATATTATTATATGCTCCCTTTTTATCACGTATTTTATTTTCACTGTTGCTGGAACCGGAACGATTACCACCTCCAAGACGTTTTTAAAATCACAAAGATTTTCGAGACGCTATATATCGATCTCGTTACCTCACACGTATGAAGTAGGTGTACATATATATATATATATAATATATATATATATATATATGTACATATACCCAAATATATCAAGTATCACATGTCATGTTCAATGTATATTCTAGTTTTATTAAGAATATGATATATTTTCCCATCTGTGTAATTTTATATTTTATTTATTTTTGAGAAATTAACAATACAAAATAAAAATCAAAATTCAACTGACTACAAAATTTTGGGCAAGTGTCGTTTATTTTTTTTTTCTCTGCCTTTCTCTTTCTCTAATAATATCTCTATAATGTTCTTACATGAAAAAGTCGAGACTTACTCGTTTACTTAGGAATAAAGTTTATATGAAAAATTAAAGTCATCTGTTAACTGTTAATATTTCTATAATCATAGCGAAAATATTTGCCTTTAATTAATATTAATATTTGGGTACTTAATATTATAACTAATTATATACTAGCTGTTCATACCCGGCGTTGCACGGATTAAGGATTAAGTTAGTGGGGGTAAACAAAGGTTTGATTCGAACGGTTTAGGTTTGCATCGAAAATATATCAGGGGGAGGGTAAAAGATAAAAGAGGAGGGAGGAAATGTCACTTTTATTACCCGCGATGTCCTAAGGAATAAGTTTACAAATTTTGTATCCGACCGGTCGAACAGTATAGATTTGCATCGAAAATATATTAGTGGGAGGGGAAAGGGTAAAAGAGGAGGGGGAAAATGTAGCTTTTGTTATCCGCCAAGTCTTAACGAATAAGTTTTCACATTTTGAGTCCGATCGGTCAAACTGTACAGATTTGCATCGAAAATATATAAATGTGGGGAAAGGTTAAAAGAACAGGGGGAAATGTCGTGTATGTTACCTGCAGAGTCTTTAAGAATAAGTTTCTAAATTTTGAGTCCTATCGGTCTAACGGTACAGATTTGCATCGAAACTATATCAGGGGAGGGGAACAGTTAAAATAATAGGGGGAAAATTTCGCATATGTTACCCGCTGGATCCTAAAGAATATGTTTCCAAATTTTGAGTCCAATCGGTCCAATGTTACAGAGTTGCATCGAAAATATATCAGCGGAGGGGAAGGGTTAAAAGAATATGGGGGAAATGTCAAAAACCCGCCGGGTCCTAAAGAATAAAATTCCAAATTTTGAGTCCGATCGGTCAAATGTTACAGATTTGCATCGAAAATATTTCAGCGGAGGGGAAGGGTTAAAAGAATATGGGGGAAATGTCAAATATGTTACCCGCCGGGTCCAAAAGAATGAAATTCCAAATGTTGAGTCCGATCGGTTAAACTGTACAGATTTGCATCGAAAACATATCAGGGGAGGGGAAGGGATTAGAGAATATGGGGGAAATGTTGCCTATGTTACCCGGCCAGTCCTAAAAAATAAGTTTCCAAATTTTGAGTCCGAACGGTCAAACGGCACAGATTTGCATCAAAAACATGTTAGGGGGAGGGGAAGGTGTATGAGAATAGGAGGAAATTGTTGCCTATGTTACCCGCCAAGTTTTTAAGAATAAGTTTCCTAATTTTGAGTCCGAACGGTCAAACGATACAGATTTGCATCGAAAATATGTAAGGGGAGGGGAATGGGTATGAGAATAGGGAGGAAATGTTACCTATGTTACCCGCCGGGTCCTAAAGCATTAATATGCAAAATTTTGATCGAATCGGACAAACGGTGCGGATTTGTATAGAGAACAGACAGACAGACATTGAGTTTTATAGGTATAGATTATATGAAATACAAAATATTTTATAAAAATATTCAGTTACTCTTCGTCAAAATCGACTAAGAATATCTGAATTTACCTACTATTTGCTTATATGTGCCCACAAAAATACATTATACTTACTACACAAATATCTGATAATAAGTTTTAACAATTTGGTGACAATATATATATATATATATATATATAAGTAGAGTGAAATTTAATTATAAAATGCTAAAAAAATAGTTAAAATAAAGATATAAATAACAATACACTAATACAAAAAATAAAAATAAACTTGCATAAAAAAAAGTTCTTTGATTATTATAAAATACAAAGTAATATAAAAGTAGCGCTACTGTCTTAATTAGGCAATAAGTGTACAACTCCCTTGGGATAACATTATCTTCTTTTACCGCGTTGATTGGATGGCTGAGTATCAATCGGGAAGTAATTAATAAAAAAAATAGCAGTTAGAGAGATGAATAAAAAAGGGCGAATAAATGCAGATGACAGAAAGCTCGAGGACGTCACCAGGGAAAGCTGCAATTTTTCAAACAGTCTCCGAGCTCCAAGGTTGTGTGGAAAGCTTTAGAAAAACGTGAGTATGCAAAGGCCGGCAAAATGCATTTACGTCTTTAAAAATAAATATGTACATGTTCGTTTGTACAAAATCGGTAATCTCTGAAAGTTCTTCGACGATTGCTTTGAAATTTTGGCACAAATTTGCATTCGATTACGAGGATGTTTTTGTATACCTAATTTGATTTCATATACTAACCTTTAATTTACATAAACAAAAATTTAAATTTTCGATTGTCCAAAATCATAAATCCCATAAAGTTCTTTTTGACACAAAGTTGCATTCGAATTAGCACAAATTATTTGAAAAAAGTATCCCATAAAAAACAAGTTTTTATTATACTCCTTTTCTCATTTACTAGTTGTAACATTTTTTTTCGCTTAACCTACGCGTTGGGCTTCGGTCGGGCGACGCTACAAAAGGGAGTAATAAAAAATTTCCAAAAATCCAAAATTATACTATAATTAGGTTTCGCGTCTACCAGACGCGTTGAAATATTTTCATACAACTTATTAAGTTAGTGTATTCATACAACTTATTAAGTTGTATGAATACACTAACTAACTAACCATCATGCCGTTTCCCAGCAGGGGTAGGCAGAGCGAATTGAACGCCACACTCTTCCATCCTGGCACACCACTTTTGCTTCGGCCACATTCATACATCTTCTCATACACATTCTACGGTTGTTGCGGCTTTTAACAAGGCCATCCTGAAATACTTGTAGTACCTGATTGTGCCAGGTCTTTCGCGGACGCCCTCTATTCCTGTTGCCTTCAACACTCGCCTCATATATTTTCTTAACCATCCTTTCCTCGTTCATACGTTCCACATGACCAAACCATCTCAGCACTCTTTTCTTTATTCTATATTCTTTCTTATTCTTTCTTTATTCCTTTCTTTATTCTATTCTGTAATAAACTATAGATTTTAAAGATCCAAAATTCAAAAAAAATCAAAAAAAATCAAAAATCCAAAAATTAATTATTTTAACGAAAATTTGATAGATTTTCTTGATGGTCGCCTCGAGTCTGCTTGCAAAGTTTCAGCTCGATTGGATCACGGGAAAAGGGTTTAAAATGGATCCAAAGTTTTTTCGTCAGACAAGAAGACAAGCAGACGCCACGAGTTAATATAAAGGGAGTAAAAAAAGGTGCAGGTACCCACCCTTTCAATACTGATAAATATTTAGATATGAAATTTTTTAAATTCAAATTTTTTTTTAACATTCGGTCGTCTTTGCTTAATTAAAACGTGCAGCCAATCGTATCGCGATATCTATATCTATAAAACTCAATGTCTGTCTTTTTTTTTTTTTTTAAAATAGAGATGTGAACACGGAATACGTGTCACATCAATATTCTTACTATTTTCAAACTAAGCTAAACGCTTGTGCTATGAAAATAGGACTAACTTGCTAGTCTGGAGTGAGGTTCGAACCCGCAACCTTTTGGATCACGAGCTGTCTGTTCTGTTTTCTATAAAATCTACGCCATTTATCCGATTCGACTCAAATTTTGCATACTTATGCTTTAGGACATTTCCCCTCTCCCATTCTATCCCTTCCTCACCCCCTGATATATTTTCAATGCAAATCGGTACCGTTCGACCGATCGGACTCAAAATTTGGAAACATATTTTTTTGGACCCGGCGAGTAATATTGGTGATATTTTCCCCCTCCCTTTTTACCCCTTCCCCACCCCCTGATATATTGCAATATGCAAAATATATATGCAAAACTGTACCTGACGTTGGACTAATCGGACTCAAAATTTGGAAACTCATTCTATAAAATCTTCTGGTTTGTGTCTTCTGGGGTATTATGCCGTGTTATAATGACCTTTCTGGCCGATGTTTCGGATCCTATTGCAGGGTCCATCATCAGGTCTGATGTGAATATGGACTCTGCCATAGGATCCGAAACGTTGGCCAGAAAGGTCATAATATCACGGCGTGGTACCCCACAAGACACAAACCATAAAATTCTGCGTGGCCGTGAAAACCTAAGAATATTCTTTATTCTTTAGGACTTGGCGGGTAACACGGGAAACATTTCCTTCCACCGCTTTACCTCTTTCCCTCCCCCTGATATATTTAATATGCAAATTTATACCATTTGACCGATCGGACTCAAAAATGGAAAACTTATTCTTTAGGAACTGGCAAGTAGCGATGGCGACTTTCCCCCCTTCCCTTTACCCCTCCCCCTCCCCTGTTATATTTTCTGTACAAATCTACACCGTATGACCGACCTGACCCAGATTTTGCATACTTATTTTTCAAGACCTGGCGGCTAGTAAAGACAACTTTCCCTCCCCCACCCCCACACCTTATTAAATCTGTACAAATCTACAATGTTTGCCGATCTGATCTAAATTTTTCATTCTCATTCTTTAGGTCACGGCGGAATACATGGGTCACAATTCCTTCCTGGACATCCCATCCACCCTAGCCTAGATTAAATGGATCCTTTTTTTTAATTAGATACTGCGAAACAATGAAACCTTTGCATACCACCACAAACTTGTTTAACTAAATCCTTAGCCCAAGCAACTCCGGGTATAAACAGCTATAAATATATATAAAATAAAATATTCTTTCGTTAGAAGTCTTAAATCTCTGAAAGTTCTTCACGGATTGACTCTCACACAATGTTGCATTCGAATTTGTACGTTTTTGTAAACCTACTACGTTTTTATATATGTTCTTTCTCTTTTCTTAATTTTCCATTTAATAAGACTGAGCCACAGCAACGCGTGGCCGGGTACAGCTAGTATCCAAATAAAAACATTTGACTAAAGCATTCAAACTATGAATTTAAGAAGATAAATATGTTTATACTCACAAATATATTCCATTACTGGAAAACTCTACGCAACCGCGTCCTAAATGTAGACATAAGGAAATATTGCAAAATAGAGGACATAGCACAACACAGTAGATCCAGAAGGAGATTCTGGGGGGATCACGTAGCCAGAATGGAGAGTGACAGACTCGTGCATACACAGCAGAGAATCAGCAGAGAATGAAATCCCCTGTAAACGATGCCCAAGCCCACAGAAATGATGGAGGGATAGCTGGATCTTGTCATTCTAGGAGACGTAGTTTTTTGTTTTATAGATCAACAGATAAAATGAAAAGAAAAATAAATATATTTTTAACTAATATATTACTACAGTAAAATAAAAAAATGAATGAATTTTATTTTCAATTTTGCACTGTTCTGCAAAAATGAAAATAAAGTTGCTTGCCTTAAATCTGGTATAACTGAATTGAGAAATCGAATAATTATGTAGTTCTAGTTTATAAATATCAATATGAATGTGTCTGTACTCTACATAATCCTACACCATTCAACATTGGACGCGTAGGCGCCCTGATCTTTCTCCTAGCCAGCCCTCCTTCTCTCGCCATAAATATATTTCACCTTAAATTTCATACATTTCAAATCTTGTGATGTTTCTCTTTAGGACACTGGGGAAAAAAAATTTTTTCTTCCAATATTATATAGGTAGGTTGATGGTATAAGTAGCGTGCAGTTAGATATTTGAAGTAATCTGTACGGACGGTACTAGAATTTTCACGAAATTAATCGAAATAAAATATGTATCTCATAATACAATTACTATCTATATTTTATTATATGAATTTCTTCTGTCACGTAAATATTTAATTTTCCCTATTTTTCAAAATATATGTTTACGTACAACTCAGGCTATAATGTATTGACTGCGCGCGCCTGGTATATTTATAATTATTATATTGTACCCATCGTTATTCAAAGTTTTTTTTTTTTTTTTTTAAATAGAGATGCGAACACGGAATACGTGTCACATCAATATTCTTACTATTTTCAAACTAAGCTAAACGCTTGTGCTATGAAAATAGGACTAACTTACTAGTCTGGGCTGAGAATCGAACCCGCGACCTTTGGGTCACGAGGCGAGTGTCCTAACCACAAGACCAACAAGCTACTACTTAAAACGTTAAATTATGTATTATCCTTAAAATTTCTGGGTTTTTGCCGTATGAAAGTGTAAAAATATTTCCGAATGGTTTTCTTTAGGTTTGAATATGTAACGTATTTTTTGTAACTCATTGCACATTCTTTTTACGCTAATTGCCGTCATCCATTTTCATTTACCCTCCGCATTGCCGTGAATCGATAAGGCTTTGTTCAACCCACAGATCTGGCGCGCCCCATCAGGCTCCATCAGAAGGAGAAATCGGTCCCCCATGTCATCAGCACTCGTCCTTTCTACGCTCGTTTCCTTTGTGCTTCTCTAGTATTTTTAAACAAGCAAAATGCATTTGGAATGCAATGGGAATAACGAATGGTTTAATTGGTTGGGCTTTGACTTAATCGACGCTTTTCTACGCTTATCAAGACAACCTCAATCATATTACAGTTGTGTTTTCTTATTTTTCTTACATTTTCTTTCTAATATTTTGTCAAGTATTTAATTAAAGTATTATCAAGTTATTAATAGAAATAAAATGTCAAATACAAAAATAATATTATTTGCACGTGCAGTGAAATATGGGCATAAATATCTCAACGATTTTAACGATTTTCATGTATGTGTTATGTATGTGTCTTTATTATCTAAACGTCGTTTATCGTAAATGTCGTTTTTCTGTCTGTAACATCCGTTACTTGCTGGAATTACTCTGGAATCACAGTGACACGAAATCAGCGCACAGCTTAGGCAACACGCAAGAGTCACCTCACCAAATTACATGGTAATGCCATTTTTTATAGTATTATTTTATTATATTAATTTCAGGTTTAAACAAATAAAGCCAATTAAAAAAAACAAATGGTTTTCTATTCATTATCTTTCACGGGTGTACGACTAGTTATTAAATAATCACGTTAAAATTAGTTACAAATACCAACTAATTAAAACACGTATCTGTAAATATTTTATTCACTTTTTTCGTTATGAATTCGGATGGTCAAATAAAATCTCAATTATTTGATAACCAAGTGAACATTTTGTAATCTTTGTCCCATGGGTACCTGTTTATAACATTTCCATACTATGGCAGCAGAATTTTTATTGTTAGTTCCTGGTAGCATCATCAAGATAATTGTTTAGAACAGAAATGACATTTGAGTTAGTCGAGTTTTATGAGAGATAATATTCAAAATTGATAAATACACCATATTTTGTGAAGTTTTATGTCGAGTGTTACACAGATACCTTACTATGTTTTTGTCAGGAGTACAAATTTGTACCATTAGGGGTTTTGCAAATATTTTTTAATACAAAATAATTACTAAGAATTATTGGAATGCATCAAAGGTATTTGACACGTATTCGGAAGCCGAGACAGATGGAGATGACAAAGAAATGGTGCATGTCAATGTTTTGACAACAATTTTGAAAAGGATGTCTCAATTAATTTAATTTAATATTCTCACAGTCACATAGAAAATATTCTGACATCTTCTAATAGCTTGGAACCCTACCTTTTAACTTAAAACGTAGAACCCTATATTTTGACTTAGAACTTGGAACCCTATATTTTGACTCAGAAATTGAAACCCTTCTACATTCTCTTCTATTCATGACAGCCTTGTATTGTATTTGAAATAATAATTTGAAAGTTGAAAAATGATGGCATAGAATATTTAGACTTTTGGATATGGCTTTTATAAATAGATATTTAATTCGTGGAGGATTATTAAAAAAAATTATGCGTGTAGCTTTAGAAGATATATTGGAATAGGTCTCATTTCACAAGAACAAATGACGGGGAAAAAATAACTCAATAAATTTAGATTATAGATTCAAGAACACATTCTAATTGTGAAGATGCATTTTTTCAGAACGATGTTCTGTGAAATTTAAAACCAAATAAATTAATCAATTAGAAAGACACACAGAAAAATCAAATCCACGAAAAAATATTTGGCTGCTACCAGGATTCGAACCATGGATCTCCGACCATTATTAGGTCAGTAGGCCATTACCTTTACTTCCAGACTAAGAAGTTACTTGGATTTACATGACTATTTAATATTGCATAATAGTACTACAAAATTAATAATTTACGTGCTGTCAACGTTGAGTGCGAGTGTAATATTTTTACATAATAAATATTCATTATTTATTATCTTCTTGAATGTATTATTATGACTGTACCATTATTATTGTACCGCGTTTAAATTACTCTCTTGTTCCCACAAACATTTCAAGACAAAATACATGTAATTTTTATAATTTATCGCGGGTTATTTTTTCTTTTTATGAAGAAAGTAAACTTTGTTCACTTTTTTAAACGTAATATGTCACTATTCTCTTTATTTTACGACACAGTTAAGCGTGAGTTATTATTACCATCAACACTGGAGTAATTTGACTAATACAGTTCCATTCGTACAAAAAATACTTATTAATTATTTTTGCGCACAGAAATAATTCACAATATTTAAAAAGGGCATTGAGCAACTGAATATAATTTCATTAATATGATTAGGCAATGATAACTGGTTCCTGGAACAGGGATTAATTTTATCGAGAAAGAAAGAACGTAAAGAAATATTTATTTCTATTAATATTTTTTTATATGCATATTTCACACTGTAACATTGTTTTAATGTGGAATTGTTATAGTGTTATTTTTACGGACACATTATATAGTTGATACGATATTAATATGTTTTTCATCCCTGCCTAATCTCCTTAGGGTCGATCCACACTATCGGGCCGCTCCCGGTCCGCTTTCGCTCAAGTAAAATCTCATGACGTCCACACTAGTGGGTAGGTTTAGATCACGCTTCATCTTTTTTGATCAGTTTTCTCCGATCTGACTTTATCCGATCATATTTATTATGCCGGGATATTTAAAAATGTCTTTTTCGTAAATGTCATTTAAATTTCCTGACGCAAAATTAGCTATAATTATAGTTACAAAAAATATTTTTTATAAATAATATATTAATTTAATTAACCATTCTACAATTGCATGTTTTTTATAAACCCATTATTGTACAAATTTATTTAAAAGTTCATTGATGTTATGCAATTAAGATTAAAACATGATTATCGAAGGCGAAATGGCAATTTGGCCATTCACAAACAAGGACAAGTTCGGTCCCGCTCCAGTCAAATAACCCTAACAGATGAAAATACAAAATGTTTTATTATACAATACGATTTTTGAAAATACAAAAAAGTACAATTTTTTCTAATTAATTAAAATTTTATTTTTATCTTGTCCCACTTGCAACGTCAAAGCTGGATAAGATTAAGAGAAACAAAATTGTCTTAGAAAATGAAGACGCGTCTGTTCAAATTACCTTCCAATGTCTGTTACACCTTCATATCAGACGAAATAGGAAAAATATACCGTATTTATTTATTTAAATATATACCTCATTTATTTATTTAAAAATATACCGTATTTATTTATTTAAAAATACACCGTATTTATTTATTTAAAAATATACCGTATTTATTTATTTAAAATATACCGTATAGGTGAGCTGTATCTGAATACAAAATTCCCATGAAGGGCTAGACAGAGTCTTCTTCTTTTTCTTCCTCGCACTGTCACAACTCATTGCCTAGGTAGGTTCTTCTCGTTTTCGACTGTATTTTCTTCGGTTCTAGATGTCGCTTTCACCTAGGTCATTTCTCTGCAGGTTTTTGGAGAATTGAGTCATTCTGTAGTATCGATGAAGCGCCACAGATATAATCTGCTTTATCGTGTGGTTTGGTGGTCTAGTCACTTGAGTTTTTATCACTTTACAATTAATCTCAAGCCCGACTCTTGGGTTCTTCTCCAGATCAAAATTTCAAAAACACGTACTTGATTTTAACATTTTTCTTAACTGATTCTCTTAAATTTGTTACAATTTGTCTCATTCCATTTGCATTGGTTTGCCGCTAGCATATTCCACACGCAGATAGTTTTTATTCACGCTATTTCACAATTCGTTAGTTTATGGTCAAACTAACACTCTTTCTGTCGCTTATACAGAGAAATTTTTTTCCGAGTACTCTGGTATATTTTCGTGTATTCAACCAATTTCCAGATAATTTTCTTGATTGCTCAAAAGACAATTATGTGCAGTTCTTTCCGATTTGAGAACCTTGTAACAATTCTTATTTGAACAAATTAAATTAATTGAGTGTGTTATATGTACAACATTTTTCATGACAGGCAATCAAACAAAGTAGGTTATATTATTTTATCTTTAATATAGGTGATTTCTTTTCTTAAACCATCAAATAATTTAAACACAAATAAATGCAATCAATATTTTAAAATGTCAGTAATCATTGATAATAATTTTAATGTTTTGTGTTTAATTCAACTAAGATATTAATAGGTTAAAACATCGCTGCTTCCATTCGTTTGGTCAATTTAAGAATTATTTTTCTGATCGGGAACGATGTTTCGTAAGTGTTAAATATTTTATATGGTTTCGGAACTAAGAGTGTATATAAATCCATTATCAGGAACATAAAAGATAATGTGTATAGATATAATTGTTGTTCTCGATGTGTGAAGTTCTTCAGTCCTTGCATTGTGTTACGGCAGTAATTTGTTATCAATCATTGATTTCGTAGCCCCCTCAACAATAAGTGGTGTAATGTTTTTGTCCTGGCATAATCCCTCGATAATTAACTAAATCTGGACTTTCTGGAACACGGCCGTATTGGTGTGGTTTTCCGATAAGTCTGCTATTCTTCTACAAGCCGGCTGTGAACTCACAGAACATTTAAGAGGCCTCAGTACACAATTTTCGTATTTGCGTAAACTTATTAAATCATTTTGTAAAGCACATAGCTAAACAGGCTTAAATCAATTTTATGATGGTAGATCCTTTACTATTGAAGCATTTCCTTAAAAAAATATGAACAAATATATTGTTATAACATCAAAAAAATTATAACCCCGAAACACTATTTTAGTTTTGATGCAATAGAGTTTTTCTTTGGTACACTTAACCTCATATATTTTCAAATAAAGATCAAATATTTTATTTACAAATTGATTTATGCAGTGTGAAGAAGAAGTGGTGTTATTCAGACATTAATATTTTTCGACAAATTGTTAAATATATCGTTTTAAAAATGACAAAAATTAAACGTTCTGTTTCCTATATTTCAGTATCCATAAAACCATTAAAATGTCGATTATTTTAATTAAGTTATGCATGTGTACTAAGACAATTTCACTGTCATTAATAAAGATATATTCAAAAAATTATACCTCATACTCAAGAAGTCAAATTAATTAAATTGTAGTCTGAAATGCGCGGGCTCGCCGCCGCCGGGCGCGCGGCGCGCAGCAGTGCGCGGCCCCCCGCGCCCGGCTCGCCGCGCGTGATCATGACAGCCTATACAATTTAATTAATTCAAATTCTTGAGTATAAGGTATATTTTTTTTGAATATTTTTATATAAATGACAGTGAAATTTCAAACAAATCGTATTTTTACTACAAAAAAGTATATTTTTAGAGTTTCGTTAATTTAATTTAATTAATTATAATACAATGTTATCAATATTTTTAATATTTAAAGCATTTACTTTATGTTTAGGCATTTCAAAAAATGTTAGTACCTACATAACCGGATACTGAGATTTTTACTATACCGGCTTCGAGATGTATCTATCGCTTCGCCAGGACAACCACTACACTAGCTTGTAAATACCACTACACACCATAACCATAGTATGGCACACTAACACTTTTTCAAAATATTCCTCACGTGCGTGTTAATCTCACCAAAGTAATACACTTAGGTTCCTACCAAAAGAGATCAAGAATTCGAGGGGTGTAAGAGTGAGACGGGGTGCGATCAAAAATCCCCTTATACACTATCCCGATTTTATTTACCCAGACCCAATAAGTGTATTTACATGGATGCGCAGTGGTTGTCCTAACGAAGTGACGGGTAAGTCTTGAAATCGGTACACGAAAAATCTCTGTAAGTGGTTATAAACTAGCATTATAACATACATTTTGTTAGACTATTGTATTTTGCTATTACTTTTTGGTTATTGATAAGAAATAACATTAAACGAATTTACTTTTATTTGATATTTACAGTTTGTTAAACTGTTATAACATATTATTAACAATGAATTGGAAATTTCATTGCGGAAATAACACCATTATACACTTCAGTAAAAATCATTATTATAGAGAGCAAGATAAAATCATAAAATAGAAAAATTGTATACAGAAAAGGAAACATTCTATGAAGCTACTGATATTGTATAAAAATATTCTAATGAAGGAAAAGCATCACTGGGTTATACACAGCTATTCAAATAAATTAGATTTTTCGCTTTGAATTACCTATATGATGTGTGTGCTAGTAAATGTAATAGTTTTGTGGTCTGTCTGTCCGTCCGTCTGTCCGAAACTTCCTTTAATTTTCGTCATTTCATTTGAATTCACGGCATAAAAAAACTGAATTACACGGCTGGAAGTAGAACGCGAACCTGGGACGCGCAAGTGGCAGGTAGCGCCCTACGCATATCGCTACCAACACCTTTATAAAAATATGCTAAAATATATACTAGGGCTTAGCAAAGACGTGAACCATTTTCCTTGATTTTTTACGCGTACACGGCTAGTATTCAATAAGTGTCAATGGCAGGTTTGTCTTACATCTAGAATTACGCAATGCAAATTACGTTAACTAAGGGTTCAGAAAAATATGTGCTCTGTACGTGCGAACTAAAGAAAACAAAACTCATTTTGAAAATGTACTATCGTGAATACTGACGGCAGACGTTTCTCAGCAAGCCTTATTATTCATATTATGTCGGTAGTACACGGGAATTCAAATTTTCTTCCAATATCTCTTCCCCATCTTAATACACTCTGATATCCAAACGTGCTCCCAGGTGCTCACTAAAGAGACGACGATCCGTGTTTTCAAACACTTCTCAAGAATATCAATGAGAAATAAAAATGTATCATGTTTGATATGTGAGGAGGATTTTTTCCAACTGTCGGCACCGGCTATACTTTAGTGCTGTCACGCTTGTTGAACTTGCTCATATAAAGCTGTCGTCATTTTTTAAATTACGAAAACAGAGGGAGGCATAACGAATTTGATTATCTGGTAAATATTAGGTCCTTACATATGAAATTGGCGTTTTGCCGTACTGGCAAATTTGATCTCAAATATCTTCTCTTTGGTTAGGAATTCCAAATTCAAATTTATACAGCTATTTACTCCTGTATTTGTGTTTTGAAAATTATAATTCATTTGTTTTTTCCTCAATTTTTTTTTCTTTGCGTCACTCAGTTTACAAAATGAAAAACTTGAAATATCGCGTTATTTACGTGTACGAGTTCCACCGTGGCACCAGTACTGCAGAAACGGCTCGAAGGATTAATGATGTGTCTGGCGACGGTGCCGCAAAAGAAAACACAGTGCGTTTTTGGTTCCAACGTTTTCGTTCTGGAAATTTCGACCTGCAGAACAAGCCCCGTGGACGGCCGGAGACCAAAGTTGATAATGAAGAATTGAAGGCTATTGGGAAGCGGATCCATCGCAAACCACATCCGAGTTAGCTGCAGGCTGCGGTGTTAGTGATAAAACTGTTTTAATCCACTTGAAGCAAATTGGTAAGGTGAAAAAGCTTGAAAGGTGGGTACCTCACGAATTGAGTGAAGCAAATCAACAAACGCGCGTTGACTGCTGCGTTGCATTACTCAACCGGCACAATAATGAAGGGATTTTAAATCGAATCATTACCTGTGATGAAAAGTGGATCCTGTACGATAATCGGAAGCGCTCATCGCAATGGCTGAACCCTGCCGAACCAGCCAAACCATGCCCCAAGCGAAAATTGACTCCAAAAAAGTTACTTGTGAGCGTTTGGTGGACTAGTGCTGGTGTCGTTCACTACAGCTTTCTTAAATCTGGCCAGACGATTACGGCAGATGTCTATTGTCAGCAACTGCAAACCATGATGGAAAAGCTAGCTGCTAAACAACCGAGGCTGGTTAATCGCTCTAGGCCACTGCTGCTTCATGATAACGCTAGACCACACACTGCACAACAGACGGCTACCAAATTAGAGGAGCTTCAATTGGAATGTCTAAGACATCCACCGTACTCTCCGGACCTTGCCCCAACAGATTACCATTTTTTTCGAAATTTGGATAACTTCTTGCAAAGGAAAAAATTCAACTCCGATGGGGCAGTCCAAACCGCCTTCAAAGATTTTATTGATTCCCATCCGAATGGTTTTTTTAGTAAAGGGATCGATGAACTACCTATGAGATGGCAAAAGTGCATAGATAGCAATGGTGCATACTTTGATTAAATAAATATATTATAATAAAAAAAAATCGGCTTTATTTTCCTCCCATACTAAACGCCAATTTCATATGTAAGGACCTAATATTAAGAAAATGATTATCTGATAAATAACTGCAGTTTTAGAATTGGTAACTGCTTTTGTCTTGGAAGCATTTAAGTTAACGCAGTTACAAATACTTTTCATGTATCTCAATTTTTTTAATTTTTTTTTAATATCGGTTTAACTCTGTGTGTAGTGGCGGTTTTTTTATAGTAGGTACCTTCAAATATTTGTTAGTTACAAAACCTTCACAGCTTATAATCACAAAAAACTACTTTTGTTCTCTCTTTTGTTTTTCTACTCGGGTAAGAACCCTTCCATTTCTTCGCTATTTATAAATCATGTTAGTTCTTATTTCAACCACTGGGCATACCGGCCTGCCGTTCTGCGCATGTAACACTTTTCTATGGAACTGTCAAATGTCAACGAACAGCTCGTTACACAGCCTCCCTCTCTCAATACTGTTCGTCCCGAACAGGATCATTGTTGTCCCCATGAGATCTCCAAATTCCCATGCTGCCACACTCCAATACACGAGCGCGTGTTCTCACATCTATCTCAATCGTCATTGATTCATTTTCTTTTCAGCTTATCGCGTGCCTCAATTCGCTTCTTCGTTGCACGGAACCTCTCTGCTTCCTCGAACATTTCTTTTTTTTTAAATCCTCAGCAAAAATGATTAGCAATCCAGATCGATACTTGGAAGTTCCATCCACCTGGGTCAAAGACGAGCACGTTACGCTTGCCCTTTGAATTTGTGTTGAACTCGTAAGCCCGCGCCGCCACAGTGAGCTCATTGATGATCTGCAGCACGTTGAGCTTGACTGTCCTGACCACATTCCTGATAGCTTGTCGCTGAGAGTCACTGAAGTAATCTGTCATAGCCAGAACTGCTTCCTTCACACTCTGGTCCACGTATGCTTCGGTCGTCTGTTCCATCTCGTCCAACACCATGGGACTTATTTCATCGGGAGAGAGTTTCTTGTTCTCCCCTTTGTACCCTACTTGCACCATGGGCTTGTTCTCCACGGTGACTACGCACAAGGGCCAGGGCTCTATGTCCTCCTGTATCTTGAGTTCAGTGAACTCGTGCTGCTCGACGTCGTACACAGTATTGCTGAGGTCCATCGCAAACTGGTCCTCGGCCACATTTTCCATCGTCACCTGGTCCTCAGCCGCATTTTCCGTCGTCAGCTGGTCCTCGGCCACATTTTCCACCGCCACCTGGTCCTCAGCTGCATTTTCTATTGCCACCTGGTCCTTGGCCACATTTTCCATCGTCACCTGGTCCTCAGACGCATTTTCCATCGTCACCTGGTCCTCGGCTGCATTTTCCATCGCCACCTGGTCCTCGGCCACATTTTCCATCAGCCTCTCACTATCGACGAAGATCATTTCTGCAGGTGTTGTCCCATTTCCTTGGTCATACCTAATGTTTGAGGGCGCCGCCGTTTCGTACTGCCTGTGGTTGCTATCCTGTAAACATCGTTCGTCGAATGTAGAAGGCTTTTTCCCTGTCGACCCTGTAGCATTCTCTACTTGAACCTTCTGGCAATTTCTTACTTCATCCCGGAGTTTCTCGATTTCATGTCGTGTCTTTTCAGCGTCACGTTTTACGTCTTGTCGAAGATCCTTGATATCTTCTTGAAGATTATTGACGTCCAGTTTAGTGATCTGCAATCCTTTTTGTTGCTTGTCAACACTTTCCCTAAGCTCCTTGATGCCTCCTAATTTGACGTCCAACAACATTCCCAATTTTTGCTCCTGTTCTTCCTTGTCTTCTTGGCGTTTCCGCTCCTGTTCTTCCTTGTCGTCTTGGCGTTTCCGCTCCCGTTCTTCCTTGTCTTCTTGGCGTTTCCGCTCCAGTTCTTCCAGCATCTTCATTATCATATCGCATTCCACATCCGTAAATACCTCCATGGTTGCCATTTCTTCCTGTGCCACGATCTTCACGCTGATTTCTTAAAAATCTCCCAAATCCCGCTTCTGACGCCAGTTGTTACGTGGCATGGCTCGCTCGAAAAATGAAATGGCACAACTCGTAAAATAAATCTTTTATTATCGCTTGTACATTATCTCTCACATTTTACAATCGCTCGCAACGCAATACTGCCGCTATTTTTTATTCAAACACAAAAGAACAGCTCTCTTTTGTTTTTCTACTCGGGTAAGAACCCTTCCATTTCTTCGCTATTTATAAATCATGTTAGTTCTTATTTCAACCACTGGGCATACCGGCCTGCCGTTCTGCGCATGTAACACTTTTCTATGGAACTGTCAAATGTCAACGAACAGCTCGTTACAGTATTTTAAAGTGACCTGTAAAACTCAAAAATCAATCTTTTTAATTTACTAAAATGTTTTTTTTAACTGGGAACAGAAATCATCCTCTTACAACACCATTTTTGGCGTAATTAATATAGAGATCTTTGATTTAATCCTGAAATTTTACGATAAACTCAAATTTAACAATTCAAAGAACGCTCTTATAGGCGGATTTCCTTAATTAAAGAAGAAGTATATTATATCAAAACCGGTCTACGATAATATAATATAATCAACGCGGCTAGTACAAAGTTTGGTTTTTAGTACTATTGAATTTTGTATCCATTACCTTCTTTATTTAAATAAAACTCGCAAATATAATCTTGACCCTCTGTAATTTTCTATAACAAGAAAGTGTATTCATAAACCGCATCACAAATAGTTAAATAGTAACCAAAACTCAGCTTAAAAGTTTAGTAAATGATCAAACAAAATACCGCAGCTCACATTTAACCATCTCTAACCTATTTCCGCTTGGTAAAATAAACATTCGTGTATCCTTTGTGAAGTGATATTTACCTGTCTTTATGAACATGAATAGGTACATACAACATCCTTAGCGAGGAAAGAGGGAGCGGTACCAAGCAAATTAATTAACTTCTTTGACGTCACCATCCCTTTAAAATCGGAGTAAAAATTGTCTCATTCACACTTTTCACTATTCCGCACACTTCTAATAAGTAATTTTTATTAATTTAACATTAATAATTTTTAAAAGGCAACAAAATTACTTAGTTTCAACCACTTATAATAATAATTAAATTCATTTCTCGGATATATTTTTTACTGACAGTCTAAGAGATATGGGTTGCTTGTTGGTGAAGTGGTTATGACTCTCGCCTAGTGATCTAGTGGTGTAAGTTAGTCCTATTTTCATACCAAAGCATTTACACTGATTCGAAAATTGTAAGAACATTGATGCGACATGAATTCTCTGTTCAAAACTTTATTTAAAAAAAATGAATTAAAAATTATTAAACTGTCATTATATAACTCACTTTTACAGCACAAAGTATATTAAAAAAATATGTATTTCAAATTATCTGATAAAAAGTACAGTACATTAAAAATACATTGAGTTCCATCTATGTCTGTCTGTTCTCTATACAAATCTACACGGTTTGTCCGATTCGATTCAAATTTTGCATACTTATACTTGAGGACCCGGCGGATAATATAGGCAACATTTCCCTCTATTTTTTTAACCCCTTCTCTTCCCCTTGATATATTTTCGATGCAAATCTGTACCGCTTGACCGATCGGACTCAAAATTTAGAAACTTATTCTTTAGGACTTGGCGGGTAACGTAGGTGACATTTCCCCCCTATTTTTTTTACCCCTTCCCCTCCCCATGATATATTTACGATGAAAATCTGTAGGTATTGTTCGACCGATTGGACTCAGAATTTGGAAACTTATTTTTTAGGACTCGGCGGGGACATAGGCGACATTTCCCCCTATTATTTTACCCCTTCTCCTCCCCTGATATATTTTCGATGAAAATCTGTATCGCTTGACGGATCGGACTCAAAATTTTGAAACTTATTCTTTAAAACCCGGCGGGTAACATAGGTGATATTAACCTCCTCTTTTTTTACCCCTTTCCCTCTCTCTGACATATTTTCGATTCAAATCTATACCGTTGTAACAAACCTTTGTTTCTCCCCACAAATTTATTTTCAACCTAATCTTTAACCCGTACAAAGCCGGGTATAAACAGCTAGTATAATATAAAATTGTGTTCTGCCCAATAAGTTCATCTAATGTACACCCATGTAATTTTCATTTTAAAGTTTCTCCTAAAAATTATTTTTTTTACATTACAAATCAGTGTGAATCTGTCTGGAATATCGATAAAGTGTCAGAAAAATGAATGATCACCACGTATTCAAAAATGTATTTTCAATTTGTTACTGTTGGGCTTTAATAATCTTACAAAATTAGGCATTATTTCCCAATAAACAAAAATTTTATTATGATAAATTAAGCAATACAAAAAAAATAACATCAGATGTCCAATGTTGTACCATATTAGGACCAATGCTGTACAATATACAAATTAGTGTCATTTACCTTTATCTGTTTGCGCTGCATAATAAAACAAACTTCGCAGCCCAGAAATTTTTAATGTGACTCTTGGGATGGACCATCGATGAACACGAATTGACAAAAACCATCTTTTTTTATTTGTGGTTGTTTGAATTTTATGTCTGGCAAGTAAAAAAAACATTCAGTGTACTTTTTATGACAAAACAAAGCGTAGGGTTTGCCGGTCATATAAAAACAACAAAAACAATTATTGTCGAACGCATACTTTAAAACTCGATTCAATCACTAAATTGTTTTAATTTTGTTTGCGGTTTTATTATGTCTGACAAGTAAGAAATACGCTATGTGTACATGTTTTTATTTAACTCGCTTTGTCTGTTGTTTGTTGTGGTGGAATCTTGTAATTGATTTTTTACCAATTTATCGATTAGCTTGAGCTGTGAACTTTCAATATTTATATAGCGGATAACCAAATCATTTTCAACATGTTTTGGTGATTATTTACATAGATTGAAATTAATAATCACGTCATTCATAAGCAAGAGCGGCAGAAATCGCTAAACATGCCGTTCGAAATGTTGTTTTACATTTTAAAATAATGTGTTTAATATTTGGATACTGCATGGGTGATGTTAAATAATCGATTTAATGCAATGAGATGAAAACGTTTAAAAGCGTGTCTTCAATTTCTTTTGTTTCTTATTTACATCCTATTTGTATGAAAGCTTACTGATTAACCCATTATCTTAAAGATCATGTGACCGAGATCTATTAAAGATCTTTACCTTTTCATGCAGTAATTTTCACTACTATCGTCTGTTTTCATAGGAAGTTATCCAACCGTGAACATTACATTTTTTCGCGTCTTTCTCAAATTCATATACCCACATATAAATAAATAATATATTACCTTTCTCATTGTCTAATAAATGAGATCATCTTCCTATATGATTGTAAGTGGTTATCACTCACCACACATAAGAATCGTAATTCTTTTTGGTGAGGTATATACATACAAGAAAAAATTCATTGTAATATTTTAAAGGTATCTTTGTTATAAAATATTATATATATATATTATTAATAAATCAATAAATAAAATAAATTAATAAATATACTCTTATTTATTATTTCATTGATAGTATTTATTATTTTATACTCAGTAGAACATTATCTTTTAAAATATTTAAATAAGATAAAATGTATTTCCACAAATTGGATGCTTCGACATTCGATTATTTCCGTATTAAATTCACAAAATTTTCAAAAAAATTATGAAGACTGTGCCACAAATTATATAAAATATTTAGAAATAAGTTGTTATTATATTCAAGAACACATTCTTATAGTGAAGTTGCAATTTCAAAATAAAGTTCTGTGAATTTTAAAACCAAAACCGAACCAAACCAAATCTCTAGCGGCAGATATACAAAGTAATTTGTGACTACTGCATTCAATGATATAATAAACTGTAGATATGTTACAAGGTGAAATCTTGGCAACTCAAAAGTAAGATAATTGCCTTACTTTCATTCGTTATTGAACGGACCGAAACAGTATTTTTGCGTAACAGTAATTTAAAAAAAAATTAAATTACAATATATTATATAAAAAATATATATGTTTTATGTGTTGAGTTGAAAATGTCTTTCGATGCCTGGGGATAAACTCAGCTCGTCAATGTCAATTTATTAAAGATCTGTCATTCGAAGTCATCATTTTTCAGACCATCACTCTCTAAAAATGTTCAGTAGGGTGACAAAATGTGTACCAGGGATACATATAAATCAAGCATCTTAGAAACTGGTTTATATATATAAAAGAAAATGTTTATAAAACCTAATACCTCTCTGCCTCTTTTTCTGTTCTCTATATAATCCTTCTTTGTTTGTCCGATGTAAATTAAATTTTACATAGTTAGCATAGACCTTGCGCAAAATGAAGATATCCATTCTTTCGTCAATCTGCCCCGTCCCACCGATATAAATGAAATGTCATTGATTCGAATATTTGTTTAGACATTCTTTAGAACCCAAAGCCTTACACTATATTCTTAAATTAAATTACATTACATTACAAATACAATCATACAATAAAATATCGAACTACCCAACTAGGCTGGTCTGTTTTAGGGCAAGTTATATATTTCATTTTAAAACGCAATATTCGACTACAGGTACTCATTAGTACATATAATTAATTTTTAATTTAGAGTCTAAGTAAATAAGAACATTATAAAAATTTTAATTAGATTAATACAATACAAATATTTTAATTAAATTAATACAATAAAAAGTTAAATTGGATAAATACATTTTATAAATTAATACATAAGTCTAACAGTAGTTTTCCAAATAAGATAATAAATTTATAAATATTTAAAACAAAGACGAAGAGAAAAAAATATAATGATAATACTTATTTTACTAAAGAGTTTTATTTTATAATTTCCATTAATTTCTTTTCAGTGTTTTCTCTACCCATATCGAAAATAATATTAAATAGGTTTACTCTGAATTTTTTGGTATTACTGCTGGTTTCAATATTTTTACTTATTAGGTTATATATTCTAGGAGCTTGGAAACTGAATAGTCTTTGGCCAAAAGTTGTTTTCATTTTAGGTACCGTAGGTATTTTGTATTAAAATCCATTAACTTTTTAGGATTCTCCGCAAACTACAGACACTATTCACCTTCTCCTGACTATTTTGCTAATATAGTCAGGTCATCCACCCGTATTTGCCTAATATTGTATTAATGACTACTACATAGAAGCTGGTTTTGTTGTTTAAACAAATGATATAATTGTTTTATTTATATGTTATTTTATTTTATATGGTCATCTAATAGGGAGACATACTTGTTTTAGAAAAAAATAGTTTTTTTATTCATTTCCATTTCCTTGTCCTAAATAGCCTCGAGAAAGCTTTTTAAAAAAAATATTTAATCCTTTTTTGGGCATTTTCATATCCTGGAATCATATTCACTAATGTATAATTCACTCTTTGTACCTAAATTTTCTTAATAAATACCTTGAAGAGCATGATACCCATTTTTCATACATTGATATCTAGCAGCATTTCTTGGCAATACAATACAATTAAAACTTGCGTTGTAAACAACCTCATAACATTTAATTTTTTGAGTTTTTACCTATGGACGCGTATGTCTTGACAAAAACATTAATTCCAGTGAATACAAAGTATTTTTGTATTTTCTGTGTAAGTATGCATTTGTACAAGGATTTTTATAATTAATTTACGTTATTAGGATTGTGTTTATAATATGTGATAAAAAATATAATTTAAAAAAAAAATGTTTTTAAACGTAATTGTATTACTTTTGCATATAAAATTATATATAATTTTTTTTGTATAAAATATAATAAAGAATTTTGCATTTTTTGTTACCAATTATGTCTTCGACGATCAATAGATTTAATTTAATCCGTAGATGCATTTTCTTTATCTTTATTATGTGACATGGTAACATCTGTGAGATGTATACAGGGTGTACCAGAGCTTGCAGCAAAAACTTGACCGGGAGATTCCTGACTATGTTATGAGTCTAAAATGTTCAAGCAACCATGACCTAATCAATAGTTATGGAGATAAGCAATATCAAAGTTGGTATTTTTTTCAATATTTCTGACTTATTTTTTGTAAAAAGTTGAACTACCATTCTTATATTGATTATGAAAAATTCATTTTCTTCCATACAAGTTAAATAAAATGATAAAAGCTTTGTAAAAATTTTTTTTTTTCAATTTTTGCAAGGTTTTTATCATTTTATTTGACTTGTACTAAAGCTAATGAATTTTTCATAATCGATATAAGTTACTGTAATGATAATTAAAAAATAATAAGAAAAAAATGCAAACTTTGATATTGCATATCTCCATAACTATTGATATTAGGTCATGGTTGCTTGGACATTTTAGACTCATAACATAGACAGGAATCTACCAGCAAAGATTCTGCTGCTTGCTCTGGTATACCCTGTATTTACCACCTTTGTTAGAGTAGTTTTATAATAAAAACATATATATTTCATTTTTTATCGTAAACAATAGTTAAAAAAATATACGTAAATATCCAGTACCTATTTGTAATAGTTTAAAACTAACACACATATGTTATTTAAAAATGGCATCGATTTTTTTGGATAACAAATGCAAAATATGGAAAAAGTTGTAAGCTTACCATAATTTTAAAAAATCTATTGTAAATACCAACCATGAACGTAATGAATTATTTTATCATATTCTTTAGAATATTTTACAAAATAATAT
This sequence comes from Agrypnia vestita, assembly GCA_016648135.1. NCBI lineage: Eukaryota > Metazoa > Arthropoda > Insecta > Trichoptera > Phryganeidae > Agrypnia > Agrypnia vestita. Next base: position 25,103 of record JADDOH010001602.1, on the reverse strand, counting down.
GTCAAAAGTAAATAGATTTTATTTCAAATTATTTTAGCGTATTTTAGTGAATAGGAAAATACGTCATTTTTTATTAAACGAAACTGTGAATGTTGCGGGTCTGCTTTTGATTTGGATTTATCCAACATAAATAAGCGTAAACCATTTTTTGTTGTGTTTTATGTCAGAATATGACTTATTACAATTTTTACATGAATTGGAAAAATCTAATATTTTTAGTATATAATTGTTTCGAAACAGATTTTTTTTGTTCAGTTATTTATTTGTATTTCGCTTATTTTTATACATTCCAACCCATTTTTCTTGTCATAAACAGAGAACAACCTTTCAATCAAATGAAAAAATAATGTGTGTTTCCAAAAGTCATGAAATTTTTCAAAGGGGAACAGGTTATTTTTATGGCTGTTATTGAGTCGTCTTTAAAAGATCGAAACATTTAGAAAATCGTGAATTAAAAGTGACTTAAATATAAAAAAATAGCTTTTTTATATGGGATATAACGAACCTACTTCACAATATTTAATTTTATTACTTTTCATAAATATGATTCTTTTACGTACTTTAAACCAATTAAAATGTCTTTGACCCTTCAATGAACCAAAACATTTCTGACGTTAGCCGAATTGTCCAATGTATTGAAAAAATTCGGTATAATAGACAATCAATTTGAAATAAATTGATTTCAAAATACGTCAATTTTAAACTTTTTTTTCATATTTATTTATTTTTCATACTTATTACATGAATACACATGCCAAACTGTACAGCAGTTTTACGCAGTTTTAAAATGCTCAAGGAAATATTTAGCCAGATTTTAACCTTCGTGTGTACACATTACATCGTTTAACAAGTTAGATTTACTCAGTCCATTCGTTTATTGTTTTACCTTTTATTTAGTGCATACGTTTATTAATTGTATTATGTATTTATTGTTCGCGTTTTTAATTCATTATTTTATTTTAATATAATTTAATCTTACTGTATATGTGCTGGTCTCAAGTAGAGATAACATAATAAAATAAAGCAAATATTATAAAATATTTTTAATAATCTATCATTATGACAACTTATTTAAAAGTACATATAAAGTGAGATAATTATCATGTTTCTATTATATTCAAGAACACATTACTGTTGTGAAGTTGCAATTTTTTCAGAACAATGTTCTGTGAAATTTAAAACCAAATTTGTTAATCAATTAGAAAGACACGCAAAAAATCAAATCAACGAAAAATATTTTAATTATAAATATAAAGGTGATCAGGGTTCGAATCCGGTAGCAGTTGATCAATGAACCCCTTAATTGATTAACAAGTCGAGCTTCCATTTTGGTTCTCATATGTTATTGTACAAATTTATTGAACGATCTGTATTATACAGGGAAATGATACATATTTACGTTAACAATCACGTGTAAGCAAAATGTATCGATTCCTCAGTACAATTGCTTATGTTTTTTATACTCATGTTTTCATTTAATGAGGCATAATTTAGGATATTTTCGTTTAAAATCACGTTGAGTTGCGACAATCAACTTGTTATTTATTATAAGCACAATAAAACAATATTAGCACGTTTTCTAGGTGTAATTTTTTTCTAATTAAATTTTATGCGCCACCTCTACACAAAACGAAACTAATTGAATATAAAATAAAAAAATAGAATTTAAAAATAGCTTTACACATTTTTTTTCAAAATGTAATAATTAATTGGTGTAATAAAATTAATTGTTCGAAGAATCCTTTTTCTTCTGATTGAGTTGTGGTGACATTATTATTAAAATAAAACACAAACGCACGCAATCCTGAAGAAGAGAACATTGTTCTCGAAACATGTAGAATGTATATCTAATAAAGTGGTGAAAACAACATAATTTGTGTTTTATTTTAAGTGTAATGTGAGTGTTATATAATAAATAAATGAATAGAAAAGATTTATATACACCACGTTTAACAATATCCCAAATACACAAAATGAGTATAATATTTAATTAATCCGTAGTTAAAGGATCAACGCTCTTAATGAAATAAAACCCTTTTGACCTTAAGGTTTTAAGTGCAGAATTGATAGAGAAAATCAACTAATCCCCCGATGAATAATTAAATAGTTTTCCTGTGCTGAAACTTTCGTAGTGTTTTGTTTGTGTTCAAGATAATGAGATTCTCTATCTTCGGTAGCCCAGTGATTGAACGAGGTTTGAATAGGTAAATAAGGATATTTTGAAGACAAAAAAAAGTTTTGCTGTTTTATTCATCATCCCTGTAGAATTTAGTGCCGTTCAATTTTATCAAACTTACCTTTTTTGTGATGGCAGAAAATTAACTCGACATATTGTTATATAATATATTGCCGTTTTAATTAACATTTATCCGTCTTTGTGGATGACCACAGGTCTCACTGGCACCTCGTGGTCTAATCGGGGCGGAGGGGGGATACGCCTCACATGCAAGTCTGAGCTAGTAGCAGCGTAGGGAATACTTTTACAAGCAATAAATACGTACAGTTACCTTGTATGGTTACTCTCAGCTCTCGAGTCACTTCCCATATCGTAAAATATCATAAAATACTACAGTAACATTCATATTCATTCTGTCTCTGTAAGCAATAGCCGAAGGCTATTACCAAGGTAAACCATATAGAGGTTGTGATTGGATTTTTTGATTGAAAATATATATTCTCTTGCTTCACAGTATTAAAAAACATATTAATGTGATCCTTACCATCTACCCTCGTGGGCCTACTGCGCCTTGGTAATAAGAACACATGGTTATGGGAAGAAAAACCCCAACAAAATCCACACACCAACTTGCTTGGATGGATCCACGTGTTAATTCCAGGACAGGAAAAAGGAGTGCGAAACGTTTTAAGAAGCCTTCATCCGGAACAGGAAAGATAATGTTGATCACATTAAACTTATTTTTTTAACATAACAGAACTAACAATACTTTTAAATGTATGTTCTGAGAACACAATTACTAGATTTTTCCACTAAATTATTAATTAAAATAAGTTATGAATTATTAATTATTCTGTGAGACATCTATAATTTATCTTAATTTATTATTATCTCTCTGTGGACAAAATCCAGTAATGGCGTTCTCAGATCATACATACAAAATTATTTTTTAAAATATATACTGGTCTGTAAGAAGAATAAATAAATTGAAAAAAAAAATTCGGGCGTATTCTAGTGTACATGTTAATAATTCGGAAGAATATGGCTTAATATTCCACTTTCAATACATAGAAATATCTTTACCAGCTGTGAAATCAAACTTTGTCATGAGCCCTGAGCCTCCTTACGAAGACTTCCATATGCGTTTCCAATATACACATCTTTGTGAGTCTTCTATAATTTAGCTTTATTAATAAAAAAACAAATTTATTTTATAGATAGACTTTCTAAAATATTTCCAAACGCTTCGTGGCATATTTTCAACAGAATATTCTTTTATGAGCGATGCTTAAATTTGATAATACCAGTTTTACTGACTTAATTAAGTTTCAATTCCAAATACATCACATAAAACTGTTTTACTCCTCCACTTCTATAGTAAAGAAACTGTTAGAAAAACCGTTTAAAAGTAATGGTACTGTTGTGTTTTCGTTGTACATAAAAAATTGTTTCAACTTAATGTAACTTAATTGAATTAAAAACGGAAAAATTATAGCAAAAAGATCTTGTTAATTAGTATAATGTTTAGCTGGTTGTACCTTTCAAAATTTTAACATCATACACAGGATTAACCGGTTTACGATGATGATGTTTTAATGGTAAACACGAATTGTTTTGAATAAAAATATCAATTTTGTTGTAATATCAATTATATTGTTGAGAGAGCAAGTCAATATAAGGATGCTTCCCACGTTGAATACGACCAGGTATTTATGAAATTACTAAATATTGAGGGGTGCAATTTTAAGGTTTTCAAGTTCAAAGTGAATTCATACGAAAACCGGTTTAATCCAAATTTGGCACGAATTTGTATAATTTATGTAGTATGATTATAAAAATTTTCTTCACCGACTTATATAAATAGCACCAAAACTAACTTATTAATTAGCGACAAAATTGACTTATAACTCATATACAACAATAAAAAAGGATTTTTTTTTATTTTGAAGATGTAAAATATATTTTGTTTTAAATGATTTATTATTGTATTCATTTAAATTGTTTACATGTAAATTATCATTTGTAGCACCGTTGTTATGAAAACATGTTTTATTTAAATTAACATCAAAACAATAATGATTTAATTATATAAATTTTACTAGAAACCTTCATAAGTCGTTTCGTTCGTCGGAAATTCATATTCACAATTTTCATTATTTTTTTTGGGAATCCTTCACGGTTGGCGAAACTTGCAGAGCGAATTTGTTCCTCGAGCTAAATCACAAATTAGATGTGCTGTAGTTGGCATTATTCTCTTGGTTTTTGCAGAAGCGAGTTTCATTTTCATAAAATAATAAAAATCAAAAGGACCACGAGTAAAATGCACACGTCGTATGCATGGTCGTAAGTGATACTTGCGCTCCGCCCCGCAACTATATCTATAAAACTCAATGTCTGTCTATCTGCCTATTCTCTATACAAATCTACACCGTTAGACATGTCTGCCCCAACACAGGCTCGACATACCTTCTTAACATCTTTTGATAATTCTAAACAAATAATAAAAATAGTAAATATTAAAAAAATACATATTAAATAATAAGGACAAGGATAATTTTTTAAAAAAATCGGGTGTTTATAAATTGATTTGTAATGATTGTGATTATTTTTATATATGGAAAACGTGTAGAAGTTTTGAAGTTAGAGTTAAGGAATAATCAAGGTGTTTAAATAGCAATAAAAATTCTGAATTTCTTCTGAATTTTTTTGATATTAATAAGGGTTTACAAATTTTACATACAAATTATACAGAATCACAGTTTGATAAATTAGAAATTTTGGAAATAAGAAAAAGTGTTAATAGTAAATTGAATATTATAAATAACTAGGTCCATTTTACAAATAGTTATCTTTTTAATTTATTTACATGTTAATTAGGCACTTTATTATTATTAATTTTCCATATATAACTTTTTTATTATTTTGATTGTCTATACTTCGATTATTAAATTTAATTTTTGTTAGTATACAATTGTATCCTGACTAAAGGGCCGTAGGCCTTGAAACAGTTGATATTTTCAATATAAAAAAGTGGTGAAAACTGAGTTTATTATATTAATTATACAAATATTTTTTTATTTATATAGATTGTATTATTGAATTACAATTTTAGAACCAATAAAAAATAAAAGGATTTTTTTTTTTGTAGAATTTTGGGAGGACCACTTCCACTGCCGCTACCTGAACAGCTCCAGGACCCCGTATAACCTCAAGTACACAACTCCCTGCACTGGTAAAGAGAAATTGACCAAGCAAAACACTGACTTCGAAGATCAACTACAATTTGTTTCCGATGCAGTAATGGCCTTTGCTTATGCTATTAGGTAAGTTTTTTATAAAATTTACATAGATGTGAAATTTTTTGTTTTCTTGTTTTTTAATTGATTTTCTAAGCAAATCGCATAAAAACACTACAAATTATCTGCCTATAGTGGCATTTACAATAGGCCGTACGGACCAATTACGTAGCGAAACACGTAACAAAAACACTCCAGGCTTGAGTTAATTACTTTGATGTATTTGTGATCTCACCGGGAATTTAACCAAGAACTTCGATAGAAGAAGCCAATGTCATGGCAACTGGACTATGAGTGGGCATATTACAAAGTATAAATTTTCATAAGGTATAGTGTTTATTTTAACATTTGATAACGTATGCACTAACTATGAGTAAATTTATCTCTTTGTGTCTATAAAATATACACTATATTAACACCTGCATAATATATATGCGTACTTCAGTGAAAAAATCTTCTTATTTTCTCAGTGTGCCCTATCCGTTCAATGGACGTTCAATATTGGGTTCTCTCTATTTTTCTCTCTATATCTCCGATGGCGCTATAGCCCTTGACCGAGCCAAATCTAGCCTTGGCCTCCCGCAATGTTTGCCTCCAACTGTCTCCGTTCTCAGACGCTATTCTTCACCTTCATCATCTTCACCACGCGCCACCTGGAGTACTTGAATTGCATCCCTTCTCACTTCATCATCCCATCTCAGCCTAGGCCTTCCCATTCTTCTCTTTTTACCTAGATGTCCAGTCATTAACCTTTATGGACGCGCGAGTCTGAAATTTTTTGTACATGTCCAGCCCAGCTTAATCTGAGGAACTTTATATGGACTGATACACTTGGGGCCTTATTGTATATATATATATTGATAATAATTCATTCTTGTGGCGAATGCGCCAATGATTCCATTCCTTTACCTGTCCACATAATCTTCGCAATACTTTTGTTTCTAATGTGCCCAGCATTTCAGCCATTGTCACTGTCAGTGTTAATGTTAATGTCTCACTCCCATATACCAATATAGTTCTAATTTTAGTCCTGTATGTTTATAGTTATTTTGGTTTTCCTTTGGACACTACGTGATTTGAACACTGCAACAACGAAAAATAAGTCTTGTCGGCTGCAGTAACTCTTCTTCTGATTTCTGCTGGATCCTCATTATTCTATGTTAGACTGGAGCCTAGGTAGGTAAATTGTTCAATCACTTTGAAGGAATAACTATCTTTGAATTGAACATAACCTCTTATTCTGTGTAATGAGTTTCTGCTCTGCTCGCCTCGTTTGACGAAAGAAAGGTGCGAGCCGCGCGTAATTTATAATCGCTTGCGTTTTAGAAACTTCTCGCATTTCTTGGTGTAAATTAGTTTCTTTCAGAATATTCCAGTTTGTCTGGAAACCGATTGCGTGCCATCCTCATCGATTCTTAGAATTTCGATATTATTGTACTTATTAATTATATTTATCGCCCATCAAAAATTATTCGCAGTACTTACTTGGACCGTCAGTAATATTTCGAACTCAGGCAGAGTTCTTTTTGACAATTTTAATAATGCTCTCTAAATACAATAGCTCTGTAGAGCTCGTTATTATGAGCGAATATTGTAGTGAAGCACTTAACTCATTTATGATACTAGATTTCATTTGAGGAGTAGAGAAACAAAGCCAACTCAGTGCATTAAAGAGTTAAGGTCATTATTACGGTCGTTATACGAACAGTATGTTTTTCCGAGAAACGATTCTCGACGTTTTATTGAATTCATATTCAACGTCATCAGGGGGATGACCTGTACCCGCGGAGGTATGAGGACTGATTAATTCTTCCGTGGGCGTTAATTATATGCGTAAATTATTTGTTGTGGAGTGTTCACTTCTTCTACGATAGAGGTCGTCATTGTGCAATATGTACTAGTTATATTAATGACAGGGAAATTTTCTTAGTACGCATGTAAAATAATCGATGTTTTAATGGTTTCATGAATACCACAACATAGAAAGGGAGAACGTTGAATTTTTGTCTTTTTTAAAACGATATATTTAACAACTTGTCGAAAAATATTAATGTCTGAATAGCACCACTTCTTTTTCAAACTTTATGCAATCAATTTGTAAATAAAATATATGTGTTTTTTTGAAAATATACAAGATTAGTGAACCAAAGATAACTCTATTGCATGAAAACTAAGATAGTGTTTCGGGGTTATAATTTTTTTGATGTTATAACAATATATTTGTTCATATTTTTTTAAGGAAATGCTTTAAGAGTAAATGTATCTATCATAATAAAAAATGATTAAAAGCCTGTTAAGCTATGGGTTTTATAAAATGATTTAATAAGGGGCCTCTTCACACTCAACGCAATTAATAAAATCATCAAACGAAGATTTTATTATTATATACTTTTGATAAAGTCATCCAAAACGTACAGAATCATTTTCAAGAGCAGTTATCAATTTTAAATTATTAATTGGCAAACTGCCAGGTTATAATTTTCGAACACATCACGCGGTTTTGTTTCAATAGCCGCACCTTATTGATTAAAATTCTTACAATGTGATTACTTAAGATCAGGCATAGTAGGATATTAGTAAAGTATAAATATAATACAATTTACTTTTGTAATCAGTATGGTTATTCAATTTTAATTAAGTTAAATACTCACTTAAGCCAACCATAAAGATAGGTCATAAGTCCTATGTACACCCAAATGACTTATATACCTACTTTCCCATAAGAAATACAGTTTCATCTCTGTGAGATATCTATAATATACATTAATTGATTAATAATGTCTCTGTGACATAAATCCAGCACTGTTCTGAAAGATTTGAACAAACTCAAAAATATTCTGAATTACAAAAATTTTTTGGCTTAAAGCACTGTATTTATAAATAATAATGGATCTATAATTAATAACCAGAAGAATCATACCTACCGTCCGTCTTAAATATTTTTCTTTACATTCACAACATCCCCATCCCTGTCACCAACCCACTTTGACACCTGACACTAATTTTATTTTATTTCAATTAAAGAAAAACATAAATAAATAATGCATACATTCAATTAAAGTTATACTTGTGCCAGGTCCACAATTAACGAAATACATATGATATCATTTTAAAAAAGCCCTCAAAACAAAAAATACAAGAAAAATAATTTCAAACGACAGGTACAGACAGATTTGTTTAAAATATAATTTCCCATATATCTATACCTAAAAAACTCAATGTATGTTTATCTGTCTGTTCTCTATACAAATCAACTCCGTTTGTCCTATTAGATTCAAATTATGCATACTTATGCTTTAGGACCCGGCGGGTAACAAAGGCAACATTTCTCCCCTATTATTTAACCCTTCCCCTCAACTTGATATATTTTCGATGCAAATATGTACCGTTCAACCAATCTGACTCAAAATTTGGAAACTTATTCTTTAAGACCCGGCGGGTAAAATTTTAGGCAACATTTTCCCTCTATTCTTTTACCCCTTCCCCGCTCCCTGATATATTTTCTATGCAAATCTATATCGTTTGAATCGAACCGTTGTTTCCCCCCACAAATTTATTTTCAACTTAATCCTTAACCCGTGCAACGCCGGATATGAACAGCTAGTTTGAATATATTATATTATAGTTTGTTTGTAGTATACCTTTGAAAAGTAACGATGGTTACGGAAATGTTTGGTATTACCATAACTTTTGTGTTTAATTTAAATATATATTTTTTGTTGTTATTTTTGAGATAATTGATTATTGTATTTACACCAAACAGGGATATGCACAATGAGCTGTGCAAAGGCCGACCAGGACTATGCGAGGCCATGAAACCAACCAAGGGTCCAGAACTCCTGCGTTACCTTAGAAAAGTTCAGTTTGAAGGTAAGACCTAAAAACTAATTCTTAAATACAGCTCTGTCTATTATAACATATTTATTTATAATATTGTATATACCTTACAATGAAATACCATTTAACTAACGCACATAGGTATTGAATTTGATATATAAAGACACGACGATGCTGCATGAGCAAAGTCCACACCTGGTCAATGACATTGTTGTTTCGGCTCGATGAGGATCTACTGAGTTGAGGTTCGCTATCCACTGATGTGCGGCCATCTTTGATGCATCTTTTCCGCGAGATGCTCATAGCATTATCCCCGAAAGCTTTCTGGGTATTACAAATGGTTTCCATTTGAATAACACCAAGCTTTTGGCAAAATTTATTGCAATATCGCTGCTCAAGTTGTCCCGTCATTTTGCAACAATTGACAATTTGACATTACAAACTGCACTTCTTCTCTCAGAGGCCGATTGCCTGCGGCTAGCGCTTTGTGCGAGCGAAAAATTTCAATTAATGCATGCGCATGAATGTTTACCACTTCCCAAGCTTCGTTTTTATAGGCGGAAAAAATAAAGGTTCCATATTATTTGAACATCTTTGTTGTGTTGGAGAGCCCGTTATTCAAAATATTTGTATTGTAACCAAACCAGCGCTTAAAATGGACCGGAAAATATGGGAGCGCCTCTCTGGTACGTGGGATTCTCACTAGTATACTTCCGTTTTGTGATATCCTCACAAATATATATATTAAGTGTAAAATTTCGGACATTATCAATAACTGATGCGGAATCATAACTGGAATAGCGGTTCTAAAATGTTGATCCTTGTCAACACCAATAACTCTTCAAAGAAATAACTCTTCAAACCCTCGCAACCACGTTAATAATTTCCACAATACAACGAACCAGTTGTGTTGGAAGAGAGTGTTCACGGAAATTATTATATATATGTAATAAATGTATACCTCAAACATTTTCCTAAAAAAAAACTATTCCTCAAAATTTCCAAAATATTCTACGTTTTGAGAGTCCTCACTAATAATAGTGGGGTAACATATTGGGGTTAAACGAGATGGTAGACTTTTCTGTGGTAATTGTTTGCAGCCTGGAAATTTTTTTTATATTAATATTGAATAATTTGGTTCGGAGGGATTATTGGTTTCACTTTATTACGTTTCACTTTTTTATTATGTACGAAGCTAAACAATTATTAAGAATAATGAAGGCTACGTCTTTAAGGTGCAAACATTGGATTGTTAAAACACTCAAGACAATCTGAGGCAAATATTGTATATCGGAGATACTATAGTATCGTCATGCATTTGAGAGGGCGTCCAATATTAAGTGCACTTAGCAAACGATGATTTTGAAGCCAGCCATTTATGTACGCCCCGTCGCCAGCTAGGATCCGGTCGACGCCGACATTTCGTTCTCGTACCGCCGTTACGATGATCACATCATCCCTTTGCACTCTGATGAGGTAGAACCACCAAGCCGCAGGATACAGCCGATTTCCTAGCCAAATCGCTGCTCATCTGTTCTCCATTCGCCCCACCGCATCGGCACGCTGGAGCCGTTCCATTTCCATTGCCTGCCTCCCGATGTCGCGGACCTTCCCGCCGAAGACCCCTAAATCTACACCATATTAGAAGACATTCTAATTTTAAATTACAAATAGCTGTGCCCGCGCGGCTTCGCACGCGTAGATTTTTAGAACACTGTTTGGATCGTCATAGAACTATCGCGAACCTTCTAGAACATTCGCCTTCCAGAACTTTCAAGAAATTCGAATGTACAGGAACTTTCTAGACACACCGACACATTCCGCCACTCAGTTAAGAACGATATAGAATTTTCGGGAATTTTCTAGAACCTTCTCCTTCCAGAACTTTCTAGAGCAGGTTTTTCCGGAACCTTCTAGACTCACCGACACAGTCAGCGCGCGTATTTTGAAAAAATCTGAAGCATTTGCGGCCTTTCCATAACAAAACAATGTGTTAGAAAGCACATTTTCGTCACCCACTCCCACCCACGCACAGCCATCCCCACCAAACTCGCATATTTTTGTTGTGACACCATGGGCTATCCACCACCATAAATGGTGGTTGTGGCTGGTTGTGGAGAAAACTTGGCGGATAGGGAAACACGGGTTTCTTTATATATATATTGATTAAACGACGCGCTGCTTCCAGGTTTCATATTCAGGTTTCTGTTTACCCTTTCCGGAGATCCTGTGCGGCGCGTCCCAGATCAGCGCGTGTATGACCCGCCGCGAGTCTCGTAAATGATTTCTTTCTATGGGCCACTAGCCTCAAGCGACCACAGTGATAAATCGTAATCACGCTAATTAATTTTGCCTTTTCGGAACACGGGGTCAGTGTCGCGACTTTTAAATGCTCATTAATGTTTTTATTTCAGTTCATTTCAGTAATTTTTTGCAAATTGAAATTATTTGCAAATCCCTTTTACGTCACGTCTACTTTGTGACAATATTCAATATTTTTTTGACGTTAGAAGATGTTGGAAGCAAAAAATACTCAATAATGGCACGTGTTACTTCAATATTCTTACTGTTTTCAAAATAAGCTAAACGCTTGTGCGATGAAAATTGGACTGACTTGCTGGTGTTCTGGAATGAGGTTCAAACCACCAACACTAATGAGCTACTCAATCCCAAAATTTTGAAGCCAACAACAAAACATTCTGATTCAAATCTCTGCAAGATTTTAATTATTTAATTTTAATTTGAACGAGTAAATTAATAATATTCAAATTAAGTTACTCTGAAGATTTTCCCATATTTTACAGATGAACCTATAAATAAAAATTTGTTTAATGATGTAAACTCATTGTTATATTCTTCATTTTTATATTTTTACAACAAAAGGCTACAAAAAGAAATAGATCATAATTTAAAAAAATAATAATTTGGTTTACCGAATGCAGTTAAAAATTATCGAAAAAATTCATTGAAATCAACATAACCTTATAGCCCTGAAGACAAAGTTAGCTTTAAAAATGTATCATATTCCTTAATTAAAGTATTGTATTTCAACCAAACACAAAATACGTGATTTACCAAAAAACATCAGTTTTATGCACAGCGAAATCTTTAAACGTAACACATATATATAATATAAAAACAATATTTCTATTCACTTTTCGATTTAGTATTGTGTTTGAATTTGTCTTAATGAGCATTTTTCTAGAAGACCTACCTGTATTTAAAGTGTAGATTGCTTCCTCATAGAAAAATAATTTTTCACTTGCTTGAATATTTGATCTCTAAAATTTGAGGAAAACTCGATCGCACTTGAAAATTTTTTCAGAGGAATTTCAGTAAATCAAAAAGAAATTCGACCCCAAGATAAGTTCCAAGAAATTCTTAGACTTCTTTCAGAGTGAAAAGATCTAAAACAAAAAAGTTATTTAAGAATCTACTCGAATTTACGTAATAAAAGCAACTTCTATTTCAACAAAACAAATTATGTCGCTGATAGAATAGTATACGATGAACTAATAAAATATTGTACAACTCATTATGTTTTATTTAATTTTTAGTAAATCCACCTTTGTTTTTAATTTCAAAAAAACAATACAACTGCTAATGATATCTACTCGTATTATAATGGGTAAATTAAATGGATAAATTATAAAAATAATTAAAATATTTTACTATTACAAAGATTGGTTTGACATTTTTACCTGTATACAATTGTACAGTACAACGTCCTTCTCATGACCAGCTGACGCCCTAATGTGGGGCTTCTTGTAATTATTCTGCCTGTAAGTGGACGTCTTTTGGTTTGTGAAATATTCTGCTCTTACGTGTTTTTAATGTGAGGTATGATAATGTGTACTTATGGGGAAATTTGGTTTTCTTCTTATGTTGAGCCAGGTGTGCCAAGGAATATATGATATACCCTGCGATACTTGATACATAAGATACGTGCTACAAAAGTAACATTGAACGAACCAACCGATCTCTGTCTACTCTATATTCAAACCTATACCCATTGACCAATCTTATTCAAATTACGTCTAGATACTTTTCGATAGATAGATTTCGGACTAGGTATAAAATATATGCAAGCGTTTTACACCCTTTATCTGGTCAACTTACCCTATTTTGTAGAATATGAATGTATTTTACATTGAATGTCATCTATCATAAATTATGTATATGTAGTTACATTTTGGGAACACAAAAATACTTTCACCTACCCCAGATCAATCTACGTGTTCTCCCGATATAGTTGTATATTGCAATGAACTCTTCTTCTTCCTTGCACTGTTCCAACCCAGACTGTTGCGGCCGCGGGCTTAAAGCCTGTGCGAGCTGGCTTTGGTTATTACATTGTAACGCAAGAATGCAACGTTTACCAATTCCACTGTAAGTTCATCCACACATTATCATTTTTTTACAATAGTGATATGTTCTAAATCAGTACTCTTACAAATATTTGAAGGGATTATGCTAGAGAAATCTGCGGTTCTTCTCATGAAACAGTAAACATAAATTTAAAAATATAGAAGTATCATTACCAGCTATGATAAAATATTCATTGGCTTTTCTCAACTTTAACTCAATAAAATAGTTTATTTATTTATTTTGAAATATTAACAGATATAAAAAAAATGATATACATGGTCTGTTCAAAAAGTATCGCGAATTTTGTGTTTTTTCAAAAATTATTTATATATTCATGGATATCTATTTTTTCCCCTTCAAAGTAATCCTCCCTAAATATTTTACACTTGTGCCAAAGTTTTTTCCAATCCTCGAAGCACCTCAAAAAATCATTTTTTTGATATTGTTCAGCTTCTTCTTCGATCCCATCTTTATCTCCTCAATCGTAGCGTAGTGTCATCCTTTCATGGGCCTCTTCAGTTTCGGGAACAAGAAAAAGTCACAGGGGGCCAGATCTGGGAAATACGGTGGCTGCGGCATTATTAGTGTGTTGTTTTTGGCCAAAAATTTGCGCACAAGCAACGATGTATGAGGGGCGTTATCATGGTGCAAAAGCCAATTTTTGTTCTTCCACAAATCCAGACGTTTCAGGCGGATTGCTTCTCGCAAATTACGCATAACTTGCAGGTAATATTTCTTATTGACCATTCTATCCTGTGGCAAGAACTCATAATGCACCGCGCCCCTGCGATCGAAAACTGTAAGCAAAACCTTCACATTCGACCGAATTTGGCGCGCTTTTTCTTTCTTGGCTCGTGCGGCAACTTCCATTGGAATGATTGAGCTTTGGTTTCTACGTCCTAATCAAAAACCCATGATTCGTCACTAGTTACGACCCTCTGGAGCAAATTTGGGTCATCGCGGACAGTGTCCAACAGCTCCTTAGCAGTATTAATGCGATGCTGTTTTTGGTCGAAATTGAGCAATTTTGGTACGAATTTCGCGGCGACCCGTCTCGTGCCCAAATCATTGGTAAAAATTAAATGGCACGAGCCAATCCATATGTTTAGGTCCTCAGCAACTTCTCTAATGGTGATTTGACGATTGGCCAATACTATTTTTTTCACTTCATCAATATTTTCGTCTGATGTTGACGTGCTCGGGCGTCCGGCACGCTCTTCGTCGTTCACATCTTCTCGGCCCTCTGAGAACATTTTGTACCACCGATAAACGTTGATTCGTCCAAGGTAGCTTCACCATATGCCACAGTCAACATTTGGAATGCGTTTTTTTCAATATATATATTATTATCTATATATATATATATATATTATATATTATAATATATATATATAATATATCTATAATAGGGGTTCTAAATGATGGATGCATATTCGAGGTGCAGTCGGATAAGAGTTTGGTACAGGTGCATGTAAGTTTTAGGATTTTTGAAATCCTGTCATGTTTTGTGCTTTACTAATTATGTTTTTTATGTGAATATTGAAGCGAAGATGGGTATCAAAGGTAACACCCAGTTGTATGGCTTTATATGTAAATACCTCTAATAAGGTATTAGGCGGGTTATTATTTATTTTTCAAAGTCAATCCACTTGAGCGTTAATCATTTCATTTAATTACTCTAACAAAGTGAGCTAATAATACTAAAGTATTTGTGGTAAATGAATAATTATTAAATATAATATTTTCGTAATATTATCTAAACTTATTAAATAAAAGATTATATAACCGAAGTTTCCACATACTGTGAACTATTGCCAATTTCAATTAAATTATTTGCCTACAAATTGTAGCAAAGCGTGCTTTCAAATATTATTTTTATCAATTCCGAATAATATTAAAAGTTTTTTTATAAACTTTTTATAGACTTTGTGAAAAAAATAAACATTTTATTACATAAAATGCCTAAATAATTTATAATCGCAAGTTAAAAATCATAACTATAGCAAGATTGGCAAAGGTTTTTTACGGACACTTTTTAGCTTCAAATTGATTTTTTAGCGTCCAACATTATACATTATTCATAAATTCTACTCATATCCGATACAGGAGTTCTTTAGTACCTACAAAGTAGTAAATAAAATATTGAAAACATAATGTTTGAGACAAAGTACAGTAGGTAAAAAATCTTTATTACTGAAATTCATGTAGTTTTAATAATAATTGAATCTGTGTTTCTCATATATTCAAAAAATATCAGTACCATAAAAAATGTTCCGATTGTCAACATATAAAGAAACATTTTAGAATTCTTACATATTTTCTTGCTAATTTAATTATTTTGGTTTCAAAATAATAATAAATTTGGAACTCAAATTATCAAATAATCAATTTATATAAATGTGACATTAACATGAAAATATCTTAAAAAACATTTAAGTTTTGTCAAATTTTGTACAAGCAAACAAATACCTTGATTACAAGAAAATAATACAAAAATAATTGATTTTATTATTATGTTATTAAAAATAAAGATATTTGATAGGAAAGTACGTATAGAAGTCTTTGGGTGTTATAGGACTTACGATCTATCGTGCGGCTGACTAAAGGGATCACTTTACGCAATTTAACATTCACACTTACATCCATGATAAAATATCAAAGTTTTGAAAATTTTATATATATATATATATATTTATAAATGAAATAAAATAGAAATTCAGATATTAATAATATTTTTTTTTACATTCAAAATATTTTGAGTTTGTCCAAATTTTTCAGAACACACACACACACACATATATATATATATATAGAAAAACTATATATAGACAAAAAAAAATAAATAGAAAAAACTCAAAATATTTTGAATGTAAAAAAAAATATTATTAATATCTGATTTTCTGTTTTATTCCATTCAATTGGTTCTCGAAATAAAAACCCTAAATCTAATAATAAAATCTACCATCACCTTTAAAAGCCGTTATTGTTATCGTATGTTTAAGGATGTGCCTAGTCAAATGGTAAAAAACGGTATCCCTTTTTTCTTTCCCAGCCCCATCCAATGTATACCCTTCGAATAAATCGATCGCTCGCAGACGCCTTGAGATTTGTCGCCATTTCATTTCCAATATTTTGCGTATTCAAAATAAAGCTAAAAATACAGCACACCTTGCATCATCAATCATAGAAATCCAATGTTTTTGACGTATTATATTTTCGTTTGTCCCCTCATTTCCACCATTTATGGTATTTGTAGACAGTCACTTTGTTTAGAAGTAATCGACGATGATTTAAAATGTTCAAGGTAATATTAATCCAATATTAACACCGTTAGTCCCTGATTTGTGTCGACCTTTAGAACATATTGTTGCAGAAGCTCGTTATTTATAACGAGACAGGAGGGAGATTCCCTTCAAAATATTTGTAATATCCGCAAAACTAATAAGGATATTTGGTTAAGGTTTTCCAACAATAAAGAACTTCCTTGTTGATAATAATAATAATATTAAAATCCTTTCAACCGTTGTGGATTAATATTTTATGAAAAATTATTTTGTAGAGCGGAAATATTACCGTAACAAAAGAAATAGGAAAACAAAGATTTTTCAAGAAAACTTTCCAAGTAAACGGATTTAATTTTCCGAAAACTTTTAATATTTTTATTTTTTAATCAAATAGAGATATGTACCACATTAGTAGACTAGTGCCATGAAATGGATGTTACATGGTGTAACATACTGGATGTAAAAAGGTAAGCCTCCAGGATTAGGCTCGAACCTCGGACTACCTGCTCACTAGGCGAGCATCTTATCATCAGTGCAAAAAGCATTTTACAATTTATTTTATGAAATTATATTTATTTAAAATATATTGATTGTATTATTTGTATGTATCTACTTATTTTGTTTGATTCATTACACCTTCATGTTTCAGAAAAAACTTTTCATCGATGGAAAGGTTTTTCTAAACATGTAGGTGTAATTAATCAAATAAAATAGGTAGATACATACAAATAATATAATCAATATTTTTTTTAAATGTCAATCTACAATGTTGCTGAATCAATTGAAAAAAATATATTTAGGTATGTAACTATAAAAGAGACAAAAATCATGAATTTTTTATTTTATTTTAATGAGATGAATGGATTTTATCGTATGTAAAAGAACTGTTTAATTACGAAAAACATAGTTTAAACGATTTATATTTAATAAACAACAATATAAATATTAAATTGTTAAACTGTGTGTTAGTTTTAAAGATTGATTGTGGTTGATGGTGCAAGAATCAAGACTTCCATTTTATCAAAGAGACACCAAGATTGGTTAATTTGGTAAGTTTTCGCTATTTCAATGGAAATTATTACTTTTAGAAAGTCTATTATTATTAACTTTTAAAGAGAACTGAAATATTTTCAATAAATTTATTGAATAGGGCTTTAGAAAATTTTCTATAAAAGTATGCTTAGTGATTCTCAAAAGTTGTAAATAAATCATTATTTTAATGTTGAAACTCTTGTTCTTAGGTTTTTTTTTATATCAGCTTTTACGTTATCGCGAATGTATTTATAGAAACAACTAGCCGTACGCCCGGGAAAATCACAGATATTATTATTATATTGTCACGTGTCGTGGCTGCAGGATGAATTATTATTGATGAAAATGCAATGAAAATGCTGGAATTTAATACAGGATTTATTGATTACTAATTAATTAATCAAACTTACGTACACAATCACTTATCATATTAAATGTAACGCTATTCCTTATATTAAACTGTTTCTCAATTTTATCACTCATAAATAGACACTTTATATTCGTTTTAACACTTAATTCACTGTTCACTAGAATATTCCATCAATTGCCGCACTCATTAATTTCGCTTCGGTTTATTTCGCTACGTAAGAACTTTCCAGAATCTTCGATGTCGAATTACCGCTCGCTTGGCACCACTGGCCTCTCACTTGGCCGGCCTGACGCTCGCGGCTACCTTCGCTTTGTTATCGCCTGTCAACTGCGTTCAAACAACTCACTCCTTACTCCCGTGTGTCGTATTTATATTGGCTTATGCTGTTATCCAGACATTTCCAGGGCTTACTAGCAAGTCCTCTTAAATTTCAGATGTTCCTGGAAAGTTACAGACGTCTCTCGAAAGATGGGGGTAATTCCAGATCCTTCGGTAGTATCGTGCCAATTTCAAACAACTGTCACTTGACAGAAGTGCGTGATTCTTTTTTTAGCCTCGTTACAATATTATCACATGAATATAAATTTTAAGACCGTGTAGTCCTTGTACAAGGTACGCTAAAAATTAAAATTGGAAATACAGACGTTAAAGATGGAAGTAAAATTAATACGTGGGAGTTAAATAACTGCTTTAGAGCTAATGTAAAAACAAATTTAAAAGGTAACTATTTTCAAAAAGGATATGGTTATTTATAATTTTTTACTTATGTTTAACACTTTTTTCTAATTTATTATTTATCTAACTGTTATCTTACAAGTAAAATTTCTAAACCCTTATTTATATCAAAAGCATGGTTTGTTTCCAAAAGATGATTAGAAAAGTCAGAAAACATATATATTTTTAAAAATATAATAAAATAAAACCTTCATAAAAATGATTTCAATCACTATAAATTAATATCTCAAACATTTTTATTTCTAAACATGTCCTTATTTTTACTATATACCCTAAATACTATATCTATATATACATACCTACTTACTATATATCTTTGATTTATTATTCGTAGAGAAAGCTGGTTATTTTATTATTATAAATATAGTATCCATAGTTATTTTGTTGTTATTGAAGAAGTCGTCATAATCAAACAAAATAAAAAAATGGATATATATCTGATGATAAAAATTAATGAGAAAACCAAGGGAAACCTTAGATTTAAATAAAGGATTTGATATGCAAAAATAAAAACATTTCTTCCTCTCATGATTAAGTTTCTTAAATTGAATTATTAAGGTGGAAATATTTTTTTATATCTCGCCCTAATTAAATAAAAAACATAACATAACTATTTTAAATGTCGCAATCGTTTTTTTTTCTCCCTAACCTACTGAAACCTCAATCTAAATAGTAATTTTCACGAATATATAAAAGTTACCCAAATTTCCAAGCCGTTTCCTAAGAAAATTATATTTCAGTTAAACCAACACAATTTTATTCGGAAACCCAAAATTATTCAGCCCTCTCCGCTTTAGGATTATTTAATTAAACTCCTTGTTTTATCTTTACATTAAAATTGCATTAATAGAATTTTCAAAGACCTTTTTTCGCAAAAATAAACGTGGTGCGTATTTAATAATTCAGCGCCATTATCACATGATGGCTCTGTTGATTTTTTTGAAGTGATTTAATATAATTTGTAAAAACTTTTTCAATGTACAGTTTAAGTGGTTTCTTCCCAAATTCTTTGCTTTAATCCTCCAGAGGCAGTTTCTTAGAAGAATCAATTGTGATGTTCGAAGTAATACAATTAAGAACCCCTTTCTTTGAAAACAATGAAGAGGAAATGTCGGTTTAAAAACGAAACAATGATCTTATTCAAATTTTATTTTTCAATCCATGAATTAATGCCCATAAAATGTTACTGTTTTAAGGGCATTAAATTATGTTGATGATACCTTAGGTTTTTTCGTAGTAAGAAATTGAAAATTAGTTTTTAGTTTTGTTTAACATGGTCGCAATTGAAATTTTCAATCTGATTTTGCTGGTTTTGGAAAATTGGTACCATAATATATTCAGTGTTTTATTAATATCACATTAAAATTTTTTCAAATTTAATACGTGTGCAATGACTCAATTTATTAAATAACAATTTACATAAATAAAAATTTTATCAAAACTATTAATCAATTCTTTATTTAGTTGAAATTCTTGATCTTTAGGTCCAGATAAAAAATTACATACTTACATGCAAATATAAACAAACAATGGCAGCTTCCAGCCACAAATCAGCGACTGAAGTATTGTTATCAGCGAAGCTATCTCTATAGAATCTTATAAATATGTAAGTTATTTGAAACTAGTTTTGGCTAGGAGGAATGAATTATCAGAATTTAAATAGAACTTAATGATTATCCCTAGACAATGCATTATCTCGTTCTTGGAATATCGCGCAGTATATTGACAGCATTTCAAGGACTCGTATACGTAGTGTGTGTTATGAAAAATTAAGTCCGCTAACTGTAAATAGTGTAGTCAGGGGCCGCCGCGGGTCTAGCCGTGATGTACAAATCTAACTCGTAACCGCCAATCACGGGCACGATACGGCTAACCCGTTCCCGGTTATCACAGGGACAACCATTATGTCGCTGAATACCGTAGCAAGTGAAATTCCTGTTCGTAGCACGACCTGTTTAATTGTTATAATAAATAGCAACATTCTACAATGAGAATCATTTGCACCCTGTATCGATCAGCTCATTGCTGCCTTTGTTGTACACATTCATTCACACTACACAGCACTCAATGAATACATGCCACGCGCTGACATGAGAGGTTTCTTCTGGACAGGCGGGAATCCTAGAACCTATCCCGCCAAAGTAGTAACGTACCACCAATGCGTATTTATAAATTAAAAAATTAGAGAATAATAACTTATCGGTAAATACTACAGTATTTACCGATAAGTTATTATATATTATGTAGTTTGACATCTTAGTTGGTACCTATTATTGCACCTTAAAATATTCTGGACCTTTGGTACACCGCAGATCTCGTTATTAATTATTATAATTGTATTAAAGTTCATGCAGGCGTTACGAAAGATTGATAATGTAGTAAATACGTAATATTTTGAATTTAATTGATCTTGTAATCTGTAGAAATGGAACCAAGAAGTAATTAAAGCGTTTTTTTATATTATTTTTCATTTATTCTTTAAGCAAGTATTAAAATACTTTATATGTACTAATATAAACAGAAAAACATATTCAAATAACTTTGAATCGTATTCAAATGAAAGCATCACATATTTTTTTAGTTGTTACAATATTATCTTCATTATTAGTCCCCCAGTAATTTCTAAATAGTACTTTATTTCTTATTTTGTCGTGTGCAGTACTCATTTACATATTTTTTTTTATTTTTCTTAAGAATGGAGAGGTCTTGAATCCATTAATAACTGATAATATAAATAGAAGTACATTAAACTTAATTATTTTTGGAATTTCATTATTTGTAAACTTTCAAGCATCACTTTGATTTGATATATCGATTTCTTTTTAATGTAATTCTTAATGATTTATTATGGAGTATTCTTATTTTTTTTAATTCTTCTTCAATAGACAGAAATTGTATATAACCGCAGTATATATATATATATATATATATATATATGGGGAACTATTAAAGCGTTACATATATTTTTGCACGATTCTGTTTTGATATGACTTCTGATTCTTCCTAAGATTAAAATTCGTTAAGCCATTTTTTTATTTTTCTAGAATCGATGAATTCCTCTCCTATTTTTATAAATATCTCTCATTATATGTTTATAATCATCATATAAGTTATGTTATAATTTTTTTTTTCTGTTCAATTCAATTAGAATCAAATGTTCGAATGATAAAGCCTGACATACCTTCAATAAAGGATTGTAAATATTAGGTCCTTACATATGAAATTGGCGTTTTGCCGTACTGGCAAATTTGATCTCAAATATCTTCTCTTTGGTTAGGAATTCCAAATCCAAATTTATACAGCTATTTACTCATGTATTTGTGTTTTGAAAATTATAATTCATTTGTATTTTCCTCAATTGTTTTTTTCTTTGCGTCACTCAGTTTACAAAATGAAAAACTTGAAATATCGCGTTATTTACGAGTACGAGTTCCACCGTGGCACCAGTGCTGCAGAAACGGCTCGAAGGATTAATGATGTGTATGGCGACGGTGCCGCAAAAGAAAACACAGTGCATTTTTGGTTCCAACGTTTTCGTTCTGGAAATTTCGACCTGCAGAACAAGCCCCGTGGACGGCCGGAGACCAAAGTTGATAATGAAGAATTGAAGGCTATTGTGGAGGCGGATCCATCGCAAACCACATCCGAGTTAGCTGCAGGCTGCGGTGTTAGTGATAAAACTTTTTTAATCCACTTGAAGCAAATTGGTAAGGTGAAAAAGCTTGAAAGGTGGGTACCTCACGAATTGAGTGAAGCAAATCAACAAACGCGCGTTGACTGCTGCGTTGCATTACTCAACCGGCACAATAATGAAGGGATTTTAAATCGAATCATTACCTGTGATGAAAAGTGGATCCTGTACGATAATCGGAAGCGCTCATCGCAATGGCTGAACCCTGCCGAACCAGCCAAACCATGCCCCAAGCGAAAATTGACTCCAAAAAAGTTACTTGTGAGCGTTTGGTGGACTAGTGCTGGTGTCGTTCACTACAGCTTTCTTAAATCTGGCCAGACGATTACGGCAGATGTCTATTGTCAGCAACTGCAAACCATGATGGAAAAGCTAGCTGCTAAACACCGAGGCTGGTTAATCGCTCTAGGCCACTGCTGCTTCATGATAACGCTAGACCACACACTGCACAACAGACGGCTACCAAATTAGAGGAGCTTTAATTGGAATGTCTAAGACATCCACCGTACTCTCCGGACCTTGCCCCAACAGATTACCATTTTTTTCGAAATTTGGATAACTTCTTGCAAAGGAAAAAATTCAACTCCGATGGGGCAGTCCAAACCGCCTTCAAAGATTTTATTGATTCCCGTCCGAATGGTTTTTTTAGTAAAGGGATCGATGAACTACCTATGAGATGGCAAAGGTGCATAGATAGCAATGGTTCATACTTTGATTAAATAAATATATTATAATAAAAATAAATCGGCTTTATGTTCCTCCCATACTAAACGCCAATTTCATATATAAGGACCTAATATTATACTTTGACTAGAGGATCGATAATAATATTAAAATATTAGTATATTCTTATATTTTATGTCTATAGTGTAAACTTTATGATTGGACTACATATTTACTGATTCGAAAAAAATAGCAAACTGAAGTGAATGACTGAAATGAGATCTGTTTGGTTTATACAAAGTTTGTTAGTTTTCTCAAATTAATATATTTTAAAGTTAAACTTAAGTATTTTCAATAATGTTCAATAGTATATTCTAAGTAGGTTTGTTTATCATAAAATTTTCACAATATTTCATAAATTATTTTTAATCATATTTGCTCCAAATAAACAAACAAAATATAAATTTAAGACTTCTTCAATAATTGCTAAATGATTTTGGGGTAACATTATTGATATAATTAACAAAAATTTACTTTGTATTAACAAATAAATTTTTTGAAATATCGACAAGCTTCGGGGTCAATGATCTCTTCATCAGGATTTAACTAATACAAAATATTAAAAATCAATGTATTAACATTAAAAAAATTAAAAATAAATATACCTACGGGAAATGAATAACTTAATATGTACTAATGTGAAAATAATTTTTTGTTACACATTAGTAAAAACCACACAAAACTGATATGAAAACGGCGCGGTTTTGCTTCCAATACAATATTTATAATTAAGTACATAGATATTGGAGGGTGCATTCAGCATGTGGTGCGAGGCATCACTATAATTTTTGCAGTGCACATTGATATATTCAGGCTTTTCAGTATTCCAGGCGAGTGCCGGGCAGCTACACACCTGTTAACAAAAAGATATTTTTTTACGTCTCAGTTAAGACTTCAGAAAATCTAAAAAAGAAATGAATAAAAATATAAATCTTGATTTATATTTTTATTCAATATAATAATAAATTATAACAATAAACAATAAATAAGAATAAAAAAAAAATCTTGATTAATGTCACTAATTATAGTATAAATAGATTGTAATATAAATTATAACAGTACGTTATGTTTTTTTTTTGTAAATCATATTTCTTAATATTCTTTTTCTCGTACATGCCTAAAAACGTACCAAAATTGTCAATCTCTAAGTTTGTGAAAAGTTATATTAAAAAGTATATAAAATACGCCGAAGGAAAAAGAAATTAAATTCCTTCCACAAAACGAATTTAGCGAGCACTCCGAATATAACATTGTTCACAAACTTTGTTCACCTACGGTTTTGTATTTTTGGGTTCCTGTTTGGATAATATGCCAATACACCTAATTTTATGTGAAAATATATTATTTTTATCACCATGAAACCATGGTACATATTATTATCTTAAATATAACGTATCGAATCAAGATACACAAATATTTTAGATGTCTTATAGAGACGAAACTATTTTTTGTATGGAAAAATTGACATAAAAGTATTTTTTTGATGTTTAAAGGGCTATAAGCTAGCCCTATAAATACCAAAAAAAAACTTGAACGGCTATTTTTCCATATTAAAAAATAACATCGTATTTATAAGGCGTCTATAATATAT